>JAPDVR010000021.1:2414376-2566876 GCA_026230005.1 Gila orcuttii
GAGCATTTCAGTTGTGTGCTGTGAGAGCATTTCAGTTGTGTGTGTGAGAGCATTTCAGTTGTGTGTGTGTGAGCATTTCAGTTGTGTGTGTGAGAGCATTTCAGTTGTGTGTCGTGAGAGCATTTCAGTTGTGTGTGTGAGAGCATTTCAGTTGTGTGTGTGTGAGCATTTCAGTTGTGTGTGTGAGAGCATTTCAGTTGTGTGTGTGTGAGCATTTCAGTTGTGTGCCTGAGAGCATTTCAGTTGTGTGTGTGTGAGCATTTCAGTTGTGTGTGTGTGAGCATTTCAGTTGTGTGTGTGTGAGCATTTCAGTTGTGTGCCTGAGAGCATTTCAGTTGTGTGTGTGTGAGCATTTCAGTTGTGTGCCTGAGAGCATTTCAGTTGTGTGTGTGTGAGCATTTCAGTTGTGTGTGTGTGAGCATTTCAGTTGTGTGTGTGAGAGCATTTCAGTTGTGTGTGTGAGAGCATTTCAGTTGTGTGTGTGAGCATTTCAGTTGTGTGTGTGTGAGCATTTCAGTTGTGTGTGTGAGAGCATTTCAGTTGTGTGTGTGAGAGCATTTCAGTTGTGTGTGTGTGAGCATTTCAGTTGTGTGTGTGAGAGCATTTCAGTTGTGTGTGTGTGAGCATTTCAGTTGTGTGTGTGAGAGCATTTCAGTTGTGTGTGTGTGAGCATTTCAGTTGTGTGTGTGTGAGCATTTCAGTTGTGTGCTGAGAGCATTTCAGTTGTGTGTGTGTGAGCATTTCAGTTGTGTGTGTGTGAGCATTTCAGTTGTGTGTGTGTGAGCATTTCAGTTGTGTGTGTGAGAGCATTTCAGTTGTGTGCGGAGAGCATTTCAGTTGTGTGTCGTGTGAGCATTTCAGTTGTGTGCGTGAGAGCATTTCAGTTGTGTGTGTGAGAGCATTTCAGTTGTGTGTGTGTGAGCATTTCAGTTGTGTGTGTGTGAGCATTTCAGTTGTGTGCCTGAGAGCATTTCAGTTGTGTGTGTGAGAGCATTTCAGTTGTGTGTGTGTGAGCATTTCAGTTGTGTGCGTGAGAGCATTTCAGTTGTGTGTGTGAGAGCATTTCAGTTGTGTGTGTGTGAGCATTTCAGTTGTGTGTGTGAGAGCATTTCAGTTGTGTGTGTGTGAGCATTTCAGTTGTGTGCTGAGAGCATTTCAGTTGTGTGTGTGTGAGCATTTCAGTTGTGTGTGTGTGAGCATTTCAGTTGTGTGTGTGTGAGCATTTCAGTTGTGTGTGCCTGAGAGCATTTTCAGTTGTGTGTGTGTGAGCATTTCAGTTGTGTGCCTGAGAGCATTTCAGTTGTGTGTGTGTGAGCATTTCAGTTGTGTGTGTGTGAGCATTTCAGTTGTGTGTGCTGAGAGCATTTCAGTTGTGTGTGCTGAGAGCATTTCAGTTGTGTGTGTGTGAGCATTTCAGTTGTGTGCTGAGAGCATTTCAGTTGTGTGCTGAGAGCATTTCAGTTGTGTGTGTGTGAGCATTTCAGTTGTGTGTGTGAGAGCATTTCAGTTGTGTGTGTGAGAGCATTTCAGTTGTGTGTGTGTGAGCATTTCAGTTGTGTGTGTGAGAGCATTTCAGTTGTGTGCGTGAGAGCATTTCAGTTGTGTGTGTGTGAGCATTTCAGTTGTGTGTGTGAGAGCATTTCAGTTGTGTGCGTGAGAGCATTTCAGTTGTGTGTGTGTGAGCATTTCAGTTGTGTGTGTGAGAGCATTTCAGTTGTGTGCGTGAGAGCATTTCAGTTGTGTGTGTGTGAGCATTTCAGTTGTGTGTGTGAGAGCATTTCAGTTGTGTGCTGTGAGAGCATTTCAGTTGTGTGCCTGAGAGCATTTCAGTTGTGTGTGTGTGAGCATTTCAGTTGTGTGTGTGTGAGCATTTCAGTTGTGTGTGTGAGAGCATTTCAGTTGTGTGTGTGTGAGCATTTCAGTTGTGTGCGTGAGAGCATTTCAGTTGTGTGTGTGAGAGCATTTCAGTTGTGTGTGTGTGAGCATTTCAGTTGTGTGGTGTGAGCATTTCAGTTGTGTGCTGAGAGCATTTCAGTTGTGTGTGTGTGAGCATTTCAGTTGTGTGTGTGAGAGCATTTCAGTTGTGTGTGTGAGAGCATTTCAGTTGTGTGTGTGTGTGAGCATTTCAGTTGTGTGTGTGTGAGCATTTCAGTTGTGTGCCTGAGAGCATTTCAGTTGTGTGTGTGAGAGCATTTCAGTTGTGTGTGTGTGAGCATTTCAGTTGTGTGTGTGAGAGCATTTCAGTTGTGTGTGTGTGAGCATTTCAGTTGTGTGTGTGTGAGCATTTCAGTTGTGTGTGCTGAGAGCATTTCAGTTGTGTGTGTGTGAGAGCATTTCAGTTGTGTGTGTGTGAGCATTTCAGTTGTGTGTGTGTGAGAGCATTTCAGTTGTGTGTGTGAGAGCATTTCAGTTGTGTGTGTGTGAGCATTTCAGTTGTGTGTGTGAGAGCATTTCAGTTGTGTGCCTGAGAGCATTTCAGTTGTGTGTGTGTGAGCATTTCAGTTGTGTGTGTGTGAGCATTTCAGTTGTGTGTGTGTGAGCATTTCAGTTGTGTGCTGAGAGCATTTCAGTTGTGTGTGTGTGAGCATTTCAGTTGTGTGTGTGAGAGCATTTCAGTTGTGTGTCGTGAGAGCATTTCAGTTGTGTGGTGTGTGAGCATTTCAGTTGTGTGTGTGTGAGCATTTCAGTTGTGTGCTGAGAGCATTTCAGTTGTGTGTGTGAGAGCATTTCAGTTGTGTGTGTGTGAGCATTTCAGTTGTGTGCGTGAGAGCATTTCAGTTGTGTGTGTGAGAGCATTTCAGTTGTGTGTGTGTGAGCATTTCAGTTGTGTGTGTGAGAGCATTTCAGTTGTGTGTGTGTGAGCATTTCAGTTGTGTGCTGAGAGCATTTCAGTTGTGTGTGTGTGAGAGCATTTCAGTTGTGTGTGTGTGAGCATTTCAGTTGTGTGTGTGTGAGCATTTCAGTTGTGTGCTGAGAGCATTTCAGTTGTGTGTGTGTGAGCATTTCAGTTGTGTGTGTGTGAGCATTTCAGTTGTGTGCGTGAGAGCATTTCAGTTGTGTGTGTGAGAGCATTTCAGTTGTGTGTGTGTGAGCATTTCAGTTGTGTGCGTGAGAGCATTTCAGTTGTGTGTGTGAGAGCATTTCAGTTGTGTGTGTGTGAGCATTTCAGTTGTGTGCTGAGAGCATTTCAGTTGTGTGCGTGAGAGCATTTCAGTTGTGTGTGTGTGAGCATTTCAGTTGTGTGTGTGTGAGCATTTCAGTTGTGTGCCTGAGAGCATTTCAGTTGTGTGTGCTGAGAGCATTTCAGTTGTGTGTGTGTGAGCATTTCAGTTGTGTGTGTGTGAGCATTTCAGTTGTGTGTGTGAGAGCATTTCAGTTGTGTGTGTGTGAGCATTTCAGTTGTGTGCCTGAGAGCATTTCAGTTGTGTGGTGAGAGCATTTCAGTTGTGTGTGTGTGAGCATTTCAGTTGTGTGTGTGTGAGCATTTCAGTTGTGTGTGTGAGAGCATTTCAGTTGTGTGTGTGAGAGCATTTCAGTTGTGTGTGTGTGAGCATTTCAGTTGTGTGTGCTGAGAGCATTTCAGTTGTGTGTGTGAGAGCATTTCAGTTGTGTGTGTGAGCATTTCAGTTGTGTGTGTGAGAGCATTTCAGTTGTGTGTGTGTGAGCATTTCAGTTGTGTGTGTGTGAGCATTTCAGTTGTGTGTGTGAGAGCATTTCAGTTGTGTGTGTGTGAGCATTTCAGTTGTGTGTGTGAGAGCATTTCAGTTGTGTGTGTGTGAGCATTTCAGTTGTGTGTGTGTGAGCATTTCAGTTGTGTGTGTGTGAGCATTTCAGTTGTGTGCTGAGAGCATTTCAGTTGTGTGTGTGTGAGCATTTCAGTTGTGTGCGTGAGAGCATTTCAGTTGTGTGTGTGAGAGCATTTCAGTTGTGTGTGTGTGAGCATTTCAGTTGTGTGTGTGTGAGCATTTCAGTTGTGTGCTGAGAGCATTTCAGTTGTGTGTGTGAGAGCATTTCAGTTGTGTGTGTGTGAGCATTTCAGTTGTGTGTGTGTGAGCATTTCAGTTGTGTGTGTGTGAGCATTTCAGTTGTGTGCGTGAGAGCATTTCAGTTGTGTGTGTGTGAGCATTTCAGTTGTGTGTGTGAGAGCATTTCAGTTGTGTGTGTGTGAGCATTTCAGTTGTGTGCCTGAGAGCATTTCAGTTGTGTGTGTGTGAGCATTTCAGTTGTGTGCGTGTGAGCATTTCAGTTGTGTGTGTGAGAGCATTTCAGTTGTGTGTGTGAGAGCATTTCAGTTGTGTGTGTGTGAGCATTTCAGTTGTGTGTGTGAGAGCATTTCAGTTGTGTGTGCTGAGAGCATTTCAGTTGTGTGTGTGTGAGCATTTCAGTTGTGTGTGTGTGAGCATTTCAGTTGTGTGTGTGTGAGCATTTCAGTTGTGTGCCTGAGAGCATTTCAGTTGTGTGTGTGTGAGCATTTCAGTTGTGTGTGCTGAGAGCATTTCAGTTGTGTGTGTGAGAGCATTCAGTTGTGTGTGAGAGCATTTCAGTTGTGTGTGTGAGAGCATTTCAGTTGTGTGTGTGAGAGCATTTCAGTTGTGTGTGTGTGAGCATTTCAGTTGTGTGTGTGAGAGCATTTCAGTTGTGTGTGTGTGAGCATTTCAGTGTGTGCCTGAGAGCATTTCAGTTGTGTGTGTGTGAGCATTTCAGTTGTGTGTGTGAGCATTTCAGTTGTGTGTGTGTGAGCATTTCAGTTGTGTGTGTGAGAGCATTTCAGTTGTGTGTGTGAGAGCATTTCAGTTGTGTGTGTGTGAGCATTTCAGTTGTGTGTGTGAGAGCATTTCAGTTGTGTGTGTGTGAGCATTTCAGTTGTGTGTGTGTGAGCATTTCAGTTGTGTGCTGTGAGAGCATTTCAGTTGTGTGTGTGTGAGCATTTCAGTTGTGTGTGTGTGAGAGCATTTCAGTTGTGTGTGTGTGAGCATTTCAGTTGTGTGTGTGTGAGCATTTCAGTTGTGTGCTGTGAGAGCATTTCAGTTGTGTGTGTGAGAGCATTTCAGTTGTGTGTGAGAGCATTTCAGTTGTGTGTGTGTGAGCATTTCAGTTGTGTGTGTGAGAGCATTTCAGTTGTGTGCGTGAGAGCATTTCAGTTGTGTGTGTGAGAGCATTTCAGTTGTGTGTGTGTGTGAGCATTTCAGTTGTGTGTGTGTGAGCATTTCAGTTGTGTGCCTGAGAGCATTTCAGTTGTGTGTGTGAGAGCATTTCAGTTGTGTGTGTGTGAGCATTTCAGTTGTGTGTGTGAGAGCATTTCAGTTGTGTGTGTGTGAGCATTTCAGTTGTGTGCCTGAGAGCATTTCAGTTGTGTGTGTGAGAGCATTTCAGTTGTGTGTGTGTGAGCATTTCAGTTGTGTGTGTGTGAGCATTTCAGTTGTGTGTGTGTGAGCATTTCAGTTGTGTGCCTGAGAGCATTTCAGTTGTGTGTGTGAGAGCATTTCAGTTGTGTGTGTGTGAGCATTTCAGTTGTGTGTGTGAGAGCATTTCAGTTGTGTGTGTGAGAGCATTTCAGTTGTGTGTGTGAGAGCATTTCAGTTGTGTGTGTGTGTGAGCATTTCAGTTGTGTGTGTGTGAGCATTTCAGTTGTGTGCGTGAGAGCATTTCAGTTGTGTGTGTGAGAGCATTTCAGTTGTGTGTGTGTGTGAGCATTTCAGTTGTGTGTGAGCATTTCAGTTGTGCGTGAGAGCATTTCAGTTGTGTGTGTGAGAGCATTTCAGTTGTGTGTGTGTGAGCTTTCAGTTGTGTGTGAGCATTTCAGTTGTGTGTGCGAGAGCATTTCAGTTGTGTGTGTGTGAGCATTTCAGTTGTGTGTGTGAGAGCATTTCAGTTGTGTGTGTGTGAGCATTTCAGTTGTGTGTGTGAGAGCATTTCAGTTGTGTGTGTGTGAGCATTTCAGTTGTGTGCCTGAGAGCATTTCAGTTGTGTGTGTGTGAGCATTTCAGTTGTGTGTGTGTGAGCATTTCAGTTGTGTGTGTGTGAGCATTTCAGTTGTGTGCGCGAGAGCATTTCAGTTGTGTGTGTGTGAGCATTTCAGTTGTGTGGTGAGAGCATTTCAGTTGTGTGTGTGAGAGCATTTCAGTTGTGTGTGTGAGAGCATTTCAGTTGTGTGTGTGTGTGAGCATTTCAGTTGTGTGTGTGTGAGCATTTCAGTTGTGTGCCTGAGAGCATTTCAGTTGTGTGTGTGAGAGCATTTCAGTTGTGTGTGTGTGAGCATTTCAGTTGTGTGCGTGAGAGCATTTCAGTTGTGTGTGTGAGAGCATTTCAGTTGTGTGTGTGTGAGCATTTCAGTTGTGTGTGTGAGAGCATTTCAGTTGTGTGTGTGTGAGCATTTCAGTTGTGTGCTGAGAGCATTTCAGTTGTGTGTGTGTGAGAGCATTTCAGTTGTGTGTGTGTGGGCATTTCAGTTGTGTGTGTGTGAGCATTTCAGTTGTGTGCCTGAGAGCATTTCAGTTGTGTGTGTGTGAGCATTTCAGTTGTGTGCCTGAGAGCATTTCAGTTGTGTGTGTGAGAGCATTTCAGTTGTGTGTGTGAGAGCATTTCAGTTGTGTGTGTGTGAGCATTTCAGTTGTGTGCCTGAGAGCATTTCAGTTGTGTGTGTGAGAGCATTTCAGTTGTGTGTGTGTGAGCATTTCAGTTGTGTGCCTGAGAGCATTTCAGTTGTGTGTGTGAGAGCATTTCAGTTGTGTGTGTGTGAGCATTTCAGTTGTGTGCTGAGAGCATTTCAGTTGTGTGTGTGTGAGCATTTCAGTTGTGTGTGTGAGAGCATTTCAGTTGTGTGTGTGTGAGCATTTCAGTTGTGTGCCTGAGAGCATTTCAGTTGTGTGTGTGTGAGAGCATTTCAGTTGTGTGTGTGTGAGCATTTCAGTTGTGTGTGTGTGAGCATTTCAGTTGTGTGCCTGAGAGCATTTCAGTTGTGTGTGTGTGAGCATTTCAGTTGTGTGCCTGAGAGCATTTCAGTTGTGTGTGTGTGAGCATTTCAGTTGTGTGCCTGAGAGCATTTCAGTTGTGTGTGTGTGAGCATTTCAGTTGTGTGCGTGAGAGCATTTCAGTTGTGTGTGTGAGAGCATTTCAGTTGTGTGTGTGTGAGAGCATTTCAGTTGTGTGTGTGTGAGCATTTCAGTTGTGTGTGTGAGAGCATTTCAGTTGTGTGCGTGAGAGCATTTCAGTTGTGTGTGTGTGAGCATTTCAGTTGTGTGTGTGTGAGCATTTCAGTTGTGTGTGTGAGAGCATTTCAGTTGTGTGTGTGTGAGCATTTCAGTTGTGTGCTGAGAGCATTTCAGTTGTGTGTGTGTGTGAGCATTTCAGTTGTGTGTGTGTGAGCATTTCAGTTGTGTGCCTGAGAGCATTTCAGTTGTGTGTGTGTGAGCATTTCAGTTGTGTGCCTGAGAGCATTTCAGTTGTGTGTGTGTGAGCATTTCAGTTGTGTGTGTGTGAGCATTTCAGTTGTGTGTGTGTGAGCATTTCAGTTGTGTGCGCGAGAGCATTTCAGTTGTGTGTGTGTGAGCATTTCAGTTGTGTGCGTGAGAGCATTTCAGTTGTGTGTGTGAGAGCATTTCAGTTGTGTGTGTGTGTGAGCATTTCAGTTGTGTGTGTGTGAGCATTTCAGTTGTGTGCCTGAGAGCATTTCAGTTGTGTGTGTGAGAGCATTTCAGTTGTGTGTGTGTGAGCATTTCAGTTGTGTGTGTGAGAGCATTTCAGTTGTGTGTGTGAGAGCATTTCAGTTGTGTGTGTGTGAGCATTTCAGTTGTGTGTGTGTGAGCATTTCAGTTGTGTGTGTGTGAGCATTTCAGTTGTGTGTGTGTGAGCATTTCAGTTGTGTGTGTGTGTGAGCATTTCAGTTGTGTGTGTGAGAGCATTTCAGTTGTGTGTGTGTGAGCATTTCAGTTGTGTGTGTGTGAGCATTTCAGTTGTGTGTGTGAGAGCATTTCAGTTGTGTGTGTGTGAGCATTTCAGTTGTGTGTGTGTGAGCATTTCAGTTGTGTGTGTGTGAGCATTTCAGTTGTGTGCGCGAGAGCATTTCAGTTGTGTGTGTGTGAGCATTTCAGTTGTGTGCGTGAGAGCATTTCAGTTGTGTGTGTGTGAGCATTTCAGTTGTGTGCGCGAGAGCATTTCAGTTGTGTGTGTGTGAGCATTTCAGTTGTGTGCGTGAGAGCATTTCAGTTGTGTGTGTGTGAGCATTTCAGTTGTGTGTGTGAGAGCATTTCAGTTGTGTGTGTGAGAGCATTTCAGTGTGTGTGTGTGTGAGCATTTCAGTTGTGTGCGTGTGAGCATTTCAGTTGTGTGCCTGAGAGCATTTCAGTTGTGTGTGTGAGAGCATTTCAGTTGTGTGTGTGTGTGAGCATTTCAGTTGTGTGCGTGAGAGCATTTCAGTTGTGTGTGTGTGAGCATTTCAGTTGTGTGTGTGTGTGAGCATTTCAGTTGTGTGTGTGTGAGAGCATTTCAGTTGTGTGTGTGTGAGCATTTCAGTTGTGTGTGTGAGAGCATTTCAGTTGTGTGTGTGTGAGCATTTCAGTTGTGTGTGTGTGTGAGCATTTCAGTTGTGTGTGTGTGAGAGCATTTCAGTTGTGTGCCTGAGAGCATTTCAGTTGTGTGTGTGAGAGCATTTCAGTTGTGTGTGTGTGAGCATTTCAGTTGTGTGTGTGAGAGCATTTCAGTTGTGTGTGTGTGAGCATTTCAGTTGTGTGTGTGTGTGAGCATTTCAGTTGTGTGTGTGAGAGCATTTCAGTTGTGTGTGTGTGAGCATTTCAGTTGTGTGTGTGTGTGTGAGCATTTCAGTTGTGTGTGTGAGAGCATTTCAGTTGTGTGTGTGTGAGCATTTCAGTTGTGTGTGTGAGAGCATTTCAGTTGTGTGCGTGAGAGCATTTCAGTTGTGTGCCTGAGAGCATTTCAGTTGTGTGTGTGTGAGCATTTCAGTTGTGTGTGTGTGAGCATTTCAGTTGTGTGTGTGTGAGCATTTCAGTTGTGTGTGTGTGAGCATTTCAGTTGTGTGCGCGAGAGCATTTCAGTTGTGTGTGTGTGAGCATTTCAGTTGTGTGCGTGAGAGCATTTCAGTTGTGTGTGTGAGAGCATTTCAGTTGTGTGTGTGTGTGAGCATTTCAGTTGTGTGTGTGAGAGCATTTCAGTTGTGTGTGTGAGAGCATTTCAGTTGTGTGTGTGTGAGCATTTCAGTTGTGTGCGCGAGAGCATTTCAGTTGTGTGTGTGTGAGCATTTCAGTTGTGTGCGTGAGAGCATTTCAGTTGTGTGTGTGTGAGCATTTCAGTTGTGTGTGTGTGAGCATTTCAGTTGTGTGCGCGAGAGCATTTCAGTTGTGTGTGTGTGAGCATTTCAGTTGTGTGCGTGAGAGCATTTCAGTTGTGTGTGTGAGAGCATTTCAGTTGTGTGTGTGAGAGCATTTCAGTTGTGTGTGTGTGAGCATTTCAGTTGTGTGCCTGAGAGCATTTCAGTTGTGTGTGTGAGAGCATTTCAGTTGTGTGTGTGTGTGAGCATTTCAGTTGTGTGCGTGAGAGCATTTCAGTTGTGTGTGTGAGAGCATTTCAGTTGTGTGTGTGTGAGCATTTCAGTTGTGTGCCTGAGAGCATTTCAGTTGTGTGCGTGAGAGCATTTCAGTTGTGTGTGTGAGAGCATTTCAGTTGTGTGTGTGTGAGCATTTCAGTTGTGTGCCTGAGAGCATTTCAGTTGTGTGTGTGAGAGCATTTCAGTTGTGTGTGTGTGAGCATTTCAGTTGTGTGCCTGAGAGCATTTCAGTTGTGTGCGTGAGAGCATTTCAGTTGTGTGTGTGAGCATTTCAGTTGTGTGCCTGAGAGCATTTCAGTTGTGTGTGCGAGAGCATTTCAGTTGTGTGTGTGAGAGCATTTCAGTTGTGTGTGTGAGAGCATTTCAGTTGTGTGTGTGTGAGCATTTCAGTTGTGTGCCTGAGAGCATTTCAGTTGTGTGCGTGAGAGCATTTCAGTTGTGTGTGTGAGAGCATTTCAGTTGTGTGTGTGTGAGCATTTCAGTTGTGTGCCTGAGAGCATTTCAGTTGTGTGTGTGAGAGCATTTCAGTTGTGTGTGTGTGAGCATTTCAGTTGTGTGCCTGAGAGCATTTCAGTTGTGTGCGTGAGAGCATTTCAGTTGTGTGTGTGAGCATTTCAGTTGTGTGCCTGAGAGCATTTCAGTTGTGTGTGCGAGAGCATTTCAGTTGTGTGTGTGAGAGCATTTCAGTTGTGTGTGTGTGAGCATTTCAGTTGTGTGCCTGAGAGCATTTTAGTTGTGTGTGTGTGAGAGCATTTCAGTTGTGTGTGTGTGGGCATTTCAGTTGTGTGTGTGTGAGCATTTCAGTTGTGTGCCTGAGAGCATTTCAGTTGTGTGTGTGTGAGCATTTCAGTTGTGTGCCTGAGAGCATTTCAGTTGTGTATGTGAGAGCATTTCAGTTGTGTGTGTGTGTGAGCATTTCAGTTGTGTGCGTGAGAGCATTTCAGTTGTGTGTGTGAGAGCATTTCAGTTGTGTGTGTGTGAGCATTTCAGTTGTGTGCCTGAGAGCATTTCAGTTGTGTGCGTGAGAGCATTTCAGTTGTGTGCCTGAGAGCATTTCAGTTGTGTGTGTGTGAGCATTTCAGTTGTGTGCCTGAGAGCATTTCAGTTGTGTGTGTGTGAGCATTTCAGTTGTGTGTGTGTGAGCATTTCAGTTGTGTGCGCGAGAGCATTTCAGTTGTGTGTGTGAGAGCATTTCAGTTGTGTGTGTGAGAGCATTTCAGTTGTGTGTGTGTGTGAGCATTTCAGTTGTGTGTGTGTGAGCATTTCAGTTGTGTGCCTGAGAGCATTTCAGTTGTGTGTGTGAGAGCATTTCAGTTGTGTGTGTGTGTGAGCATTTCAGTTGTGTGTGTGAGAGCATTTCAGTTGTGTGCGTGAGAGCATTTCAGTTGTGTGTGTGAGAGCATTTCAGTTGTGTGTGTGTTTGAGCGTTTCAGTTGTGTGTGAGCATTTCAGTTGTGTGTGCGAGAGCATTTCAGTTGTGTGTGTGAGAGCATTTCAGTTGTGTGTGTGAGAGCATTTCAGTTGTGTGTGTGTGAGCATTTCAGTTGTGTGTGTGAGAGCATTTCAGTTGTGTGTGTGAGAGCATTTCAGTTGTGTGCCTGAGAGCATTTCAGTTGTGTGTGTGTGAGCATTTCAGTTGTGTGTGTGTGAGCATTTCAGTTGTGTGTGTGTGAGCATTTCAGTTGTGTGCGCGAGAGCATTTCAGTTGTGTGTGTGTGAGCATTTCAGTTGTGTGCGTGAGAGCATTTCAGTTGTGTGTGTGAGAGCATTTCAGTTGTGTGTGTGAGAGCATTTCAGTTGTGTGTGTGTGTGAGCATTTCAGTTGTGTGTGTGTGAGCATTTCAGTTGTGTGCCTGAGAGCATTTCAGTTGTGTGTGTGAGAGCATTTCAGTTGTGTGTGTGTGTGAGCATTTCAGTTGTGTGCGTGAGAGCATTTCAGTTGTGTGTGTGAGAGCATTTCAGTTGTGTGTGTGTGAGCATTTCAGTTGTGTGTGTGAGAGCATTTCAGTTGTGTGTGTGTGAGCATTTCAGTTGTGTGCCTGAGAGCATTTCAGTTGTGTGTGTGTGAGAGCATTTCAGTTGTGTGTGTGTGGGCATTTCAGTTGTGTGTGTGTGAGCATTTCAGTTGTGTGCCTGAGAGCATTTCAGTTGTGTGTGTGTGAGCATTTCAGTTGTGTGCCTGAGAGCATTTCAGTTGTGTGCGTGAGAGCATTTCAGTTGTGTGTGTGAGAGCATTTCAGTTGTGTGTGTGTGAGCATTTCAGTTGTGTGCCTGAGAGCATTTCAGTTGTGTGTGTGAGAGCATTTCAGTTGTGTGTGTGTGAGCATTTCAGTTGTGTGCCTGAGAGCATTTCAGTTGTGTGCGTGAGAGCATTTCAGTTGTGTGTGTGAGCATTTCAGTTGTGTGCCTGAGAGCATTTCAGTTGTGTGTGCGAGAGCATTTCAGTTGTGTGTGTGAGAGCATTTCAGTTGTGTGTGTGTGAGCATTTCAGTTGTGTGCCTGAGAGCATTTCAGTTGTGTGTGTGTGAGAGCATTTCAGTTGTGTGTGTGTGGGCATTTCAGTTGTGTGTGTGTGAGCATTTCAGTTGTGTGCCTGAGAGCATTTCAGTTGTGTGTGTGTGAGCATTTCAGTTGTGTGCCTGAGAGCATTTCAGTTGTGTGTGTGTGAGCATTTCAGTTGTGTGCCTGAGAGCATTTCAGTTGTGTGTGTGTGAGCATTTCAGTTGTGTGCGTGAGAGCATTTCAGTTGTGTGTGTGAGAGCATTTCAGTTGTGTGTGTGTGAGCATTTCAGTTGTGTGTGTGAGAGCATTTCAGTTGTGTGCGTGAGAGCATTTCAGTTGTGTGTGTGTGAGCATTTCAGTTGTGTGTGTGAGAGCATTTCAGTTGTGTGTGTGAGAGCATTTCAGTTGTGTGTGTGTGAGCATTTCAGTTGTGTGCCTGAGAGCATTTCAGTTGTGTGTGTGTGTGAGCATTTCAGTTGTGTGTGTGTGAGCATTTCAGTTGTGTGCCTGAGAGCATTTCAGTTGTGTGTGTGTGAGCATTTCAGTTGTGTGCCTGAGAGCATTTCAGTTGTGTGTGTGTGAGCATTTCAGTTGTGTGTGTGTGAGCATTTCAGTTGTGTGTGTGTGAGCATTTCAGTTGTGTGCGCGAGAGCATTTCAGTTGTGTGTGTGTGAGCATTTCAGTTGTGTGCGTGAGAGCATTTCAGTTGTGTGTGTGAGAGCATTTCAGTTGTGTGTGTGTGTGAGCATTTCAGTTGTGTGTGTGTGAGCATTTCAGTTGTGTGCCTGAGAGCATTTCAGTTGTGTGTGTGAGAGCATTTCAGTTGTGTGTGTGTGTGAGCATTTCAGTTGTGTGTGTGAGAGCATTTCAGTTGTGTGTGTGAGAGCATTTCAGTTGTGTGTGTGTGAGCATTTCAGTTGTGTGTGTGTGAGCATTTCAGTTGTGTGTGTGTGTGAGCATTTCAGTTGTGTGTGTGTGAGCATTTCAGTTGTGTGTGTGTGTGAGCATTTCAGTTGTGTGTGTGTGAGAGCATTTCAGTTGTGTGTGTGTGAGCATTTCAGTTGTGTGTGTGTGTGAGCATTTCAGTTGTGTGTGTGAGAGCATTTCAGTTGTGTGTGTGTGAGCATTTCAGTTGTGTGTGTGTGAGCATTTCAGTTGTGTGTGTGTGAGCATTTCAGTTGTGTGCGCGAGAGCATTTCAGTTGTGTGTGTGTGAGCATTTCAGTTGTGTGCGTGAGAGCATTTCAGTTGTGTGTGTGTGAGCATTTCAGTTGTGTGCGCGAGAGCATTTCAGTTGTGTGTGTGTGAGCATTTCAGTTGTGTGCGCGAGAGCATTTCAGTTGTGTGTGTGTGAGCATTTCAGTTGTGTGTGTGAGAGCATTTCAGTTGTGTGTGTGAGAGCATTTCAGTTGTGTGTGTGTGTGAGCATTTCAGTTGTGTGCGTGTGAGCATTTCAGTTGTGTGCCTGAGAGCATTTCAGTTGTGTGTGTGAGAGCATTTCAGTTGTGTGTGTGTGTGAGCATTTCAGTTGTGTGCGTGAGAGCATTTCAGTTGTGTGTGTGTGAGCATTTCAGTTGTGTGTGTGTGTGAGCATTTCAGTTGTGTGTGTGTGAGAGCATTTCAGTTGTGTGTGTGTGAGCATTTCAGTTGTGTGTGTGAGAGCATTTCAGTTGTGTGTGTGTGAGCATTTCAGTTGTGTGTGTGTGTGAGCATTTCAGTTGTGTGTGTGTGAGAGCATTTCAGTTGTGTGCCTGAGAGCATTTCAGTTGTGTGTGTGAGAGCATTTCAGTTGTGTGTGTGTGAGCATTTCAGTTGTGTGTGTGTGTGAGCATTTCAGTTGTGTGCGTGTGAGCATTTCAGTTGTGTGCCTGAGAGCATTTCAGTTGTGTGTGTGAGAGCATTTCAGTTGTGTGTGTGTGTGAGCATTTCAGTTGTGTGCGTGAGAGCATTTCAGTTGTGTGTGTGTGAGAGCATTTCAGTTGTGTGTGTGTGAGCATTTCAGTTGTGTGTGTGAGAGCATTTCAGTTGTGTGTGTGTGAGCATTTCAGTTGTGTGTGTGTGTGAGCATTTCAGTTGTGTGTGTGTGAGAGCATTTCAGTTGTGTGCCTGAGAGCATTTCAGTTGTGTGTGTGAGAGCATTTCAGTTGTGTGTGTGTGAGCATTTCAGTTGTGTGTGTGAGAGCATTTCAGTTGTGTGTGTGTGAGCATTTCAGTTGTGTGTGTGTGAGCATTTCAGTTGTGTGTGTGTGTGAGCATTTCAGTTGTGTGTGTGTGAGAGCATTTCAGTTGTGTGTGTGTGAGCATTTCAGTTGTGTGTGTGAGAGCATTTCAGTTGTGTGTGTGAGAGCATTTCAGTTGTGTGTGTGAGAGCATTTCAGTTGTGTGTGTGTGAGCATTTCAGTTGTGTGTGTGTGAGCATTTCAGTTGTGTGTGTGAGAGCATTTCAGTTGTGTGTGTGAGAGCATTTCAGTTGTGTGTGTGAGAGCATTTCAGTTGTGTGTGTGTGAGCATTTCAGTTGTGTGTGTGAGAGCATTTCAGTTGTGTGTGTGTGAGCATTTCAGTTGTGTGTGTGTTTGAGCGTTTCAGTTGTGTGTGTGTGTGAGCATTTCAGTTGTGTGTGCGAGAGCATTTTAGTTGTGTGTCTGTGAGCATTTCAGTTGTGTGTGTGAGAGCATTTCAGTTGTGTGTGTGTGAGCATTTCAGTTGTGTGTGTGTGAGCATTTCAGTTGTGTGTGAGAGCATTTCAGTTGTGTGTGTGAGAGCATTTCAGTTGTGTGTGTGTTTGAGCGTTTCAGTTGTGTGTGTGTGTGAGCATTTCAGTTGTGTGTGCGAGAGCATTTCAGTTGTGTGTGTGAGAGCATTTCAGTTGTGTGTGTGAGAGCATTTCAGTTGTGTGTGTGAGAGCATTTCAGTTGTGTGTGTGAGAGCATTTCAGTTGTGTGTGTGAGAGCATTTCAGTTGTGTGTGTGAGAGCATTTCAGTTGTGTGTGTGAGAGCATTTCAGTTGTGTGTGTGAGAGCATTTCAGTTGTGTGTGTGTGAGCATTTCAGTTGTGTGCGTGAGAGCATTTCAGTTGTGTGTGTGAGAGCATTTCAGTTGTGTGTGTGTGAGCATTTTAGTTGTGTGTGTGAGAGCATTTCAGTTGTGTGTGTGTTTGAGCGTTTCAGTTGTGTGTGAGCATTTCAGTTGTGTGTGCGAGAGCATTTCAGTTGTGTGTGTGAGAGCATTTCAGTTGTGTGTGTGAGAGCATTTCAGTTGTGTGTGTGTGAGCATTTCAGTTGTGTGTGTGAGAGCATTTCAGTTGTGTGTGTGAGAGCATTTCAGTTGTGTGCCTGAGAGCATTTCAGTTGTGTGTGTGTGAGCATTTCAGTTGTGTGTGTGTAAGCATTTCAGTTGTGTGTGTGTGAGCATTTCAGTTGTGTGCGCGAGAGCATTTCAGTTGTGTGTGTGTGAGCATTTCAGTTGTGTGCGTGAGAGCATTTCAGTTGTGTGTGTGAGAGCATTTCAGTTGTGTGTGTGAGAGCATTTCAGTTGTGTGTGTGTGTGAGCATTTCAGTTGTGTGTGTGTGAGCATTTCAGTTGTGTGCCTGAGAGCATTTCAGTTGTGTGTGTGAGAGCATTTCAGTTGTGTGTGTGTGTGAGCATTTCAGTTGTGTGCGTGAGAGCATTTCAGTTGTGTGTGTGAGAGCATTTCAGTTGTGTGTGTGTGAGCATTTCAGTTGTGTGTGTGAGAGCATTTCAGTTGTGTGTGTGTGAGCATTTCAGTTGTGTGTGTGAGAGCATTTCAGTTGTGTGTGTGTGAGCATTTCAGTTGTGTGTGTGTTTGAGCGTTTCAGTTGTGTGTGTGTGTGAGCATTTCAGTTGTGTGTGCGAGAGCATTTTAGTTGTGTGTCTGTGAGCATTTCAGTTGTGTGTGTGTGAGAGCATTTCAGTTGTGTGTGTGTGAGCATTTCAGTTGTGTGTGTGTGAGCATTTCAGTTGTGTGTGAGAGCATTTCAGTTGTGTGTGTGAGAGCATTTCAGTTGTGTGTGTGTTTGAGCGTTTCAGTTGTGTGTGTGTGTGAGCATTTCAGTTGTGTGTGCGAGAGCATTTCAGTTGTGTGTGTGAGAGCATTTCAGTTGTGTGTGTGAGAGCATTTCAGTTGTGTGTGTGAGAGCATTTCAGTTGTGTGTGTGAGAGCATTTCAGTTGTGTGTGTGAGAGCATTTCAGTTGTGTGTGTGAGAGCATTTCAGTTGTGTGTGTGAGAGCATTTCAGTTGTGTGTGTGAGAGCATTTCAGTTGTGTGTGTGTGAGCATTTCAGTTGTGTGCGTGAGAGCATTTCAGTTGTGTGTGTGAGAGCATTTCAGTTGTGTGTGTGTGAGCATTTTAGTTGTGTGTGTGAGAGCATTTCAGTTGTGTGTGTGTTTGAGCGTTTCAGTTGTGTGTGAGCATTTCAGTTGTGTGTGCGAGAGCATTTCAGTTGTGTGTGTGAGAGCATTTCAGTTGTGTGTGTGAGAGCATTTCAGTTGTGTGTGTGTGAGCATTTCAGTTGTGTGTGTGAGAGCATTTCAGTTGTGTGTGTGAGAGCATTTCAGTTGTGTGCCTGAGAGCATTTCAGTTGTGTGTGTGTGAGCATTTCAGTTGTGTGTGTGTGAGCATTTCAGTTGTGTGTGTGTGAGCATTTCAGTTGTGTGCGCGAGAGCATTTCAGTTGTGTGTGTGTGAGCATTTCAGTTGTGTGCGTGAGAGCATTTCAGTTGTGTGTGTGAGAGCATTTCAGTTGTGTGTGTGAGAGCATTTCAGTTGTGTGTGTGTGTGAGCATTTCAGTTGTGTGTGTGTGAGCATTTCAGTTGTGTGCCTGAGAGCATTTCAGTTGTGTGTGTGAGAGCATTTCAGTTGTGTGTGTGTGTGAGCATTTCAGTTGTGTGCGTGAGAGCATTTCAGTTGTGTGTGTGAGAGCATTTCAGTTGTGTGTGTGTGAGCATTTCAGTTGTGTGTGTGAGAGCATTTCAGTTGTGTGACGGGTCTCCGGTTGTTCCCGCTGTGTCGACCGGTGGGTGTGACTGGGAGACTCATCAAGAGAATGATGTACACCTGTGTAGGATCATCAAGTGATATACACCTGTATATAAGCTTAGGCTTTGAGAATGTGGAGTGAGCTTCGAGATCTTCAGAGTTGCAAGACATCTGTGAGAGGTTTTGCTCCCGTACTTTTTTGTGTTGGGTTTGTTTTGTTTTCCTTTGCTATGATTTGATCTTAGTTCTGTCTGACATCTTAACACCGCTTGTCAGACAGAAATGGCAGTTGTGTTGTAATTTATTTCCTGTTATATATATATTTTTCTATTTATGTTAATAAATACACGTACAACCTGACCAACTTCACTATGTCCTCCACTCATTTGTCACGGCTTTGAGCCGGTCGTGACAAATATGGGGGCTCGTCCAGCCAATTGTTTTGATAAAGTTTCGTTAGTAGTTTTTTGTTGTCCAGCCAATTGTTTTGATAAAGTTTCGTTAGTAGTTTTTGTCGTCCCGCCAATTGTTATTTGAAGATTCGTTCGTAGTTTGTTAGTGTGACAAATATGGAGGCTTGTCCGTTGTTTAAGGTGATAAATATTTTCCGGTTTGGACAAATGTGGATAAGTCTGTTCGCTTTGGTAAGAGAAACTCATTCGTTCATTTGGTTCTGGTAAATGTGATACATTTGGATGATTATTATTTGTTTAAATTAATTTTGTTAAGTTGGTTAATTCGTTAGAAACGATTTTTTTTTCTTGATAATTTTTTTTAAGTAAAACTTGTGGAGGGTTTTAGTGGTTGGTTTGGTTGTTCTGGTTGTACGGGAGTTTAATTTGGTGTATTGGCTACTAAATTTGAGAAAAGAGGTGTCTTGGCTTAGGCTTTTCCCTGCGTAGGTTTAGCGGGATTTCCTTAACAGGATTTTCCGATCTTTTTTATTTTAGTTTGTTATTTTTGTACGGTGAAAGCAGTTAGAGCATTTGTCTCGGGAACACGTCCGTGTTTGTAGTAGTGACTCGTTAATCGGTTGCTGTTGCAAACACTGGTTTATAGTGTATAAAAACCCGCTGCAAGTAACTGTATGAAGATTAGGGATGAGTTTAGGTAGGTTTAAATCTTAGTTAGAGGGAATTGCTTATTCCAACTTCTGTCTTTAAGCTTGTTTTGTTTTTCTGGAATTTGGTAGCCATACATTTTTCATAATGTCCTCAAACGTTGAGGAATTTGTTAGCGCACCGTCTGAGAGCTTGTTAAATGACTTAACCAAGGATCAATTATTAGAACTTGCAGAATACTACAAAATTAATCTGATGAGTCAAGATAAACGTCTAAAAGATCAGATTAAAACCTTGGTAAAGACAGAGTTAGTTGAACGTGGCATTTTAGAGACTCAATCTTCAGAAGATATGTTAACTTTTGTCGATGCGACATCAACACAGTCTCATTTAACATTTGAACAACAAAGGCAATTATTGATAATTCAAGTAGAGATGAAAGAAAAGCAGTTAGAAGCGCAAAATCACATTGAAATCTCTAAAGTTCAATTGCAGCAACAACAACTTGAACTTGAACGTTATCGTTTGGATTTAATAAGAGAAGGTAAACTTTCTGTTACTGGAGAATCAGTACGTGATTCAAGTTCGTACAAGTTTGATACGGTAAGAAATATGAGATTGATTCCTAAATTTGATGAGAGAGAGGTTGAGCGTTTCTTTTTATTGTTTGAACGTGTTGCGGACGCACAACGTTGGCCAGATGAAGAGCGAACGCTTATGTTGCAGTCTGTATTTACAGGCAAAGCTCAAGAAGCGTATTCTTCCCTTAGTGTAGAGGATGCTTCTGATTATCAAGCTGTAAAATCAGCAGTGTTGAGGGCTTATGAACTAGTTCCAGAGGCATATAGACAAAAGTTTAGGTCCTGGAAGAAGAGTGAAAAACAGACGTATGTTGACTTTGTACACGATATTTCGGTCTATTTTAATCGTTGGTGTGTAGCTTCTGATGTAAAAACACTTGACGATTTAAAAGAATTAATGGTACTTGAACAATTCAAGAGTTCCATTTCAGATCGCATTGCAACATACATTAGCGAGCATAGACCTGACACTGCGTATGAGGCGGCCGTCATGGCTGATGAATTCTCGTTGTCTCATAAAACTGTTTTTGGTTACAGATCGGTTGGAGAAAATTTAAAAAAAGAGCCGTGGCGAAGTTCTAGCAAATTTACCAGGTTTGTGCATGATTTACCCAGCAGACAGTTGCATAGCTCTGTTGAAGAGAAAGACAGAGCAAATATGTGTAATTATTGTCATGAGTTTGGTCACTGGAAGAATGAATGTCTCTTATTGAAAGCAAAAGCTGACAATTCTAAAGTGAAATCTAATTCTTGGTCTCCTGTAAAGTCTGTGGCGTTGGCTGTGACTACTTCAACAGTGAATAATGTGCAGAAAATTTGCTCGCCATGTGGTTCAGCATTTACTCCTTTTGTTACAGAAGGTTCTGTTAGGTTGGTAGATTCCACAAAAGTCGTACCAGTAAAGGTTCTACGTGATACAGGATCATCAGAAACCTTTGTGTTAGAGTCTGCGCTGCCTTTTTCACCTGATTCTTACACTGGAAGTAATGTGCTGATTAAGGGCATTGGCTTGAATGTTATGTCTGTTCCACTGCATAAAGTTATTTTGCAATCTGTATTGGTCCAGGGAGAAGTGGAGGTGGCTGTTCGTTCCTGCTTGCCTGTGGAAGGAATACAGGTAATTCTGGGGAATGACTTGGCTGGTGATCGTGTCTGGCGGAATGATTCACCACATCTAGTGGTAACACCATGCCCGATGATCTTGAAACCAGATGGTAGTGAGAATTTGACCTGTTCAAGTGTGTTACCCACTTGTGTGATAACACGATCTATGAGTAAAACCCAAGCTGAGGTAAAATATGAATCTAAGAAGGTGGTGAAGGAAACTCTAGAAGTCCCTTCAATTTTATCAGTGTCACGTGATGAACTGGTTGAAAAACAAAAAACTGACTCAACTCTTGTTGAATTATTTGACCGGGTTGTATCATATGACGCAATTGAGAATCTTTCATCTGGGTATTACCTAGATGAAGGATTGCTAGTTCGAAAATGGGTGCCACAGGGAGAGTTTGCATTGGGTGATCCCATGGTGCAAGTTGTAATTCCTCAGTCACTTCGGCAGCTAGTGTTACAGACTGCTCATGATACGTCTGGGCATATGGGAGTGAAAAAGACGTACAAATTACTTTTGAGACGGTTCTTTTGGCCGAAATTGAAGCGTGATGTGTCTAAATATATTAAATCTTGTCACACATGTCAGCTTACTGGGAAGCCAAATCAATCTTTGAAATCTGCTCCTCTTTTTCCGATTCCAGCCATTAGTCAGCCGTTTGAACATCTCATTGTAGATTGTGTCGGGCCATTGCCTAGATCGAAAGCAGGTAGTGAGTATTTGCTTACAATCATGTGCCAAGTAACTAGATATCCTGCTGCATATCCTTTACGTTCTGTGACGGCAAAACTAGTCATAAAGGCGCTGACTCGGTTCATTTCAATATTTGGAATACCACGAATTATCCAATCTGATCAGGGAAGTAATTTCACCTCTAATTTGTTCGGTCAAGTGTTGAAACAACTTCATATTCAACATAACCTCTCCAGTGCTTATCATGCCCAAAGTCAGGGAGCACTGGAGAGATTTCATCAAACGTTAAAATCTCTTTTGAGGTCGTACTGTGTTCAAATGGGTAAGGACTGGGAGACTGGTCTGCCTTGGTTGATGATGGCGGCTCGGGAAGCTGCGCAAGAAAGTACTGGGTTCAGTCCGAACGACCTTGTTTTTGGACACGACGTGCGAAGTCCGTTGGCTGTTTTATCTGCTGACTGGGAAAAGTCTGATCCACCGAAAAATGTTTTGTCATATGTTAGTGATTTTCGTAGACGAGTTTATGAGGCGTGCCACTTGGCAAAGTCATCTTTGAGCAGATCACAAGATCGAATGAAACTACTTTTTGATCGTCGAACAGAGTTGCGTTCGTTTCAACCTGGTGACCAGGTACTGGCGTTGTTGCCTGTTGTTGGGTCACCGTTTCAGGCTAAGTTTGTCGGACCATATACTGTTGCTCGTCAGATTTCTGATTTGAATTATTTGATTAATACGCCAAATCGAAGAAAAAAGACTAGAATGTGTCACATAAACTTGTTAAAGCCTTATTATGCTTGTAAAGATTTCGAAGACCTTATGACAAAAGACCAAGTTAGTCTGCCTGATTCGCGTGTTAAACCTGTTATGTTTGCAGATGTTTCTGTTAATAATGACAGTGTTGAATTGGTTCCGACTCCAGTAGCTGGGGAGGAAGGTGAAATCTATCCGGGAGATTGTGTTCTCAACCAAAGGCTGATGAGATGGTGTTTGTTTCTTCAGAGTTACTCTTTGGATATACGCCATATTAAAGGCGTAGAGAATGTAACTGCTGACGCCTTGTCCCGTGTTTAAGTGCTTTAAAGTCTGTTTTCTCTGACTGTGTCTCTTTTTCTTTCTTAATTTTGCTTCCTAGGCGCCAGGTTGCTGAAAGTGAGAGAGTTGACGGGATTGGGGAGAATTGCAGGCCGAACCAACTATTGCTACTTGGACAAATTGAGTTGTGGGAGTTGTTTGTTTTTATTAAGACTCTGTGCTCTCTTCTTTTTAGGGGGGGTGTGTGACGGGTCTCCGGTTGTTCCCGCTGTGTCGACCGGTGGGTGTGACTGGGAGACTCATCAAGAGAATGATGTACACCTGTGTAGGATCATCAAGTGATATACACCTGTATATAAGCTTAGGCTTTGAGAATGTGGAGTGAGCTTCGAGATCTTCAGAGTTGCAAGACATCTGTGAGAGGTTTTGCTCCCGTACTTTTTTGTGTTGGGTTTGTTTTGTTTTCCTTTGCTATGATTTGATCTTAGTTCTGTCTGACATCTTAACACCGCTTGTCAGACAGAAATGGCAGTTGTGTTGTAATTTATTTCCTGTTATATATATATTTTTCTATTTATGTTAATAAATACACGTACAACCTGACCAACTTCACTATGTCCTCCACTCATTTGTCACGGCTTTGAGCCGGTCGTGACAGTGAGCATTTCAGTTGTGTGCCTGAGAGCATTTCAGTTGTGTGTGTGTGAGAGCATTTCAGTTGTGTGTGTGTGGGCATTTCAGTTGTGTGTGTGTGAGCATTTCAGTTGTGTGCCTGAGAGCATTTCAGTTGTGTGTGTGTGAGCATTTCAGTTGTGTGCCTGAGAGCATTTCAGTTGTGTGCGTGAGAGCATTTCAGTTGTGTGTGTGAGAGCATTTCAGTTGTGTGTGTGTGAGCATTTCAGTTGTGTGCCTGAGAGCATTTCAGTTGTGTGTGTGAGAGCATTTCAGTTGTGTGTGTGTGAGCATTTCAGTTGTGTGCCTGAGAGCATTTCAGTTGTGTGCGTGAGAGCATTTCAGTTGTGTGTGTGAGCATTTCAGTTGTGTGCCTGAGAGCATTTCAGTTGTGTGTGCGAGAGCATTTCAGTTGTGTGTGTGAGAGCATTTCAGTTGTGTGTGTGTGAGCATTTCAGTTGTGTGCGTGTGAGCATTTCAGTTGTGTGTGTGAGAGCATTTCAGTTGTGTGTGTGAGAGCATTTCAGTTGTGTGTGTGTGAGCATTTCAGTTGTGTGCGTGTGAGCATTTCAGTTGTGTGTGTGTGAGCATTTCAGTTGTGTGCCTGAGAGCATTTCAGTTGTGTGTGTGAGAGCATTTCAGTTGTGTGTGTGTGAGCATTTCAGTTGTGTGTGCGAGAGCATTTCAGTTGTGTGTGTGAGAGCATTTCAGTTGTGTGTGTGTGAGCATTTCAGTTGTGTGTGTGAGAGCATTTCAGTTGTGTGTGTGTGAGCATTTCAGTTGTGTGCCTGAGAGCATTTCAGTTGTGTGTGTGTGAGAGCATTTCAGTTGTGTGTGTGTGAGCATTTCAGTTGTGTGTGCGAGAGCATTTCAGTTGTGTGTGTGAGAGCATTTCAGTTGTGTGTGTGTGAGCATTTCAGTTGTGTGTGAGAGCATTTCAGTTGTGTGTGTGTGAGCATTTCAGTTGTGTGTGCGAGAGCATTTCAGTTGTGTGTGTGAGAGCATTTCAGTTGTGTGTGCGTGAGCATTTCAGTTGTGTGTGCGAGAGCATTTCAGTTGTGTGTGCGAGAGCATTTCAGTTGTGTGTGTGAGAGCATTTCAGTTGTGTGTGTGTGAGCATTTCAGTTGTGTGTGTGAGAGCATTTCAGTTGTGTGTGTGTGAGCATTTCAGTTGTGTGTGTGAGAGCATTTCAGTTGTGTGTGTGTGAGCATTTCAGTTGTGTGTGTGAGAGCATTTCAGTTGTGTGTGTGAGAGCATTTCAGTTGTGTGTGTGAGAGCATTTCAGTTGTGTGTGTGAGAGCATTTCAGTTGTGTGCGTGAGAGCATTTCAGTTGTGTGTGTGTGAGCATTTCAGTTGTGTGTGCGAGAGCATTTCAGTTGTGTGTGTGAGAGCATTTCAGTTGTGTGTGTGAGAGCATTTCAGTTGTGTGTGTGTAAGCATTTCAGTTGTGTGTGTGTGAGCGTTTCAGTTGTGTGTGTGAGAGCGTTTCAGTTGTGTGCGTGAGTGCATTTCAGTTGTGTGTGTGAGAGCATTTCAGTTGTGTGTGTGTAAGCATTTCAGTTGTGTGTGTGAGAGCATTTCAGTTGTGTGTGTGAGAGCATTTCAGTTGTGTGTGTGAGAGCATTTCAGTTGTGTGTGTGTGAGCATTTCAGTTGTGTGTGTGAGAGCATTTCAGTTGTGTGTGTGTGAGCATTTCAGTTGTGTGTGTGTGAGCATTTCAGTTGTGTGTGTGTTTGAGCGTTTCAGTTGTGTGTGTGTGTGAGCATTTCAGTTGTGTGTGCGAGAGCATTTCAGTTGTGTGTCTGTGAGCATTTCAGTTGTGTGTGTGAGAGCATTTCAGTTGTGTGTGTGTGAGCATTTCAGTTGTGTGTGTGTGAGCATTTCAGTTGTGTGTGAGAGCATTTCAGTTGTGTGTGTGTTTGAGCGTTTCAGTTGTGTGTGTGTGTGAGCATTTCAGTTGTGTGTGCGAGAGCATTTCAGTTGTGTGTGTGAGAGCATTTCAGTTGTGTGTGTGAGAGCATTTCAGTTGTGTGTGTGAGTGTGTGAGAGCATTTCAGTTGTGTGTGTGAGAGCATTTCAGTTGTGTGTGTGAGAGCATTTCAGTTGTGTGTGTGAGAGCATTTCAGTTGTGTGTGTGAGAGCATTTCAGTTGTGTGTGTGAGAGCATTTCAGTTGTGTGTGTGTGAGCATTTCAGTTGTGTGCGTGAGAGCATTTCAGTTGTGTGTGTGAGAGCATTTCAGTTGTGTGTGTGTGAGCATTTTAGTTGTGTGTGTGTGAGCATTTCAGTTGTGTGTGTGAGAGCATTTCAGTTGTGTGTGTGTGAGCATTTCAGTTGTGTGTGCGAGAGCATTTCAGTTGTGTGTGTGTGAGCATTTCAGTTGTGTGTGTGTTTGAGCGTTTCAGTTGTGTGTGTGTGTGAGCATTTCAGTTGTGTGTGCGAGAGCATTTCAGTTGTGTGTCTGTGAGCATTTCAGTTGTGTGTGTGAGAGCATTTCAGTTGTGTGTGTGTGAGCATTTCAGTTGTGTGTGTGTGAGCATTTCAGTTGTGTGTGAGAGCATTTCAGTTGTGTGTGCGAGAGCATTTCAGTTGTGTGTGTGAGAGCATTTCAGTTGTGTGTGTGTGTGAGCATTTCAGTTGTGTGTGTGAGAGCATTTCAGTTGTGTGCGTGAGAGCATTTCAGTTGTGTGTGTGAGAGCATTTCAGTTGTGTGTGTGTTTGAGCGTTTCAGTTGTGTGTGTGTGTGAGCATTTCAGTTGTGTGTGCGAGAGCATTTCAGTTGTGTGTGTGAGAGCATTTCAGTTGTGTGTGTGTGAGCATTTCAGTTGTGTGCGTGAGAGCATTTCAGTTGTGTGTGTGTGAGAGCATTTCAGTTGTGTGTGTGTGTGAGCATTTCAGTTGTGTGTGTGTGAGCATTTCAGTTGTGTGCCTGAGAGCATTTCAGTTGTGTGTGTGTGAGAGCATTTCAGTTGTGTGTGTGTGTGAGCATTTCAGTTGTGTGCGTGAGAGCATTTCAGTTGTGTGTGTGAGAGCATTTCAGTTGTGTGTGTGTGAGAGCATTTCAGTTGTGTGTGTGTGAGCATTTCAGTTGTGTGTGTGTGAGCATTTCAGTTGTGTGTGTGAGAGCATTTCAGTTGTGTGTGTGTGAGCATTTCAGTTGTGTGCCTGAGAGCATTTCAGTTGTGTGTGTGTGAGCATTTCAGTTGTGTGTGTGTGAGCATTTCAGTTGTGTGTGTGTGAGCATTTCAGTTGTGTGCCTGAGAGCATTTCAGTTGTGTGTGTGTGTGAGCATTTCAGTTGTGTGCCTGAGAGCATTTCAGTTGTGTGTGTGTGAGCATTTCAGTTGTGTGTGTGTGAGCATTTCAGTTGTGTGCGCGAGAGCATTTCAGTTGTGTGTGTGAGAGCATTTCAGTTGTGTGTGTGAGAGCATTTCAGTTGTGTGTGTGTGTGAGCATTTCAGTTGTGTGTGTGTGAGCATTTCAGTTGTGTGCCTGAGAGCATTTCAGTTGTGTGTGTGAGAGCATTTCAGTTGTGTGTGTGTGTGAGCATTTCAGTTGTGTGTGTGAGAGCATTTCAGTTGTGTGCGTGAGAGCATTTCAGTTGTGTGTGTGTTTGAGCGTTTCAGTTGTGTGTGTGTGTGAGCATTTCAGTTGTGTGTGTGAGAGCATTTCAGTTGTGTGTGTGAGAGCATTTCAGTTGTGTGTGTGAGAGCATTTCAGTTGTGTGTGTGTGTGAGCATTTCAGTTGTGTGTGTGAGAGCATTTCAGTTGTGTGCGTGAGAGCATTTCAGTTGTGTGTGTGAGAGCATTTCAGTTGTGTGTGTGTTTGAGCGTTTCAGTTGTGTGTGTGTGTGAGCATTTCAGTTGTGTGTGCGAGAGCATTTCAGTTGTGTGTGTGAGAGCATTTCAGTTGTGTGTGTGAGAGCATTTCAGTTGTGTGTGTGTGTGAGCATTTCAGTTGTGTGTGTGAGAGCATTTCAGTTGTGTGTGTGAGAGCATTTCAGTTGTGTGTGTGAGAGCATTTCAGTTGTGTGTGTGAGAGCATTTCAGTTGTGTGTGTGAGAGCATTTCAGTTGTGTGTGTGAGAGCATTTCAGTTGTGTGTGTGTGAGCATTTCAGTTGTGTGCCTGAGAGCATTTCAGTTGTGTGTGTGAGAGCATTTCAGTTGTGTGTGTGTGAGCATTTCAGTTGTGTGCCTGAGAGCATTTCAGTTGTGTGTGTGAGAGCATTTCAGTTGTGTGTGTGTGAGCATTTCAGTTGTGTGTGTGTGTGAGCATTTCAGTTGTGTGTGTGTGAGCGTTTCAGTTGTGTGTGTGTGAGCATTTCAGTTGTGTGTGTGAGAGCATTTCAGTTGTGTGTGTGTGTGAGCATTTCAGTTGTGTGTGTGAGAGCATTTCAGTTGTGTGTGTGTGTGAGCATTTCAGTTGTGTGTGTGAGAGCATTTCAGTTGTGTGTGTGAGAGCATTTCAGTTGTGTGTGTGAGAGCATTTCAGTTGTGTGTGTGAGAGCATTTCAGTTGTGTGTGTGAGAGCATTTCAGTTGTGTGTGTGAGAGCATTTCAGTTGTGTGTGTGAGAGCATTTCAGTTGTGTGTGTGTGAGCATTTCAGTTGTGTGCCTGAGAGCATTTCAGTTGTGTGTGTGAGAGCATTTCAGTTGTGTGTGTGTGAGCATTTCAGTTGTGTGCCTGAGAGCATTTCAGTTGTGTGTGTGAGAGCATTTCAGTTGTGTGTGTGTGAGCATTTCAGTTGTGTGTGTGTGTGAGCATTTCAGTTGTGTGTGTGTGAGCGTTTCAGTTGTGTGTGTGTGAGCATTTCAGTTGTGTATGTGTGAGCATTTCAGTTGTGTGTGTGAGTGCATTTCAGTTGTGTGTGTGAGTGCATTTCAGTTGTGTGTGTGAGAGCATTTCAGTTGTGTGTGTGTGAGCGTTTCAGTTGTGTGTGTGTGAGCGTTTCAGTTGTGTGTGTGTGAGCGTTTCAGTTGTGTGTGTGTGAGCATTTCAGTTGTGTATGTGTGAGCATTTCAGTTGTGTGTGTGAGTGCATTTCAGTTGTGTGTGTGAGAGCATTTCAGTTGTGTGTGTGTGAGCATTTCAGTTGTGTGTGTGAGTGCATTTCAGTTGTGTGTGTGAGTGCATTTCAGTTGTGTGTGTGTGAGCATTTCAGTTGTGTGCGTGAGAGCATTTCAGTTGTGTGCGTGAGAGCATTTCAGTTGTGTGTGTGTGAGCATTTCAGTTGTGTGTGTGTGAGAATTTCAGTTGTGTGCGTGAGAGTTTTTCAGTTGTGTGTGTGTGAGCATTTCAGTTGTGTGCGTGAGAGCATTTCAGTTGTGTGTGTGTGAGCATTTCAGTTGTGTGCGTGAGAGTTTTTCAGTTGTGTGTGTGTGAGCATTTCAGTTGTGTGTGTGTGAGCATTTCAGTTGTGTGTGTGAGTGCATTTCAGTTGTGTGTGTGTGAGCATTTCAGTTGTGCGCGTGAGAGCATTTCAGTTGTGTGCGTGAGAGCATTTCAGTTGTGTGTGTGTGAGCATTTCAGTTGTGTGTGTGTGAGCATTTCAGTTGTGTGCGTGAGAGTTTTTCAGTTGTGTGTGTGTGAGCATTTCAGTTGTGTGCGTGAGAGCATTTCAGTTGTGTGTGTGTGAGCATTTCAGTTGTGTGTGTGTGAGCATTTCAGTTGTGTGCGCATTTCAGTTGTGTGTGTGTGAGCATTTCAGTTGTGTGTGCGAGAGCATTTCAGTTGTGTGCGTGAGAGCATTTCAGTTGTGTGTGTGTGAGCATTTCAGTTGTGTGTGTGTGAGCATTTCAGTTGTGTGTGTGTGTGAGCATTTCAGTTGTGTGTGCGAGAGCATTTCAGTTGTGTGTGTGAGAGGCATTTCAGTTGTGTGCGTGTGAGCATTTCAGTTGTGTGTGTGAGAGCATTTCAGTTGTGTGTGTGAGAGCATTTCAGTTGTGTGTGTGTGAGCATTTCAGTTGTGTGCGTGTGAGCATTTCAGTTGTGTGTGTGTGAGCATTTCAGTTGTGTGCCTGAGAGCATTTCAGTTGTGTGTGTGAGAGCATTTCAGTTGTGTGTGTGTGAGCATTTCAGTTGTGTGTGTGTGAGCATTTCAGTTGTGTGCGCATTTCAGTTGTGTGTGTGTGAGAGCATTTCAGTTGTGTGTGTGAGAGCATTTCAGTTGTGTGTGTGTGAGCATTTCAGTTGTGTGCGTGTGAGCATTTCAGTTGTGTGTGTGTGAGCATTTCAGTTGTGTGCCTGAGAGCATTTCAGTTGTGTGTGTGAGAGCATTTCAGTTGTGTGTGTGTGAGCATTTCAGTTGTGTGTGTGTGAGAATTTCAGTTGTGTGCGTGAGAGTTTTTCAGTTGTGTGTGTGTGAGCATTTCAGTTGTGTGCGCATTTCAGTTGTGTGTGTGTGAGCATTTCAGTTGTGTGTGCGAGAGCATTTCAGTTGTGTGCGCGAGAGCATTTCAGTTGTGTGTGTGTGAGCATTTCAGTTGTGTGTGTGTGAGCATTTCAGTTGTGTGTGTGTGAGCATTTCAGTTGTGTGTGCGAGAGCATTTCAGTTGTGTGTGTGAGAGCATTTCAGTTGTGTGTGTGTGAGCATTTCAGTTGTGTGCGTGTGAGCATTTCAGTTGTGTGTGTGAGAGCATTTCAGTTGTGTGTGTGAGAGCATTTCAGTTGTGTGTGTGTGAGCATTTCAGTTGTGTGCGTGTGAGCATTTCAGTTGTGTGTGTGAGAGCATTTCAGTTGTGTGTGTGTGAGCATTTCAGTTGTGTGCCTGAGAGCATTTCAGTTGTGTGTGTGAGAGCATTTCAGTTGTGTGTGTGTGAGCATTTCAGTTGTGTGTGCGAGAGCATTTCAGTTGTGTGTGTGAGAGCATTTCAGTTGTGTGTGTGTGAGCATTTCAGTTGTGTGTGTGAGAGCATTTCAGTTGTGTGTGTGTGAGCATTTCAGTTGTGTGTGCGAGAGCATTTCAGTTGTGTGTGTGAGAGCATTTCAGTTGTGTGTGTGTGAGCATTTCAGTTGTGTGTGCGAGAGCATTTCAGTTGTGTGTGTGAGAGCATTTCAGTTGTGTGTGTGTGAGCATTTCAGTTGTGTGTGCGAGAGCATTTCAGTTGTGTGTGTGAGAGCATTTCAGTTGTGTGTGTGAGAGCATTTCAGTTGTGTGTGTGAGAGCATTTCAGTTGTGTGCGTGAGAGCATTTCAGTTGTGTGTGTGTGAGCATTTCAGTTGTGTGTGCGAGAGCATTTCAGTTGTGTGCGTGAGAGCATTTCAGTTGTGTGCGTGAGAGCATTTCAGTTGTGTGTGTGTAAGCATTTCAGTTGTGTGTGTGTGAGCGTTTCAGTTGTGTGTGTGAGAGCATTTCAGTTGTGTGCGTGAGTGCATTTCAGTTGTGTGTGTGAGAGCATTTCAGTTGTGTGTGTGTAAGCATTTCAGTTGTGTGTGTGAGAGCATTTCAGTTGTGTGCGTGAGAGCATTTCAGTTGTGTGTGTGTGAGCCTTTCAGTTGTGTGTGTGAGCATTTAAGTTGTGTGTGTGTAAGCATTTCAGTTGTGTGTGTGAGAGCATTTCAGTTGTGTGTGTGTGAGCATTTCAGTTGTGTGTGTGAGAGCATTTCAGTTGTGTGTGTGTGAGCATTTCAGTTGTGTGTGTGTGAGCATTTCAGTTGTGTGTGTGAGAGCATTTCAGTTGTGTGTGTGAGAGCATTTCAGTTGTGTGTGTGAGAGCATTTCAGTTGTGTGTGTGAGAGCATTTCAGTTGTGTGTGTGTGAGCATTTCAGTTGTGTGTGTGTGAGCATTTCAGTTGTGTGTGTGTGAGCATTTCAGTTGTGTGTGTGAGAGCATTTCAGTTGTGTGTGTGAGAGCATTTCAGTTGTGTGTGTGAGAGCATTTCAGTTGTGTGTGTGTGAGCATTTCAGTTGTGTGTGTGAGAGCATTTCAGTTGTGTGTGTGTGAGCATTTCAGTTGTGTGTGTGTGAGCATTTCAGTTGTGTGTGTGAGAGCATTTCAGTTGTGTGTGTGAGAGCATTTCAGTTGTGTGTGTGAGAGCATTTCAGTTGTGTGTGTGTGAGCATTTCAGTTGTGTGTGTGAGAGCATTTCAGTTGTGTGTGTGAGAGCATTTCAGTTGTGTGTGTGTGAGCATTTCAGTTGTGTGTGTGTTTGAGCGTTTCAGTTGTGTGTGTGTGTGAGCGTTTCAGTTGTGTGTGCGAGAGCATTTCAGTTGTGTGTCTGTGAGCATTTCAGTTGTGTGTGTGAGAGCATTTCAGTTGTGTGTGTGTGAGCATTTCAGTTGTGTGTGTGTGAGCATTTCAGTTGTGTGTGAGAGCATTTCAGTTGTGTGTGTGAGAGCATTTCAGTTGTGTGTGTGTTTGAGCGTTTCAGTTGTGTGTGTGTGAGCATTTCAGTTGTGTGTGCGAGAGCATTTCAGTTGTGTGTGTGAGAGCATTTCAGTTGTGTGTGTGAGAGCATTTCAGTTGTGTGTGTGAGTGTGTGAGAGCATTTCAGTTGTGTGTGTGAGAGCATTTCAGTTGTGTGTGTGAGAGCATTTCAGTTGTGTGTGTGAGAGCATTTCAGTTGTGTGTGTGTGAGAGCATTTCAGTTGTGTGTGTGAGAGCATTTCAGTTGTGTGTGTGAGAGCATTTCAGTTGTGTGTGTGTGAGCATTTCAGTTGTGTGCGTGAGAGCATTTCAGTTGTGTGTGTGAGAGCATTTCAGTTGTGTGTGTGTGAGCATTTCAGTTGTGTGTGTGTGAGCATTTCAGTTGTGTGTGTGAGAGCATTTCAGTTGTGTGTGTGAGAGCATTTCAGTTGTGTGTGTGAGAGCATTTCAGTTGTGTGTGTGTGAGCATTTCAGTTGTGTGTGTGAGCATTTCAGTTGTGTGTGTGAGCATTTCAGTTGTGTGTGTGTGAGCATTTCAGTTGTGTGTGTGTGAGCATTTCAGTTGTGTGTGTGAGCATTTCAGTTGTGTGTGTGAGAGCATTTCAGTTGTGTGTGTGAGAGCATTTCAGTTGTGTGTGTGTGAGCATTTCAGTTGTGTGTGTGAGAGCATTTCAGTTGTGTGTGTGTGAGCATTTCAGTTGTGTGTGTGTTTGAGCGTTTCAGTTGTGTGTGTGTGTGAGCGTTTCAGTTGTGTGTGCGAGAGCATTTCAGTTGTGTGTGTGTGAGCATTTCAGTTGTGTGTGTGTTTGAGCGTTTCAGTTGTGTGTGTCTGTGAGCATTTCAGTTGTGTGTGTGAGAGCATTTCAGTTGTGTGTGTGTGAGCATTTCAGTTGTGTGTGTGTGAGCATTTCAGTTGTGTGTGTGTGAGCATTTCAGTTGTGTGTGTGTTTGAGCGTTTCAGTTGTGTGTGTGTGTGAGCGTTTCAGTTGTGTGTGTGAGAGCATTTCAGTTGTGTGTGTGTGAGCATTTCAGTTGTGTGTGTGTTTGAGCGTTTCAGTTGTGTGTGTCTGTGAGCATTTCAGTTGTGTGTGTGAGAGCATTTCAGTTGTGTGTGTGTGAGCATTTCAGTTGTGTGTGTGTGAGCATTTCAGTTGTGTGTGAGAGCATTTCAGTTGTGTGTGTGAGAGCATTTCAGTTGTGTGTGTGTTTGAGCGTTTCAGTTGTGTGTGTGTGTGAGCATTTCAGTTGTGTGTGCGAGAGCATTTCAGTTGTGTGTGTGAGAGCATTTCAGTTGTGTGTGTGAGAGCATTTCAGTTGTGTGTGTGAGTGTGTGAGAGCATTTCAGTTGTGTGTGTGAGAGCATTTCAGTTGTGTGTGTGAGAGCATTTCAGTTGTGTGTGTGAGAGCATTTCAGTTGTGTGTGTGAGAGCATTTCAGTTGTGTGTGTGTGAGCATTTCAGTTGTGTGTGTGTGAGCATTTCAGTTGTGTGTGAGAGCATTTCAGTTGTGTGTGTGAGAGCATTTCAGTTGTGTGTGTGTTTGAGCGTTTCAGTTGTGTGTGTGTGTGAGCATTTCAGTTGTGTGTGCGAGAGCATTTCAGTTGTGTGTGTGAGAGCATTTCAGTTGTGTGTGTGAGAGCATTTCAGTTGTGTGTGTGAGTGTGTGAGAGCATTTCAGTTGTGTGTGTGAGAGCATTTCAGTTGTGTGTGTGAGAGCATTTCAGTTGTGTGTGTGAGAGCATTTCAGTTGTGTGTGTGAGAGCATTTCAGTTGTGTGTGTGTGAGCATTTCAGTTGTGTGCGTGAGAGCATTTCAGTTGTGTGTGTGAGAGCATTTCAGTTGTGTGTGTGTGAGCATTTTAGTTGTGTGTGTGTGTGTGTAATATTTTCAGTTGTGTTTGTAAAAGCATGTCACTCGTATGTGTTTGAACATTTCATTATAGTATGTGAATGAATTTGGTTTCATATGTGTGTAAAGACTCAGAGGCGGATCTAATCCGTGGGGGAATTTGCATATCATAATTAATAATTGGTAATTAATAATTATTCATACATGTTTGGATTAGATCAGTCTTACATGTTAATAAATCACCCGCTAAGGGATGATGTGTCATTTTACCTGCATGCATGCATGTTTATCCCTGCAATTAACCGCAAGTTGATTGTAATTAATTACACGGACCCCGTCTTACAAAACAGGCAAAATTAATTAGCTCAATTGTCAGAATAATATTTGTGGGGATCCACAATATCATCCTACTTTATAGGATTTCAGGAAACGCAATTCTGTGGCCACTAGAATTGGGTTTTCTGCCCTATAAACCAAATACTCTTTAAAGTATCTTTAATTTGTAAAGCTTGTGGCTTAAGTTAGATCTTTGGCACTTAAGGGACTTGGAAAATGAGCAGAGGCAGTACATCAATCAAATGAATATAATGAATTTAATAAGGCAGAACTACTTATGTATTTACTACGGTTACATGGGATATATGTATTTACAAACATAATAAACAACAAAACACGATAAGGCATCGATGAACGAGAAATGCATAGAGACAGAGAGAGAGAGGAAATGTAGAGAGTTGCAGTTATGCAAGAGGGAGTTTAGAAAGACCCGAGGATCTTTCTAAATAGCAAATTCACATATAGAACAGAATTTTGAGACACAGCGAGACTTCAACAAATCTTAAAAGCGTGATCAAACACGGATACTTGCACAGGTAATTCTTTGCATGGCTTGTGAAGAAGCGTGTGTGTCTCTCGGTCCGGCGCGTCACGTGCGCGTGTTTTTCCTTCAAAGCGAGCGCGCGCTCGTTTAAAGGTCCCTTGTGGTTGGATTTGCTGAAGAGATATGTCACGCGGTGTTCGTTTCACTCGTCGATTGGAATTAAACACGGAGACTTATCTAAGACTGAAATACACAAACTAAACTAGAAACAAATAAAAGAAAGGCGAAGAGCTCGCCTGGAGGCGAGACGTTACATTATGACACGAGGACAAGAGAAGTAAGAGAGAGATAAACTGGTATTCAGTCCTTTTGAAGACCTGACGTTTCCGCCTTCTTTTGGAAGAGGGTCCAATCAGGAGCTGTCCCTTTGGAGGGAATTTTTATGACCCTTTGTGTTTTAAGAGACATTTAAATCTCTAGTTTCATTGGGTGTTTAAGAGAAGAATCTTCACAATTCTTATAATACTAATGTGTCACAAAGTTTAGCAAAATGTAATGTCAATTAACAAATGGGGAAAATTGAAAATTGGAGTTTATCGAGACCAAACTTGCCACAAATGGATTTGGTTAAACATTAGTTGGCAAAGTTTGAAACATTATCCCATTAGAGTTGTCGAGAAACATGGACCAAACCACAAAAAGGCAACTCATGAAATAGGGAACTTAGATACATTGTTCACACAATTCTCAAGTGGATATATAATAGCATATATATATATATGAGTACAGGATTCATTTCTCCTCCTTGGTTAGAATTCGGAGAGAGCCACAGTTCTGTGAACATTCCTTTGGGTCGTAAACGCTGTTATCTAAGAACTCCAGTGATGTTAGTTTTGGTCTCTTTTCACTCCAAAGATGGAAAACATAGTAAACTATATTTTACTGGATATTACTGTACGTATTCTGATTGGTCACACCGAAAGCATTCTGGAGGTGTCCAGAACTATGTGTACAAGTTATGGGAATAGACAGTTATATTTAACATGCATAATGAAGGTATTTATAATTCACTTTAAGCTACGATAAAATCATAGTCATTCCAATGTGACATGGGCAAATGGACACACATAAAAACACATTGAATATATCTGGTTAAATGTCTTTTAAAAAAAGAGAAGTTTCTTTCTCTGTAGAATCCTTCTTTGGGACATTCCAGTCAGTCATAAAAATGTCTCGTAACTGGACACCACGCTCTGTCCTGAGCGGGCTTCACTTGTGGGGGATGCGTGTGTGGTTGTGAGTGTGTGTGTTGTGTGTGTGTGTGTGTGTGTGTTAATTTACATCCAGGCTTTTTGGGCCTGAAGGCTTTGGGATTTTAGCTAGGATGTATTTAGTTATTCAGATTCACCCCTCGCCCAGTCCTTACATGTGTATGTTAGAGGAAAAGTACATGTATATGCATGGTAATTCTGAATAATGTCCCTAGGGGCACCTCATACACACACACACACACACACACACACACACACAATGCATTGGTGCCCTTGCTTGTCACCTGTTTATTTTTTTTATTTTTTATAATTAAGCCATGAAATAATTAAGACTTTTTTTGCAGAATGAAAGCTATTCTGCTCTACATCTTTTTGGGAATCCTACAGATTATAAAACAAGATCAACTCAAGCTATTCTTTCTGTGTGTGTGTGTGTGTGTGTGTGTGTGTGTGTGTGTGTGTGTGTGTGTGTGTGTGTGTGTGTGTGTGTGTGTGTGTGTGTGTGTGTGTGTGTGTGTGTGTGTGTGTGTGTGTGTGTGTGTGTGTGTGTGTGTGTGTGTGTGTGTGTGTGTGTGTGTGTGTGTGTGTGTGTGTGTGTGTGTGTGTGTGTGTGTGTGTGTGTGTGTGTGTGTGTGTGTGTGTGTGTGTGTGTGTGTGTGTGTGTGTGTGTGTGTGTGTGAGAGAGAGAGAGTGAGAGAAATTGTGAATCAGTAGTAGGCTACACTGGATTGCAAATGGCTCTTCCACATCTTATCGTTGTTTGGGTTTATAATAAAATAATGAAAATAATCTAAACACCATTCTCGACAAAGGCAATTCCACAGTCAAACACAAAACTACTACTACTAAAAATAATCATAATAATCACATCTTCCCTGACAAAATTCCACAACGCAAATTACAAGTCAATATTAGGTTTAAAATCATATGACCATTTTACAGCATAAGAGCGAGTTTAAAGGTGGGGTATGTGATTTTCTTTCTTGACCATTTTTTCAAAATAACTTGAAATCCTATTCCTAACCCACTTACTGGCTGTAAATTAGAAGCACTGAAATTAAAATTAAGCAATTTAATCATCTGTGGAACGGGCAGGACTCGAAAAACTCCAGCCAATCATTTTCAAGACCGTCTTGAATCATTGGACAGAAAATGCGTCAATCAAACGGTCTTACCATGCCCCCCTCCCTCCACCCCCCCTCGCGCGCGTGTCCCGTTCGTGCGCATACTCAAAGCTCGTGGCCCAGTCACAGGAAGTGCAAGTTGCCCCGTTACAGAGAGAGAGAGAGAGAGAAGGTATAGTTACTTCCGTTTGGAGAATGGCAGAAAAGACGAGAAGCACCTGGCTGCAGCCTGCAGATTTGGGCGGGGGTGCACCTGGTGCACAATGCTTCTCATTGGTTAGTGGCAAAGTGATGACGTCGATCGAGGTGGGGCCGCACCTGGGGCGGGGCTGCACGTCTCTACCCGCCAACATCTCTTCTCATTGGTTACTGACGTGAACTCATGACGTCGATTCTAGAATGTTTTCATTTCCGCTGTTCATCTCTGCATGGTGAGTACAGGCAAGCTACTCTTCTTTTCTCTAATTTTATTTACAATTTTTAATTCTGAAGTGGCGTTTAGTGTGATAAAATTAAGTGATGTAAAAATAAGATTGTGTAACTTTACTCACCATATCGCACAAATAACTATAGGGCAGCGTTTCCCAAAAGCATCGTAGGTGTGTGTGTGTTTAGATTAGGATATAGTGTTAAAACAAGGCCCTTAAAAAGAAATACAGTGGCAAAACTGAACCAGGAAAATAGGATTCAAGAGTTAATAGTAACAATATACAAAGTTATATTGTAGGACTTTTCTTTCTATGAATAAATGTATTAAATGTAAACTATTTTGATATTATTGTTATTAATAATTATACATTTATTTAATTGAACATGAAACTACATTCAATAGTAATACAAATTCAATAAAACTCCTTGGAAAGTAGTGCTTGTTTTATATATTGCATACTGTTACTTATACTTATGCTTCTACAGTATATGCACTGTCCAATCCTTCTGCTGGAGGGCCACTGTCCTGTAGAGTTTAGCCCAGTTTAGCTCCAACCCCAGTTAAACACACTTGAACCAGCCAATCAAGGTCTTACTATACATACTAGAAGATTCCAGGCAGTGTGGAGGCAGGTGTGTGTGTGGAGGCAGGTGTGTGTGTGGAGGCAGGTGTGTGTGTGGAGGCAGGTGTGTGTGTGGAGGCAGGTGTGTGTGTGGAAGCAGGTGTGTGTGTGGAGGCAGGTGTGTGTGTGGAGGCAGGTGTGTGTGTGGAGGCAGGTGTGTGTGTGGAGGCAGGTGTGTGTGTGGAGGCAGGTGTGTGTGGAAGCAGGTGTGTGTGTGTGGAGGCAGGTGTGTGTGTGGAGGCAGGTGTGTGTGTGGAGGCAGGTGTGTGTGGAAGCAGGTGTGTGTGTGGAGGCAGGTGTGTGTGTGGAGGCAGGTGTGTGTGTGGAGGCAGGTGTGTGTGTGGAGGCAGGTGTGTGTGGAAGCAGGTGTGTGTGTGGAGGCAGGTGTGTGTGTGTGGAAGCAGGTGTGTGTGTGGAGGCAGGTGTGTGTGTGTGGAAGCAGGTGTGTGTGTGGAAGCAGGTGTGTGTGTGGAGGCAGGTGTGTGTGTGGAGGCAGGTGTGTGTGTGGAAGCAGGTGTGTGTGTGGAGGCAGGTGTGTGTGTGGAAGCAGGTGTGTGTGTGTGGAGGCAGGTGTGTGTGTGTGGAGGCAGGTGTGTGTGTGGAGGCAGGTGTGTGTGTGGAGGCAGGTGTGTGTGGAGGCAGGTGTGTGTGTGGAGGCAGGTGTGTGTGTGGAGGCAGGTGTGTGTGTGGAGGCAGGTGTGTGTGTGGAGGCAGGTGTGTGTGTGGAAGCAGGTGTGTGTGTGGAGGCAGGTGTGTGTGTGGAAGCAGGTGTGTGTGTGGAGGCAGGTGTGTGTGTGTGGAGGCAGGTGTGTGTGTGGAGGCAGGTGTGTGTGGAAGCAGGTGTGTGTGTGGAGGCAGGTGTGTGTGTGGAAGCAGGTGTGTGTGTGGAGGCAGGTGTGTGTGTGGAGGCAGGTGTGTGTGTGTGGAGGCAGGTGTGTGTGTGGAGGCAGGTGTGTGTGGAAGCAGGTGTGTGTGTGGAGGCAGGTGTGTGTGTGGAGGCAGGTGTGTGTGTGGAGGCAGGTGTGTGTGGAAGCAAGTGTGTGTGTGGAGGCAGGTGTGTGTGTGGAGGCAGGTGTGTGTGTGGAGGCAGGTGTGTGTGTGGAGGCAGGTGTGTGTGGAGGCAGGTGTGTGTGTGGAGGCAGGTGTGTGTGTGGAGGCAGGTGTGTGTGTGGAGGCAGGTGTGTGTGGAAGCAGGTGTGTGTGTGGAGGCAGGTGTGTGTGTGTGTGGAAGCAGGTGTGTGTGTGGAGGCAGGTGTGTGTGTGGAGGCAGGTGTGTGTGTGGAGGCAGGTGTGTGTGTGGAGGCAGGTGTGTGTGGAGGCAGGTGTGTGTGTGGAGGCAGGTGTGTGTGTGTGGAGGCAGGTGTGTGTGTGGAGGCAGGTGTGTGTGTGGAGGCAGGTGTGTGTGTGGAAGCAGGTGTGTGTGTGGAGGCAGGTGTGTGTGTGGAAGCAGGTGTGTGTGTGGAGGCAGGTGTGTGTGTGTGGAGGCAGGTGTGTGTGTGGAGGCAGGTGTGTGTGTGGAAGCAGGTGTGTGTGTGGAGGCAGGTGTGTGTGTGGAGGCAGGTGTGTGTGTGTGGAGGAGGCAGGTGTGTGTGTGTGGAGGAGGCAGGTGTGTGTGTGGAGGCAGGTGTGTGTGTGGAAGCAGGTGTGTGTGTGGAGGCAGGTGTGTGTGTGGAGGCAGGTGTGTGTGTGGAGGCAGGTGTGTGTGTGGAGGCAGGTGTGTGTGGAAGCAGGTGTGTGTGTGGAAGCAGGTGTGTGTGTGGAGGCAGGTGTGTGTGTGTGGAGGCAGGTGTGTGTGTGTGGAGGCAGGTGTGTGTGTGGAGGCAGGTGTGTGTGGAAGCAGGTGTGTGTGTGGAGGCAGGTGTGTGTGTGGAAGCAGGTGTGTGTGTGGAGGCAGGTGTGTGTGTGGAGGCAGGTGTGTGTGTGTGGAGGCAGGTGTGTGTGGAAGCAGGTGTGTGTGTGGAGGCAGGTGTGTGTGTGGAGGCAGGTGTGTGTGTGTGGAGGCAGGTGTGTGTGTGGAGGCAGGTGTGTGTGGAGGCAGGTGTGTGTGGAGGCAGGTGTGTGTGTGGAGGCAGGTGTGTGTGTGGAGGCAGGTGTGTGTGTGGAGGCAGGTGTGTGTGTGGAGGCAGGTGTGTGTGTGGAGGCAGGTGTGTGTGGAAGCAGGTGTGTGTGTGGAGGCAGGTGTGTGTGTGTGTGGAAGCAGGTGTGTGTGTGGAGGCAGGTGTGTGTGTGGAGGCAGGTGTGTGTGTGGAGGCAGGTGTGTGTGTGGAGGCAGGTGTGTGTGGAAGCAGGTGTGTGTGTGGAGGCAGGTGTGTGTGTGGAAGCAGGTGTGTGTGTGGAGGCAGGTGTGTGTGTGTGGAGGCAGGTGTGTGTGTGGAAGCAGGTGTGTGTGTGGAGGCAGGTGTGTGTGTGGAAGCAGGTGTGTGTGTGGAGGCAGGTGTGTGTGTGGAGGCAGGTGTGTGTGTGTGGAGGCAGGTGTGTGTGTGGAGGCAGGTGTGTGTGTGGAGGCAGGTGTGTGTGTGGAGGCAGGTGTGTGTGTGGAAGCAGGTGTGTGTGTGGAGGCAGGTGTGTGTGTGGAGGCAGGTGTGTGTGTGTGGAGGCAGTTGTGTGTGTGGAGGCAGGTGTGTGTGTGGAGGCAGGTGTGTGTGTGGAGGCAGGTGTGTGTGTGGAAGCAGGTGTGTGTGTGGAGGCAGGTGTGTGTGTGGAGGCAGGTGTGTGTGTGGAGGCAGGTGTGTGTGTGGAGGCAGGTGTGTGTGTGGAAGCAGGTGTGTGTGTGGAGGCAGGTGTGTGTGTGGAGGCAGGTGTGTGTGTGGAGGCAGGTGTGTGTGGAAGCAGGTGTGTGTGTGGAAGCAGGTGTGTGTGTGGAGGCAGGTGTGTGTGTGTGTGTGGAGGCAGGTGTGTGTGTGGAGGCAGGTGTGTGTGTGGAGGCAGGTGTGTGTGTGGAGGCAGGTGTGTGTGTGGAGGCAGGTGTGTGTGTGGAAGCAGGTGTGTGGAGTCAAGCTGGAGCTAAACTCCAGGAGCGACTTTGGACACCCCTGCACTAGAGTAATAAAATAATAAAACATTTTATGCTAATTCTGATGCTCTATACTTCCTTCTCTTTGCAGATCCTTGGCATTGTGATCCCCATTTCCCTGGGTACCACTTTTGCTATTTTACTTTATATTATTTTTGTGGTAACACTTTACAATAAGGTTCATTAGTTAACATTATTTAATGCATTAACTAATATGAACTAACGATGAGGAATACATTTGTTACAGTATTAGTTAATCTTTGTTAATGTTAGTTAATAAAAAAACAGCTGTTCATTGTTTGTTCATGTTAGTTCACAGTGCATTAACTAATGTTAACAAATACAACCTTTGATTTTAATAATGTATTAGTAAATGTTGAAGTTAATATTAACTAAGATTAATAAATGCTGTAAAAGTATTGTTCATTCTTAGTTCATGTTAACTAAGGTAGATAACTAATGTTAACTAATGAACCTTATTGTAAAGTGTTACCATTTTTGTTTTGCTGTGTTAATTATTCTCTAACTCTTACTCTAGTCCTCTATCTCTCTCACCTATTTTTTGTTGTTGTTTACTTTATAACTCAAAGGCTCTTTTAAGAGCAACCCCAAAAATGCACACAACTGTGTTAAGCAAGGAGGAGTGTGAGCAGTATTATGACTGCAGTAGTAAGTGCCCATTCTGCCGGTACACCAGCATGCCACAGCTGATGTATTACCACATCAAAAATCATTTTCTATCCTAATCTATATATCCTTCTATCTCAGTCTGTCTATCTATCTCTACCTATCTGTCATGTCTATCTGTCTGTCTGTGTCTGATAAACTGTATTGCCTTCAAAACATTCAGCTTCAAAACTACTTTGATTTTCAAACTGAAAACCTTCAAACTTCAAGCTTTTAAAACTATTTCAAACTTTTAGGATAGGCTTTCTCAAGCCAAATTAAACTTTTTTTTAACTAGTTTATGTTGTTCATAAACAAAGTAAGTCTCTTAGGTACTTTACAGACAAAGCTAATAACACTCAAGTATATCTTGTTTAACATTTTCCTATAATATGTTTAAAATGTATAAAAAAGAAATTCCTTCTATGACTCTGTACTATGATAATGCCCTATTCAAAATGATTCAATATTGTTTGTTCTGTATTTTATCTAAATTAGGTGTTGTAAACTGGAGTGCATGTTCCAGAGAATATAGGCAAGAGTTCCGGGTGCCGTACTCGATGACTCTGTGCTTGCACTGCACTGAAATACACAAGGACTGCCCACCTGGGTCTGTGGTGATAGCCTGGCTCCGCCCTCCTATGCACTTCCGCTCAATTTTATTTTCCTTCAGTACTACGTCTGGGATTGCTCTGTAGACTTTGGTTTTCTCCGATCATTTTTTTACCGGGGCAATCAGCGAACAGAGGGAGTGGCTGAGTTATTTTGAGTTGTAGTTCAAAATAAGAAAGATGCGAGCGAAGCCATTCGGTCCGTTGTGGCAACGCTGCCGAATATCAAGAAGGTAAAGCCGGAGCAAGAACAATCTTTGCTTAGTTTTGTGTTTATGGCCATCCTCCCACGGGGTTCGGGAAAAGACATATGTCACGACCAAACGTTAGCGATTGGTTATGGCAGATAGAGTGACTCTGGGCAGATCCAATAGTTTTAGACTTCAATAGAATACCCGCCTAACAAGGAAGTTAACGCTTGTCAATGGAGCGGTGCCAGACTCTCTGTACAAATGAAATGTACGAGAGTCTGGTAGAACCAGGCTACTGTGGTGATGGCAGAAGAGGAGTCCAGCGTGTGTGTGATGGCAGAAGACGAGTCCTGCGGGTGGGTGTGTGTGTGTGTGTGTGTGTGTGTGATGGCAGAAGAGGAGTCCAGCGTGTGTGTGATGGCAGAAGACGAGTCCTGCGGGTGTGTGTGTGTGTGATGGCAGAAGACGAGTCCTGTGTGGATTTTTTTCCGAGAAGGAGGTTGAGGGCTATTGCTCGGTTGATTGTTTTTTCAATGATGGAGGGGAATTTCAGTGTGAGTGTGAGTGTGAGTGTGAGTGTATGTGTGTGTGTGAGTGTACGTGTGTGTGTGTGTGAGTGAGTGTACGTGTGTGTGAGTGTACGTGTGTGTGTGTGTGTGTGTGTGTGTGTGTGTACGTGATTATCTGTATGTGTGCATATCTCTTTACACAATTATTCTTGTTTTGAAATAAAAGTTATCACTGGTATGAGTTTGGTTTTTTGAGTTGGCATGCATACTATGGGATAAAGAGATTGACAATGTACTTTATGTAGTTGGTTTAACTTCAAACTACTTTATTGGCATAAATGTTTTATAATAACCTATATAATGCACAAAAATAAACAAGAACTATTACAGAGGAATGATTAAAATAAGAAATATATAAGGTGCCATTAATGTTTACAGTAATTTTGTAATTTACACAGTGAAGTGCAACAGAATGTGAAAAACTTTTAAAATACTACTACGATGCATGCGCTATCAGCGCGATGTAGCGCATGAGTTTTAAAGACTGCATTGTTTTCAAACACATTTCCTGTTTACCGTGGCGTCGACGTCATTACTGTGCCACGAACCAGAGAAGCATTGGTGCGGCCCCGCCTCGATCGACGTCATCACTTTGCCACTAACCAATGAGACGCGTTATGGGCGGGGCTGCACCTGGAGCGGCCCCAGGTGCAGCCCCGCCCCGATCTGCAGGCTGCAGACAGGTGTACTTGGACAAGACACCATCACAGAAAAGGAAATCTATTTTCGAGAGAGCAATTGCGAACAGAACGGCCGAAAGAGAAAGGTCTAAAACAAGGGTCATTCTAGGCGATGCTTTTCAACGTTGGCGGCAACTGTAGGACCAGGAAGGACTACCAACAGATGCGGCTGTGGCATTTTTTCTGCTTGACAGGTGAGAAGCCGATTGACTAGTAGTATTTTACTACGGAACTGTCTTTACTGACGATATGCGCATGAGAATTGTAGCTGTTCTAACGTTATAGCCCAGCCATATATAGAACTAGCTAGCTAAACAACCTGTTTGGGGAGGAAGCTGATGTGAGCGATTGTATTTATGTATGGAGAATATAGCTTTTATAGTGCTAGCATCTGAGTTTTCGCTCGTGCTTGATTGCGCGTCCATGTTTTTCGAATGGGTGGAGTCAGGAGGAGAGAAGGTAGGACCTTATGAGTTGTGTATTTTCAAAATCTGCCGGCCGTTTTGCAAATCACATACCACACCTTTAAGAGGGGCGGAGACGAGTGTGTGTGTGTGAGTGAGTCAGTGAGATTCACGGGTTAAAGGTGACACACACACACACACACTTACTCACTCACTCACTCACTTACTCGTGCATGACTGCATGTGTCTCTGATGGCATCGGCGTCTCTCCAGTGGATCTTCACACTGCTGATGGTCCTGGTCATCTTTCAGGGTGTGTGTGTGGTGTTTTACTACATACCCGACACACACTCGTCCAGGTGAGCTCTTTTTTTTTTCTCGATATTTCATTATAACTCAATAAACGCTATTTAAATGAATTCAAATCGGGCTCCGTGTTGCTAGTTTTTAAGTAGCCTAAAGTCTATGACTAAATGAAGTAGGTATGACTAAATGAAGTAGGAGAGAAGGTAGGACCTTATGAGTTGTGTATTTTCAAAATCTGCCGGCCGTTTTGCAAATCACATACCACACCTTTAAGAGGGGCGGAGACGAGTGTGTGTGTGTGAGTGAGTCAGTGAGATTCACGGGTTAAAGGTGACACACACACACACACTTACTCACTCACTCACTTACTCGTGCATGACTGCATGTGTCTCTGATGGCATCGGCGTCTCTCCAGTGGATCTTCACACTGCTGATGGTCCTGGTCATCTTTCAGGGTGTGTGTGTGGTGTTTTACTACATACCCGACACACACTCGTCCAGGTGAGCTCTTTTTTTTTTCTCGATATTTCATTATAACTCAATAAACGCTATTTAAATGAATTCAAATCGGGCTCCGTGTTGCTAGTTTTTAAGTAGCCTAAAGTCTATGACTAAATTTATTCATTTAGCTGACGCTTTTATCCAAAGCGACTTACAATTGCTATATATATGTCAGAGGTCGCACGCCTCTGAAGCAACTAGGGGTTAAGTGTCTTGCTCAGGGACACATTGGTGTCTCACAGTGGATTCGAACCCGGGTCTCTCACACCAAAGGCATGTGTCTTATCCACTGCGCCATCACCACCCTAACACTAATACAATATGATATTGTGCTTGCTAATGAAGTTGTGAAACTTTTTTTCTGAGGAGTCTAAGAAACACACAAGTGTATTGTTATTTGATTGTCATTAGTTTAGATGGAAACATCATAATTTTAGTCAGAATAGACATGTTTTAGATTTGTTACGCAGGAGAGTAGAGCTGATCAGCACTGAATCAGAGATACAGGTGTGCTTCAAATAAATCCTTCAATTTACTGTGGTTAAATGTTTGAACCATTTGCTGTTTTTCTGCACAACTAATTCCGCAAGTCTGACAATGTGCCAATTAATGTATTAGCAGCTTAGCAGAAAATCACGATGTTGATGTTTATAACATCTTAAAATCTTAATGCCTTATAGTAGTGTTTATCAGATTAGAGCTGACGATAATTGTGTGACGATATAAACAATCTGCATAGCAAATGTCAACTCATTGATTAAGTTAAACATCGGCTACTTGTATTTAAAGACCTGGCAATAATATAATTAGCCTACATTTTGCGATGAAAAAAAAATTAATTATTGTATTGATCTATTAGATTTGAGGGCTAATCTTATAGCCCATTTTGTTTTCTGTTAAGATGGAATATTTGTTTGCATGAAAATGTAGGTGTGAGACTGGAAGAACTGGAAGAGAGGGCAAATTATGAATTTCTCTCTTGTGCAGGATTCGAGACGGAAGTCTCACCTAAGCAATCCTAATCTACATCTCTTTCCCTCGAACCCCCCTCCGTCTCCCTCATGCTGAGATCATCTGAAATTCACCCAAGAATCTATGTAGTTTAATGTGAATAATTATCACACAGTATCACATGTTTGATATCATTTGAAATGTCTCATTGCAACTGGTACAAAGATCTCATTCTCAAAGGGTACAAAGATCTCATTCTCAAAGAAGTAAACCAAAAAGTAATAAGATATTTAAGAGTTTAGAAATAATTCACATGTGTCTTCCAGGCAAATGGTCTCCTGCTCTCAGAAGGTGTAAACTCAATCTAAATTCCCATTGTTAGTAAATGGTTGAATGTAAATCAACTTCTGCCTCCAGTAAGTCTGGGACAGTGATTAATGTGAATTTACACTGTGAACTCATGTTTACATTTGAAAAGAGTTTTCTGGCTTGTATGGCTTTGATTTTCTCACAGTTTCAGAGTAAAATGGGTTTTTAAAATAGTATTTTAATGCATTTTTCATAGCAATAAATGTAAAATTCTGTAACTTTTGTCATCTTTAAAAAAAAAAAGCAAACTGAAGTCTGTGCTCTAAAGCATTCAAGATTTATAATAATAATTCCTTAGATTTATATAGCGGTTTTCTCGGCACTCAAAGCGCTTTAAATATGGAAGCGGGAATCTCCTCAACCACCACTAATGAGCAGCATCACCTGTATGATGCACGCATTGCACGGCAGCCATATTGGGCCAGAACACACACACACAACAGCTTATTGGTGGAGAGGAGACAGAGTGAAGAAGCCAATATATGGGGATGATTAGCAGGCCATGATGGACAGAGGCCCAGCAGAAACCTGGTTTTCCAGGAGTCTCCCATCCAGGTACTGACCAGACTCAACCCCTGCTTAGCTTCAGTGGGCACCAGTCTCGGGCTACAGGGTGATACGGCTGCTGGCTATGACAAGTAAATAAATGGATTATTTATTATTATTAAAAAAGACCCAAGTAGAAAAAAAAGGGATCTGGTGTCATATGAAATCCACTGTGGTACAGTGGTAGTGAGAACTGGCAATAAAACATCAAGAACCATTGATAACCAGCCAAGAGTTTATTAAAAAGAATAGGGTTCTTTGTTGAAAGTAAATATGTATATTTGCTGAAACCTTTATTTTTAAGAGTGAGGAGGAACATATAAAACAGAACCTTCAGGCGCAACAAGAATGTAATAGATTGTGTTGAAACAGGTTTATGATTTAGAGGCAAGATAATGAGCAGCAAAAAAATTACACATGCTCTTTTTCTTTCAGAGATGCGATGACAGAGGCGCTTCAGAAGCTGCGCTGCACAAAACTCAGACGCAAGTTTTCTGTTATAAAACCGGCCAAAAGGTGCGTGAGAATGAAGATCAACCAGCGATCCTGATATTTCAAAGAACTGACAATTGAATTAAATGCCTTTGTTTCCCTCTCAGTATAAAACTCAAGAGGTTCTCACAGGAGCTGTCAGATTTCATGAGCTGCCCGTACAAATCTAACAAAACTGAGCGGGAGCTAAACAGGTGTGTCTTTAATGTCTTCTCATTCATGCTGTAGGATTACAAATTTTATTTAAATGTTTAATTTAGATTTCCAATACAATAGTATTTTATATTCAGAAAGTTTATAAATGATGAGAACAGGAAATCTCTGCAAACGGTAGGGGCTCCCAGCGGGATATACCTGACTGTCCCGTCTCAGTACGAGAAGGCCATGCCTTTCCTGTTCTCGTGTCTCACCGGGTAAAGACTCATGCTGAGCAAGTTTGTACACCTGCTATTTTATTACTGCAACTATTTGTCTTGGAGTTCTTGTCTCAGTATGAGAAGTCCTGCACCGTCCTTTTCTCGTGTCTCATGCTGAGCAGGTTCCAAAACCTGTATACCTTATTTACATTTGCTTTGTTTCAGAGAAGTCTCCACTTATATGTAATTCCTCCCCCTTGAAATGTATATAAACTACAATGTAAAGTTTCCTTAGTTAGACTTGACTTGGGTAAGATTTTGGACGAAGCAGACTACAGCAAATAAAGAATCCTGCTTAAAAGATACCCCGAAGTCTCCTGGTTTTCGCTTCTGATTTTTTCTACACTGAAGAAGAAGGTTTCAAACAATGCTCTCATGTCATCAAAAAGTGACTTGCAAATATTCAATGTTGACATTTTCTCAGGTTGATGTATTTCCTGGGGATCGTACTGATCATCTTGGCATGATAATATGCTATTTGAACTACAAGAACAACTTGTACGTTCAGTTACACATTCCTTTAGTTTCTTTATTCCTCATCTCATGAAACATTTAGTATTTTAGGATAACAGAGTTTGATACTGTGTAGAAGATTCTCTTCCACAGCACTGCACTTGTTTAACACACAACATAACCAATATGAAAAAAAAAACTCCATCCACCTGTTTTTATGCAAATTTTGGGATATCGCAGAAAAAAAACAAATGCTGGATGGAAATGTCAAGATCCACATGAATTCTAAAAATGTGCATAAAAAATGGATGAATGCAACTGAGGCGGATCATTTTCTTTTAAACCTGATAAACTGTGATGGAAACACAATTTCCGAATAAATCCCTCGATGTGCCTCAGCAGAGGCTATGATTGGATAATTGGATAGTGTTGACATTGAAATGCATAAATCCCAGTCTGAGAACGTAAAGAGTTCCGGGTAGAACGTCTTGGGTTGCCATCTTGTAATTATGGTTACGACATGGCGTGAACGCAGCATAAGCTCGTTGTTTCAGTTTAGGAGGAACTGTAAAAGGCAGCTGCTGTTTGTTTTTGGCGCTCTGTGACTGACGTCTATCTACAACTCTACATAGCCTCACGAAACACACTGATGACGTGTGATCTCTGCGCGAGATTGCACACAGAGGTATGGAAATGTTGACAGGCAAGAAGTAGGACATCGTGTCATTGCATTCGGACAAACGTTTTTTTTTATTCTTTGAACTTCCACATAAGATATATGTAAATTTTGTAATATTTAAACCACTTCTATTATTGATTGCTATCAGGATGTAAGAAGAGTTTCAACCAGAATAACAGAAAGTGTTAAAAAAAAATTGCCTACCCTTCCTTTAAAATTGCAACTTTGGATGGATTTCCATTACACGAGAGTAGATGTTAAAACTTCATGCTGATTTGTACTCGGCTTTCGCCAAGATAAGCAACACTAAGATGTAGCTTTACAGTAAACTATGCTTCACCCATTTACGCTTCTTTCCATATGGTGGTGTGACTCCCCTTCTGTCCGGCGTTAACGACTACAGTGTACTTGGCGCATCAGCATAACGGCTGCAACTACAGTGTGGTCTCCCTAGTGGACCAGCACGACAACCGTCTGGATTGAGCCAAATAGGGGACATCTCTACGGTCTTCAAGTGGGCACCTTCCATCCTCAGTGTTTCGTCGACTAGCCCACGACACCTCAAGAGGGCTCGACAGTGACTCTGGCGTCCAAGAGTCACCCCCCTCCGTCCCCCACTCAACTCAGCCCAGCTTACTGACCTCTACATCCCTCCTGCTGCTGTGACCTAACCACAATCTCACAATTTCTCCGCAACCCAACCATACGCGCCAACCCGTTTGACTAAGGCTGTCGAGCCCCACTGGTGCGTTAATATGCAGTTTCAGTGGCAACGGTTCCATATGGCATACCACCTACCGCAAAACACAATATCTGCCCAACCACCCGTCATTCACGCAATATACACAGGAACGTAATGACTGTAAATACTATACAACCTATACAAATAAACAGACTCTTCAAGTTTTCAAGAATTCTACGAAACCGTAGCGTGGCGGCCTGTACACAGCCAGCTAGAATCTTTCCGTCTCAACCACAGCCAGTTGCTGCTCCTTTCTGCTGCTTCAGATAAGTTCTTTACTGTGCGACGCAACTCTTGGCCACTGAATCCGACGTCTCTGAGGAACCGGGTTGTAAAGTGTGCCACAAAACCTCGACAACCCACTTCCACTGGATAAACCTGGACTCTCCATCCTCGCTGTTCTGCTTCAGTGGCCAGATGAGCATACCGCAGTTTCTTCCTCTCATATGCCTTATCTACCGCATCCTCCCATGGCACTGTTAACTCTATCAGTTGAACAATGCGTGCTAATCCAGACCACAAAACAATATCTGGTCATAGGTTATTGGTGGCAATCTCAGGTGGAAAAATAAGCCGTTGATCAAGATCAGCCAGCATCTTCCAGTCCCCAGCAGAATCCAGTTGTCCTGGGCAAGAATTGGTGTTAGCACCTTTTCTTGGTGGTTGCTCGCCTGGGCGGAGGAATATTGTCTTCTGCGTGTAATGTTTTGCTAGAACAGGCGGCAACTTAATTGGTCATACTACGCTTGCATTCCAATGCTAAAGCCAAACATCGCAATACTTGGTCATGGCGCCAAGTAAACCGACCTTGGCTAAGAGCCACCTTACATCCTGTCAAAATGTGCCTTAATGTGGCAGGTGATGAACACAAATGACAAGAGGGATCCTCTTCTACCCAGAGGTTTAGGTTCTGCGGTGATGGGAGAACATCATACTGTATGTTGACCTAATAAGGAAACTGATCCTACTCTCTTCCATTGACCAAAGGTCTTGCCAGCCCATTTTGCATTGTTCCACACTCTCCCATCTCATCCACTCTCCCTGCTTGGCCTGGGAAATGGCCTTTATACATCTCATCCTCTCCTCCTGCTTTCGCACCTCGTTGACTACCAGCTTCCTCCTTTGAGCTGGGCCTGCCTTGTGCCATTTAGGAGGAGCTAAACTGAGCCCAAACCCCCCTCTTCCATGCTGTACCTGTCCCACGATATCCCCAATTTGAAGGTCAGCCTTTGCCTCTACTACAGATTTTCATTGCTGAAAAAAATTTTAAATTGTTGGTGAGAGGTAATCGAAGCTGCAAAACGAGCTGTTGAAACTCCGACCCCTGTGCCGGGAGTAGCAGCCCTGCCACATCCAAAGGGATAGACAAAACGATATGCTTAATCACCTTTGAAATGACCATTCCAACATGCGATTCAAAATTATCTGTGGGCATTCCGAGCCAAACCCCACATACACACCGGAGACCCGCCACATATCCTGCGAAAAGGGCACAATTATACACATTTTTATCTTTGTGATACAATGTGATTGGCAGGCGTTTATCGGAGGTTTACTACAGGTCTTGGCTATGCCTTAAGTCGCAAACAAAGAGAAGGTATGGTGAACAGACTTGGATAATTAGTATTAAAATACTTGCGTGAATTTGAATGCCTACGAGCAAACTATGAATGGAAGAAATATTGAATTACTATTTCGTAATTGTAGACGAGGAAGGAACAATCGGCCGTGATCAGGATGTGAAAACAGGAATCTGAAAAGAAAAGCAAAACATTACTAATTTAACATAAACTCTGTTAGAAGAGGGCAGGGTGATGGATCCGGGTTGCTGAACGGCAAAAGCCGTCTGAAAGCCTGTAAGAAAGAATGAAAACGCGTAGCTATGGCTTTGCATTGGCAGGAATAAGCACAACCTTAATTATGAAATTGAAGACGACTGATAGGCGAATTAACGTCTCAGGAATGGCATGATCGCCTAACAATAAGATCTGCCTTGATGACAACCATGCTTTGTTAGCACAACGATATAATATATTTTGCGACCACGTCAAAACCCTAAGGACGCTAACGACCGCTATAGGATGATTTTGTGAAGAGCGGAAGAAACGAACCTTGGGTAAGCTTAAAAGATTCATCTAGCCTTTACTGATCTAGATATCCGAATCTGAGATTGGACATGCACCCTTTGTCTAGTGTGTTTTTTTTTTTTTTTTTTAACCCTTAATACGGTACTTACCTGAAGTAAGTTGACGGTGTCCTGTCAAGAAGCTACTATCTTTACCTAAATGATACTTGATCTGTTGTCTTTTGAGCATAGAATCCTTTTCTCAGATGCGGAGCATATGCCTGACGTGGCTCCCGAGTTGCTCTTTGCAGAAATAGCCCCATTCATCGCTGGCCACAACAACAGTTGAGACTCTTGAATAGAAAGATACATGAACATGTAAATCATACAGTTGAGCAAAGACGATGCCACTCGAGTCTCCTTCACTGATTAGTTCTTTTGATTGGTTTGACTTGATAAAACTAATATGACTGTTAGTTCTATTAACAGTTTTTGCTAAGGATGTGTGGCCTTTGACAGGAGCATCCTTAGTCTGCATTTTTCTGTACATTAATGTGGGAATACCCATCACATAAAATATTTCTATCACACATATCAGTGGATTAAGTAGTCACCAGGAAAGGTTGAATATTACAGCGATTGTACACATTTCCAATATTGTAGATCTAATTTTCATTAAGGGACTTATAATATGCATTTAAAGTAGGCCTAAATATGTTGAAAATAGTTGTTTGTGAAATTACAACACTTATGTAAATACGTAATTAACTTGCCATTGTAAAGATATCCACTACAGTATGCATAACAGCCAAATGAACAACTTGCTCTCCTTAACTCAAGTTTATTTATATATTTGTTTATTTTTAAATCAGTTACTAAGTTGTTAGTGGGTATTTGCAAACCGCCCACGAGAGCGTGGTATCGACAATGCTGATGTTATTAGATTAGAATAACATGAAACTTGCTATGACATTTCCCCTTTAAGGCGAGCTAACCGGCCCCGTTGCAGTCTGCAAAACAGTAGTAATTATGAACACGTACGCCACGTCACCGTGGACTCCAATTTGAACTCTGCCGCTGGTGTAGGAAGCAACGGAGAAATACTTACCTGGATGAAGTTTAATCATGAAAGAGGGGACATATTAACAGTGGCTGATGGAAGCGCCTACCAAAACTTGAAACTTGCTATGACATTTCCCCTTTAAGGCGAGCTAACCGGCCCCGTTGCAGTCTGCAAAACAGTAGTAATTATGAACACGTACGCCACGTCACCGTGGACTCCAATTTGAACTCTGCCGCTGGTGTAGGAAGCAACGGAGAAATACTTACCTGGATGAAGTTTAATCATGAAAGAGGGGACATATTAACAGTGGCTGATGGAAGCGCCTACCAAAACTTGAAAAACCGACTTGAAAGCCTTGGAAGTGGAGCTTGAACTTGAACCAGCGAGAGAAGATCGCCTTTCCTGACTTGCAGAGTTGTTGATTCATGACGGTGGATCGGTTATCTGCGGGATATTGCACCCGTGCAGACAGCGAGGTTCTTTTCTTGGACAAGTTGTTGAGGATGACATAGTTCTCTTCCTGCCGGATTATCCTGTCTGAGCGGACGCTGTTGAGGCTTTTGATGACGTGAAATGGAAACTGATTGGTGACCTGGGGTGTTTTAGGCCTAGAGGAGCAGAACTTCTCATGAGAGGCCTTGGCTGATAAAAAAAAAGTCTCCGAAGACCACTGTGCCTACGGGGAGATGCAGCACTGAACGCGGGAACCTCGACGTGTAGCAGGAGATACGGCGGGACATATCCCTCGCCGGAACTCAATAATAGTAAACAATATGCGTGTCCTGAAACATGTTGGCTGGCGACTGAACGAGAGCATGAATGGCAGCGTCAGCATCTGCGAACTCAGACAAGTGTAAGTACCAATCTTTTATACTGTGACTGTTAACACCTGATTGGATAGGGATGAGGTAATACATGACGCGCTGATTGAGTCTTCCTGACAGAACTTAAGCTAAGCTTCCATAAGTACATCAGCTTTAGTGGGTAAGGCGTATTCGGCGGCCGGTCAAGCCTCGGCGTGCCTGCATACGATGTCCATCTTGCAGGCATACCAGGCTGACTTATTAAAGGATGTGAGTGACAGTGCTGACCTCTTGACTGATGTAGTTCGCGAACTGCGTCAGGCTGCAGATTTATCTCTGCCGGCCACCAAGGAGTCGGCCGCAGAGAGACATCTATGGTTGAATCTCTCTGGCATGAAAGAAAAAGACAAAGCTTTTCTTTTGGACGCTCCGCTTTCTCCTCATGGTATTTTTGGTGACTCAGTAAATACTGTCATAGATAGATTTCAGGAAGAGAAAAAACAGTCGGCGGCGTTCCAGAAATTTATGCCGCTCAAAATTCATGTCCCCGGTACTGCTGGGCGGGAGCAGTCCAGGCTGTCAGCTAGCTTCTCACATAGGGCGCAACAGAAGCAGAGTGTCGCGTCTCGCGCTCCCCCTTCCAAACAGTGGGACCAGACGCGGCACTCTCAGCCGAAGTCTTCTGGCAAAACTGATCTGAGGACAGTTATTATGGCCAAGAAGGCTTCGGCAAAGAAGAAGTCCGGTTGGCGTCAGTCCACAGCCACTGGCGTCAGGATGCTGAGGGTGGTCCCTGCCGTAGGAGAGAGGTGTTCACCGCATTACAGGGTGCCCGCTCTTCCTCGGTGCCCTCAGTTGTTCCCTGCCAGTGCGCCGTTACAGGGCACTGTGTTTGCTGCTCAAGTTACACCAGAGGCCAGTCTCGAGAGACTGGTACCCTTAGTAGTATTTCTGGCAGAGTGGAAAAGCCTTCCAAAAATATCGCAGTGGGTTCTGCACACACCAAAAAAGGGTTATGCTATCCAATTCAGGTGTCGTCCACCAAAATTCAGAGGGGTTCTGCCCACAGTGGTGGGCCCCGAGCAGGCTCTGGTAATGGAACAAGAGGTGAAAGCGCTCCTTCAAAAGGAGGCTATAGAACGGGTTCCTCCTCCCAGTCTGGAGTCAGGTTTTTACAGCCGATATTCCATCGTTCCAAAGAAGGATGGGACTTTGTGTCCAATTTTTGATCTGCGCCTGTTGAATCGCTCGGTAGGAAAGTTAAAATTCAAGATGCTCACTATCAAGCAGATCGTGTCAGAAATCAGATCCGAGGACTGGTTTGTCACTATAGATCTAAAGGACTTCCACATTTCCATCCTTCCACAACACAGGAAGTTCCTGAGGTTCGCCTTCGGGGGCGAGGCGTACCAGTACAAGGTTCTTCCATTTGGCCTAGCTTTATCTCCCCGCACTTTCACGAAATGCATGGATGCAGCTTTAGTGCCCCTGTGGCTTCAGGGCATTCGTATCCTCAATTACATCGACGATTGGTTGATTTTAGCTCAGACAGAGCAGATGGCGGTTCGGCATCGAGATGTCATTCTCGCTCATATCAGAAAGTTGGGGTTAAGGCTGAACGCAAAGAAAAGTGTATTATCTCCTTCTCAGAAGACCACTTTTCTGGGCGTCGCTTGGGATTCGGTCTCGATGCGGGCGTGACTTTCTCCGACCCGCATCGCTTCGATCCTCTCAGCTATGAAACAAGTAAAGCTAGGCCAGCTACTCACTGTAAAACAGTTTCAGAGACTGTTGGGTCTGATGGCAGCAGCGTCCAACGTTATACCTTGCGGCCTGTTGTACATGAGACCACTACAGTGGTGGCTCTGGACCAAGGGATTCTCCTCGAGGGGAAATCCGCTCCGCACGATCAAAGTCATGCGGCGCTGCCGCTTGGTTCCTATCCAAAGGGCCTGTGTTGGGGGCTCTTTGTCGTCGCGTAACGCTAACGACGGATGCTTCCCTCACAGGGTGGGGGGCGGTCATGAGTGGTCATCCAGCCCAATGTCTGTGGCAGGACCATCATCTATCATGGCATATAAATTGTCTAGAGATGTTGGCGGTGTTCCAGGCTTTGAAACATTTCCTAGCGGACCTCAGAGGTCCTCATGTGTTAGTTCAGTCAGACAACATGTCGGTGGTCTCGTATATAAATCATCAGGAGGGCCTGCGGTCGCGTCCACTTAACAAGTTGGCCCGTCAGATCCTCCTGTGGTCCCAGGGGAAGTTACTGTCTCTGAGAGCTATGTATCTTCCTGGTTATTTGAATGTGGTAGCAGACTCCCTGTCGAGGCAGGGGCCGAGGCTGGGGGAATGGAGACTCCACCCCGAGGTGGTGGAGCTCCTTTGGTTGAGTTTCGGTCGCGCCGAGGTGGACCTATTCGCCTCCAAGGAGACAACGCACTGTCATCTGTGGTTCTCCATCAGTCAGCCAGCCCCTCTGGGGTTGGACGCTCTGGTACAGCCGTGGCCGAGGTCACGTCTGTACGCTTTTCCCCCGATTTCTCTGCTACCAGGAGTTCTGGAGAGGGTTCGCCGGGACGGGGTCAGCCTACTTCTAGTAGCCCCGTTCTGGCCGGCCCGAGTATGGTTTGCGGACCTAATATCTCTTCTGGACGGCTCTCCCTTGGAGATTCCGATCAGGAGGGATCTACTCTCTCAGGAGAGCGGTACGATATTTCACCCCCGCCCAGAGTTGTGGAAACTGTGGGTTTGGCCTCCGAGGGGGCCCAGCTCATAGAATCTGGTCTCTCAACTGAGGTTGTTGAACCATCCTTCACTCCAGAGCTCCGTCCATGAGGAAGTTATATGCCCTGAAGTGGAAACTTTTCACTTCTTGGTGTGCAGAACACCGGCAGGACCCAGTTAACTGCCCAGTGGGTGCAGTGCTGGAGTTTCTGCAGGAGTGTTTCTCTGCAGGTTTATCCCCCTCCACACTAAAGGTGTATGTGGCGGCACTAGCTGCTTACCATGTCCCTTTCAGTGGAGTTTCTCTTGGGAGACACCCATTTATAACTCGCTTCCTTCGTGGCACTTTAAGGCTGAGGCCTGCAGTTCGTACGAGGGTGCCGACTTGGGATTTGGCTATTGTGCTAGAGGGCCTTTCTTTGGCCCCCTTTGAACCTCGTGCCTGGAGTTTTCGCCTGGCATGGTCAAGGCTTTTCTTTACCCTGGACCAGGTTATGTCCCTAAGGTCCCTACTAATGTTGTTAGACCTACAGTGCTGCAGGCTTTCTGCCCTCCTCCATTTGTGTCGTCAGATCAGGAGAAACTTAACCTTCTCTGCCCGGTTAGGGCGTTAGACGCTTACGTCCACAGAGCTGCCCTGTGGAGGAAAGCAGAACAGTTATCTGTGTGCTTTGGGACACCCAGGAAAGGGTGTCCCGCGTCTAAACAGAGAATGAGCAAGTGGGTGGTTGAGGCCATCTCACTTGCTTATGAGTCGGCTGGTCAGCCTTCACCTTTGGCTGTACGAGTTCACTCTACTAGGAGTATGGCTGCTTCTAAAGCTTTGTTGTCAGGAGTATCGCTAAGTGATGTTTGTGATGCGGCTGGGTGGTCCTTTTTTTATTTTTTTTATTTATTTTTTATTCATTTTTATTTCAGGCAATGGCACAGAAAGTACAAGGCAGACAAAATATTGTTAAGTCATAAAGTGCAAAAAAGAAAAAAAAAATACAGAACATACAGTATTTAACTGACAATCGAATTCTGCCTGAAAGGGAGTGGGAAGAAGACAACTTATTTAATCCCACCCCAGTTCCCCATTTGGTGATTAATACATTGAGCTTCATTGTTACTTTTGTTTACATATGTTGTATCATGGTGGCGTTACCACAATAACAAGTATTTATTATAACAACAGTACCAACAATTTAAGAAGAATAAACAATGCCAACAATGGTAATGGGCAATATACCAACAATGGTAATGGACAATATACCAACAATGGTAATGGACAATATACCAACAATGGTAATGGACAATATGCCAACGATGGTAAGGAAACATTGAGCACATGTTAACACTATAAGACAGAGTACAACAGCAATGTAAACTAGAACGTACATTTCCAGAAGAAAATGTAAAGTGGTGCTTGCAGTGGCAAAACTCGCCACTCGGTTGCTAGGGTGTGGTACATGATTGCATACGAGCCAACAAACATGTCTGTACTATGTTCTGGTGCTGAGATATGGCTTATTTATGTTGTTCAGGTGGTTGCTAGGGCGTTGCTAAGGTGTTCTGAGTGGTTGCTAGGGTGTTTTGGGTGGTTGCTAGGGTATTCTGGGTGGTTGCTAGGGGGTTCTGGTTGGTTGCTAGGGTATTTTGGGTGGTTGCTAGGGTGTTGCTAGGGTGATCTGGGTGGTTGCTAGGTGGTTGCTAGGGTGTTCTGGGTGGTTGCTATGGTGTTGCTTGGCGGTTGCTAGGGTATTCTGGGTGGTTGCTAGGGCGTTGCTAGGGTGTTCTGGGTGGTTGCTAGGTGGTTGCTAGGGTATTCTGGGTGGTTGCTAGGGCATTGCTAGGCGGTTGCTAGGGTATTCTGGGTGGTTGTTAGGGCATTGCTAGGCGGTTGCTAGGGTGTTCTGGGTGGTTGCTATGGTGTTGCTAGGCAGTTGCTAGGGCATTCTGGGTGGTTGCTAGGGCGTTGCTAGGCAGTTGCTAGGGTATTCTTGGTGGTTGCTAGGGCGTTGCTAGGGTGTTCCTAGGGTGTTCTGGGTGGTTGCTATCGTGTTGCTAGGTGGTTGCTAGGGTATTCTGGGTGGTTGCTAGGCGGTTGCTAGGGTGTTCTGGGTGGTTGCTAGGCGGTTGCTATGGTATTCTGGGTGGTTGCTATGGTGTTGCTAGGCGGTTGCTAGGGTATTCTGGGTGGTTGCTAGGATGTTGCTAGGTGGTTGCTAAGGTATTCTGGGTGGTTGCTATGGTGTTACTAGGTGGTTGGTAGTTGTCACAGATGGTTACTATTGGAGTTCTTAACACTTTCTTGGCATGATTTAGCACTTACCTAATCGCTATTAGCATGTAGCTATTCACAGCTAGCATGTGTAGCATGTTGGAAGCCCTGTTTGCTAGCATGAGTCAAAAGAGCCAAACCACATCTCTATACGATGTTCTGATGCAGAGATATAGGTCTTGCAAAATGGTTGCTAGGGTACTCTGTTTGGTTGCTAGGGAATGGCTTGGCAGCTGCCAGTCATCAAAGTCCAAAGGTTGCTTGTCAGTATGAATGATATAAACCAACTCCCATGCCTCTGTGACATTCAGAATGGAAGATATCCCTCTATAGATTTTGCTAAGGTGCTCGACAATGGTTGCTAGGGAGGGGCTAGGAAGTGTTGAGGGGATTCATGATTGGCTGTGTGCTGCCCCGAGTCAAACGAGACCACCCTTGTGTTTCTATGACACTTCTATCCGGAGATATTCTTTTGACCTCTTTCAATGGAAGTCTATGGGACTTGTTGCTAAGGTGCTCTAAATGGTTGCTAGGGCGTGGCTTAATAGCTTCACAATGATCCTGAGAGACTGATTGGTCATCTGAGAAAAATGAGCCCGTCCCCTTGTCTCTATGACACTGTGATCCAGAGCTATGTTCAATACAAAATCCCTATGCAATGTGTAGGACGGCCCATTTCATGGGCCGTCCTACACCATAGTAAGTCAATGGGGCAACTTTGAGCAGCTCCTGCCCCCCAGGGGTGCAACTTTTACCCCATTGTGAGGTATGTTCTTACAGAGCCTGTCAGCCTGTCAATGTGGCAAATCACACGTTTCTGTGAAATCTGATTTCTGAGCTATGACTCGTCAAAGTTTGTTGCAATGTTAAGTCTATGGGATTTTTTTTGGGGCGCTTTTTTGCCCTTGGGGCAATTACCGTACCCCCGATCTCTTAGAAAAGTTATAGCACACCTCTCCTCAATAAGCCGCACGATTTGACGCCTCACTCAGGGGTCTGTGATGTCAGCATGTATTTTTTATAACATAGTAAAAGATAGTTACTATAGAGTTATTACAGAGTTCTTAAAATCTTTATTAACGAGTGCCTTTGGTATGGCACAAGGCCTACGGTTGCTAGGGTGCTGTAATTGGTTGCTAGGGTGAGGCTATGAAGATTTTAGGCCATTAATTATTGGCTGCTTGATAATATAAATCCTCTGAGGGAGAGAGAGAGGGAGAGAAATGGAGGGGTGTCAGGCCCTTTGTGTCTGTGTGTGTGAAAAAGTCGGTTGGGATTTGAATTTCTGAACATTCCGCAATGTTAAGTCAATGGGATTTTTTTGGCCGCTTTTTCGTCCGCTGTGCGAACATCGTACACCCGATCGCTTAGAAAAGTCATAGCACACCTCTCCTCAATGAGCCGCAAGATTTGACGCCTCACTCAGGGGTCTGTGATAAACGGTGCGGGACGAGTTACGCGCCAAACTTTGTGTGGAATAATTTTTGCAAGATAACACTAGTGTTGCCTTACCTTTGGCAAGCACCACTAATTAAAGATCCTCATCTCTGTATTTTAACCAGACCCAATGTTTATATAACAGTTTAAATTGATGAATAGTTTGACATTGCTTTTGTTGCAAGTCCAGTTTGTTCCAGAGTGTCACTCCGCATACAGACACACAATAATATTTACGAGTGGTTTGGGCTCTTGGTAATGAAAAATATCCAAAGCCTCTCAAGTAGAGTTCTCAACGGGCCGGGTCAGCCCGACAAACCCGACGGGACCCGCGGGTTCGGGCCGGGTTCGGGTCGAAAATATAAGCAAATGACTCGGGTCGGGTCGGACCTCGGGCTTAATCTTTTCCGCTCAGTGAAAAAAAAAAAAAAAACATGTATTAATCATCGCTGCTGTTCACCGTAAAGAAAGTCTGGCTGCTACGTGCAACGTGCATCGCGGGGGTAGCCTAAACTTGCCGCAGGTGAATTCACCGTCGCTACTACAGGAGTGGGAAAATCAGAGGTCTGGAAAGTGTTTGGAGTGGTGCTGGAGTCTGATGGAAATTCTACAGGTTATGTGCAATGCTCAAAATGCAAGGTGCTGATGAAATATGACAGCAAAAAAACAGGGTCGTCCAGAAGATTTTTATTTGAGGCATATTTAGTATATAGCCTATTTATATATTTAAAGTTTGTTTCAGTTGTTTGTATTGTTTGTAGGCTATTCAGACGTGAACATTAAATGTTGATTTGAATTCCCGTCTGCTGGTCATGATAATACGTGTATGAGAAAAAAAGAAAAAAAAAAAGAAAATCCGCCGCGGGTCGGGTTCGGGCAGATAATTCATGTTGATGTGTCGGGTTACATCGGGTCCGGGCTTTAAAAGCCACGGGCCGGGTCGGGTCAGGTTGTAATTTTCAGGCCCGTTGAGAACTCTACTCTCAAGTTATGAGCTCGCACTGGAATTTGAAAAAAAACGTAAGTTAAGCGGTAATAAGTTATTAAATGCTTTATATAGGACTATTGATGTATTATATTTTACAAGATCATCAAATTTTAACAACTTTGACTGCGTAAACAGCTTATGAGTATGTTCTAAAAAACCAACCTTATGAATGATCCTCACAGCTCTTTTCTGTAATATGATCAGAGGATTTATTGTGTTCTGGTAATTATTTCCCCACACTTCAACACAATACATAAGGTATGGTAGTACCAAAGTGCAGTATAAAGTACGGAGTGCATTTTCATCAAGGTATAGTTTTGCTTTATTTATAATTGAGAGGCTTTTGGAGATTTTTGTTTTTATGTGTCTGACATGGGGTTTCCATGACAATTTACTGTCAATTTTTACCCCCAAAAATGTATTCTCACTCACAATTTCAATTTGGGTACCACCAATACTTATTCTCTGTTCAGACATTTTGTTGCGATTACCGAACATCATTATCTTTGTGATAATTTATTTGTGTCCATCCATTTTTTTATTATATTTAGTTCCCTGTTTACCGTATTTACGAGCTCATTATAATCATCACTACTGTAGAATATATTCGTGTCATCTGCAAACAGTATGAGTTTCAGTACTTTGAATATATTAAAGATATCATTTATATACACATTAAACAGTTTTGGCCCCAACACTGACCCCTGGGGGACACCGCAAGCAATGCCAAGAGTATCTGATAAATACTGACCAATTTTTACAAACTGTAACCTCCCTGTTAAATAACTTTTTAACCAATCTCCAGCCAGTCCCCTAATTCCATATCTTTCCATCTTATTTAATAGGATTGAGTGATTAATTGTCATCAAAGGCTTTTTTTAGATCAATAAAGATACCAACTGCATACTTTTTTTGCTCCAGTGCGTTAGTAATTTCTTCAATAGCTTCAGTTCTTGCCATTGAGGTAGTTCTTTTGGACCTAAAACCATACTGACTCATTAATTACATGATGTTTCTCAAGAAACTTTTCAAGTCGAGAATTGAAGAGTTTCTCTAAAATTTTTGAAAACTGAGGCAAAAGAGAGATTGGTCTGTAATTAGTAAAAGCGTGTTTGTTATCCTGTTTGAAAATTGGAATTACTTTAGCGATTTTCATTTTACTTGGAAAGCAGCCAGTCTGGAATGACAAGTTACAAATGTAAGTTAAGGGTTTTACAATATTCAATATAACTTTTTTAATCAATGTCATGCTGATATCATGACAGTCAGTGGAGAACTTGCTTTTACATTCCCACACAATGTTTGTCACTTCCTGCTCATTTGTAGCTGAGAGGAAAAATGACAAAGAATTCCGTTCAATAGTTGATTTTGCAGCTCCATTGTCTGAAATATCAGTGGCCAATTTAGGGCCAACATTTACAAAGAAATTGTTGAACTTATTTACTACATTACTCATATTATATTCTTCACCATTTTCATCAATAAAGTGATCAGGATATATCGACTTTGAGGATCCTTGTTTGATTAGGCTATTTAAAACATCCCAAGTTCCTTTTATATTGTTTTTATGTTCATATAGTTTTTTTTGATAATATAACCATTTGCTTGTTCTTATAATATCAGTTAATTTATTTTTGTACTTCTTATATCTTTGTTCCACTTCTTTTGTTTTTACTTTAATAAACACTTTATAGAGATTGTTTTTCTTTTTACAGGCATTAACTATTCCTTTCGTAATCCAGGGGCTTTTTTAATGTTTTTCCTTTATAAAATATTCTTTCACAGGGCAATGTTTATTATGCAGGGAAGTGAAAATATCTAAAAAATTACAATAAGCACTGTCCACATTTGGTTCTCTGTAAACTGAAGTCCAATCCTGGAGCGCTAAACTATTGTTTAAGGCACGGAGCATGTCCTCAGTGATTTTTCGTTTAAAGATTTTTGCCATAGCATCTTTCGTTTTCTTGAGATTACAGTCATACAAAGTAAAAACAGGTAAGTGGTCAGTGATATCACATATAAGTAGGCCACAAATGATATGATTTCCCATAATATTAGTAAAAATGTTGTCAAAGATCGTGGCACTATGTGACGTTATTCTACTCGGTTTCGTTATAGTTGGGTACAGAGACAAGCTATACATTGTGTCAGTGAAGTCATCAACGTTTTTTAGTTTGGTCGGATTTAACAAATCAATGTTAAAATCACCACAGATAAATATGTTTTTTTGGTTCACAGTAGAAAACAGTTTACCCATCCACTCATTAAAAGTTTCTATGTTTGAACCAGGTGCCCGGTACACACAACTTGTGAAGATATTTGTCTTTTTATCCTTATGAATTTCCACTGTTATGCATTCAAATAAACCATCCACAGCTATGGTCATATCAGTTGAAACATTAAATTGAACAGATTTATGAAGGTACAAAGCAACCCCCCCTCCTGTTTTGTTTATTCTGTTTGTATATCTTAATTCATAGCCATCAAGACAAAAATCAATACCTTTATCATCGTTAAACCAGGTTTCAGTAATTGCAATAATGCTAAATGGATGAGCGAAGTGTTCCAAATAATGTTTGATAGCCTCAAAGTTAGTGTACATGCTTCGACTGTTGAAATGTATTATTGACAGGTTATCTACTGATTTTACACTGTGTTCATATTGTTCTTGGGTAAAATAATTGCAGTTTTTAACAATCGAAGAGAAAAAATTATTGTCAGGGTCTATCTCAGTATCAGTCTCTGTTGTGGTGTGCTCTTGATACTCCCACGTCTCCAGTTCCATTTGTTGATGTTGTAGGATGTTCTGTAACATATCCATATCAACACTTGATGTAGTCTGTGTTCTTGGTATGTTTAGCATTTTTAAAATGTAAAGAGTCACAAGCTACTTTGATACCAGGTGCTGCATCAATGTCAATACTTATCAAGATCTTCTATCCTCTTCACCACCAAAACTTTTGCTTCCTCCGGTGTCCCATTTAGTTTGATGAAGATCTTACAGTTAGTTACCCAGGTTTGTTGAGTCTTGCCTTGTTTTCTAAGTTGTCGTGCAATCCTTGAGATGTCAGCATTTTTCTTTGTCAAGTATTCATTTATGAAAACATTTGTGCCTTTCAGTTTACGTCCTTGCTTCAGAAGTGCTATTTTCTTTTTCCGATTAGTAAACCTTATAATGACCGCTGGTGGTCTCTCGTTCTTCGTGGGCAGTGGGTGACACGCCTCAATGTGCTCCAGGTCCATCTCTATCCCCCTGTTCTGGAGGTAGGAAGCAACCTGTTGTTCCACCGACTGTGTCTCCTGGTCGCTGGGCTCCCCGCTGTCGTGGCCACCGCACGCGCATAGGAGCGCGGCCTGATCTTAATCCCGGTGATGACCACGTCATTCATGCGGGAGTATTGCTCCAGCTCGTCCACTCTCCGCTCAAGATTCACAATACGCTGGTCTTTTTCCGCGTTCTGGAGACGTAGTTGTTTCACCTCCTCCAGTAGCCCCTGGAGCTACTCCTGCTGCGCTCTAACTGCAGCCACATCGCCGCACAGGGAGTGGATAGAGAGCTTTATCTCCTCGAACTCCTCCGGTATCGGGCCTTTCCTCGATGGGGGCATTCTGATGATTTATAAGCCAAGTATCCAGTATCTAGTATCCAGTATCCAGAGGTAATACACATTCCGTGTTCAAACATGCCGCCACTAGCTCAAACACTCACGCGCTCCTCGTGAAGCGGAAGCGGAAATGAAGCGTGAAAAACTGACGTAACTGCGTCCTCACCGCATACATTTGTTAAGTATGGGATATTCAAATTGGGGATATTCAAATTAATTAACCAATCATACCATTGATCAGCTCTACCAAACTTGGATGTCTTTTTTCCAGTAATAAAACAAACATTGTTAAGTTGTTTTGATTGATACTGTGAAGCAGCTTTGATACAATCTGTATTGTGAAAAGCGCTATATAAATATATTTGACTTGACTTGACTTAAGTTCTATGAATTGGACTTAAGTTCCACTTCTGGGGCGCAGGTGCTCTCGTCCTCTGTGCGCTAGTTCTCACATGACGGTCATTTGCTCTTATGGCAACGTGGGTATTAGCGTTCCCACATCTTGACGCAGCTCGAGTTCCCTTGAAAGGGAACGTCTCGGTTACGTATGTAACCTTAGTTCCCTGATAGGGAACGAGACGCTGCGTCGTTCTGCCATACTCCCAGCATGCCCGTTAGCGCTTCCTTCAGGCCTATCAGAAGCTGTCGCGCTTGTGTTTTGGGGGTGCTTTATAGTTTCCTGGTCGATGACGTCACCCGCCTATGACGTTCCGTCTCTCCATTGGACTGATTCCATACGTGCTTCATGACGCACAACTCAGGGGCATTCCCACAGCTTGACGCAGCGTCTCGTTCCCTATCAGGGAACTAAGGTTACATGCATAACCGAGACGTTTCATGTTTACTGTACATATTTTTTAAATATGTTTCAAGAGAATCGTGTTCTTAAATCTTAGGAGCACATTTTACTATATCTAATCCAGATGCATAACGCTGCAGATATTTCCTTACAATCAGAATAATTGTAGAACAAAGAACAAATGTGTGTTGATTCATCATTTTTTTTATCTGGTTTACAGTTTTTGATGTTTTAGATTCATGATATTACGTTTTTTCTCAATTGCTAAGACACAAAACCAATGCCTTAAGGAATTTGTTGAATAAAGCACTATTTCTGCAAAACATTCAAACAAGTACAGGCAGTTAGACGCAATATGCAAATCTCATGCACTCTTTCCACATAACTAAACATTTTCTCACTCATTTGCACATTCGGTTTTCGAATTAGCGGCAATTCAGGGGCAGCAATTGCTTCAATGGTGGGTTCATTATTATTCTTAATGAAAAAGTACAATGACAAAATCTCTTATATTAAACATATAACTTTAACCAGTGCCCACAATGCCCAAACCACCTCAACTGGCTCCTTCCGACGCAAAGGAGCAGCGGCTCTACTCTGAGCTCCTCGCGGATGGCTGAGCTTCTCACCCTCTCTAAGGGAGACACCAGCCACTATCCTGAGGAAACACATTTCGTCCTCATGTACCCGCGATCTCGTTCTTTCGGTCATGACCCAGCCTTCATGACCATAGGTGAGGGTAGGAACGAAAATTGACCGGTAGATCGAGAGCTTTGCCTTACGGCTCAGCTCTCTTTTCGTCACAACGGTGCGGTAAAGCAAATGCAATACCGCCCCCGCTGCTCCGATTCTCCGGCCAATCTCCTGCTCCAGTCCCCCCACACTCGTGAATATGACCCCGAGGTACTTGAACTCCTTCACTTGGGGTAAGGACTCATTCCCTACCTGGAGTTGGCATTCCACCGGTTTCCTGCTGAGAACCATGGCCTCAGATTTAGAGGTGCTAATCCTCATCCCAACCGCTTCACACTCTGCTCAAACTGATCCAGTGAGAGCTGAAGGTCACGGACCGATGATGCCATCAGGACCACATCATCCACAAAAAGCAGTGACGAGATCCCAATTCCACCGAACCGCAACCCCTCCCCACCACGACTAGGCCTTGATATCCTGTCCATGAATATCACAAACAGGATTGGTGACAAAGCGCAGCCCTGGCGAAAGCCAACTTTAAAATAAGATTAAATTTTATTTTATTTTTTTAGATTGTTTAGGCTTTACAGCAGATCTAGAATAAAGTTATTGTCATGCTAAAGTTAGTTTTGATTGATTCACTTCAGTTGCAAACATCATTATATTAACTTAGGGGTGGCTAACACAACACCGTTCTAACAGAAAACCTTTAACACGCTCTGGCCGCTCATTCGCACAACAACAGTGTCTGGTGGCTCGAGAACGCAAACCTTGAAATAGGTACCAAGGTGCAGGCGTGGAAAAATTTAGAAAAACGTCAAAACGTGAATCTGTTAAAATGCTCATGCATATTATGTGTTCAGTCTATAGATATGCGCGTTTAAAAAAATGTTTTATATATATATATATATATATATATATATATATATATATATATATATATATATATATACATGATTTTATTTTGTTTTTTTCTATTACTATTGTAGTATTTTTCTCTACTTTTCGGTGATGATGTAAAGCATATTGGTCAACTTGTGTTGTTTTAATAGTGCTATATAAATAAAGGTGACATTGACACTTATCAATGAATGGAAATTCATTTTGGAGTCGTAAAAGTCTTCTTATCAGTCTTACTTTGTCCTGTTTATTTTTTTTTTTTTTTATTTTACCTTTATTTAACCAGGTTAATCGGTTGAGAATAGGTTCTCATTTGCAACCGCGACCTGGCCAAGATAAGGCGCAGAGTACAAGGTGACATAAAATTACACATGACATACCAACATACAATTACACAGTCATGAATATAGAAAACATTCAGATTCAGTTAAAAGGTACTGGACAATATATAAAAATAAAAATTGAAAAACTTGATAGTTTAAAAATGTAAAATGGCAGTGCAAAAGAAATAGCAGTCGTATAGTAGTATAGTCCAACATGGGTAAATTGATAATGTGCAAATAAATGCAGTGACAGCCATTTAGTTGAATATGTGCAAAAATACATAAGTCTTTGTTCGCAAAGAGCATCAACATGTACAGTGGTCCGTCAATAAATTTGACAGTAAAACTTCAAAAGTAGCGATTGAAACAGTGGATTCTAATTTGAGAGACTTTTGTAAAGTGTTCCAATCATTTGCAGAAGAAATTTTAAAAGAAGAGCGGCCAAAAGAGGTGCGAGCTTTAGTAGAGTCTAAAAAGATGTATTTACTCGAACGCAGGTTAAATACAGGCACTGATATGGTTATTAAAGTACTTAGGTAAGATGGTGTTTTGCCTAGTATGAACTTGTAAATTAATTGATACCAGTGATTTAGGCGCCGACTGTGTAACAAAGGCCATCCAACTAGTGAGTAAAGGCGGAAAAGTGAGTGCTTCACTGTTTCAGTTCTCTGTTCAGTGTTGCCGCAGTCATTCCCCTGTGTGCTCCGGCACTGGTGACGGTCCTATTTTCTGAAAGGGCAACACGGGTGCGTTTGCGTCTTTTTCAAGATGTCATTCCACCTGTGCGTTTCTGGATGCGATCATTCCCTTTTCCTCTCTGACGGTCACAGTTGTTGCATCACGTGTTTGGGCTATAGGTTTATATGAATATAAATATGTATGCATATGTGCTTATATGTTCAGCATGCTGAGGCAGCTTTTGTGGACGGTTCATGTTCTCATTGCGGGAATATGACTGTCGCGGTGTTGAGATCGAGACTCGTCTTCGTCCGCAAAGTGCGAGTCCCCATTACTATGCCCCACCCCGGGTGCCGTGTGGGATGGGTGATCGGAGGATAGTGATGGATGTCTCGCCCGGTAACCATTCCCTGTGGGCTCCTCACTCCTCCATCACACCGCAGCCGATGGAATTTCTGTTGAGCATACTGGTCCCTCTGTAATGGACTGATCAGCTGTTTCAATGGGGGTTCCCCCTGAGGATAAGATGTCGATGGCAGCATCGGAGGGTGAGCTGGCCTCTGGAAATGACGACTTGGCTGTGTTATCTCCCTCTGGGAGTGTAACGTTGCCCAAGCCAGATCCAGAAATGTCAGCTATGCTGAAAGGGGCCGCTGAGGCTCGAGTGGAACCTCCACCGTGTCCCGTTCAGTCTCGGTTGGAATCTGGAGTTTGGTATCCTGGGGCGGGCCGCGCTGGTTCTCAGCTCGCCGCCCCAGTGCCATTCTTTCCCGAAATGCATGGAGAGCTTATCAGGTGGTGAACAGCATCTTTCTCTGCCAGAAACTGCCTGAATAGCTTTTCCCCCTCACTACCCTTGATGGAGGAACCGTGAAGGGTTGCAAGGTGTCCCTCCATTGGAGCGGTCTGTCGACACAGGTGCACCTGTGTCCGGCGGCCGCTGCCTTTTGGTGGGATCCTCGTCTCCCCCCTAAGGCCTGTGAGTTTTCGTCGGTCCAACGGGCAGAATTTACAAAGCCTGTGGGCAAGCCGCTTCCTCTTGCATGCCATGGCGTTGCTTCAGGTCTGTCAGGCCGGGGCACCCATGGCATGCACGAGGGTAATCCAGACCGTGCGCTCATAGGTGAGCACCGCACTGCATCCGACCTAGCCCTCCGGGGCACGAGTGTCGTAGCGTGCGTGATCGGTCTGGCGATGTCCACCTTAGTGCTCCAGGAGCGCCATCGTTGGCTCAGCCTGGTTGATATGGCGGATGTGGACAAGGTTCGGTTCCTGGTCTCCCCAATTTCCCAGGTTGGGCTGGTCGGCGACGCGGCGGAGAACTACATCCAACAGTTCTCTGCCGCTCAAGCGAAGACGGAGGTCATCCGGCACATCCTGCCCCGGTGGCCAGCTGCTGCCTCCACCCGCCGATGGTGGCAGCTCCTCCGCCTGCCCGTCGCCGAGGGCGTTCCCCGGCCGCCGCTCCGTCTGGGCCTCCGCAGCAGCCTCCACCCAGGCCTCAGCATGGAGCCGGCCGCAGTAGAGACGCCCAGCCCGCTCCAGGCGCTGCCAAGCCAGGTGGCAAGCGACAGCGAAAGCATTCCGGAGCGGGCCGCCCAGGGATGGATGAGATGCTCTTGGAGTGGCACGATCACTCCCTCCCCCCGGGTGAGGGCCGGGTGGAGTCTTTGTTTGTGTGTGTGTCTGTTCCGCCGCTGGCTCCCTAAAAAAAAAAAAAAAAAAACGGAGCAAGCGGTACCCACACTTCAGAGAGAGAGCAAATTCATCTGTTCCTGGGTCCCAAGAGGGCCAGTCTGGCGGGTGTGACCCTGTATAGCCTTACACCCCTCAGCTCCCCCTTGGTCACCAGCAGGCAGCTTGGTGCGTTCGAGGACCCGGTCATCCGCCTTCTCACGTGCCCCCTGCCGCTAGTAGAGACCGGTAAGTGTTGCACAGCACACTAACACCACTCTCTCTACTTTGCTGCTCCACCTCAGGCTCGGCTATCCCGCTCAAGTCAGTGATAATCGTCACATTAGGTGTTGAGCAGACGTGCGCCTGAAAATCCAGTGATATTCATCACACCTAGTGTTGAGCAGTGCTCCTGACTTATGCGTGCTTATCTTATCCTGCTTGCGAAGGATTTGATATAGCCACTCCTCCAGCCGGTATGAAGGCCAGTTGTAAACTCGTTCTTCATGCTACTAGGTGGTTCGTGACCATCTTGGCCCAAGATTGGTCCGCAGCTCTGACCTGAAAGACATGTGCGTCAGTTCTCTACCTTCCGCGCCGCAGGCCATCCTGTGTGTTGCGTGTGAGGGTTGAAGTATCAGTACAGAGTCCTTCCCTTCGAGTGCTCCAGAGCCCGTTGGGTCTTCAGGTCGACTGGGAGAGAGTAATCTCGCCCACGGGTTGGCTATCTCTTTTTCAGTTTTGGAGATGGACTCGGTCCAACACGTCTCTCCAATGAGAGTGTGTTTAGCTGGTGTTGAAGTGAGAAAGGGTCCCACTGAAAGAAACTTTCAGGGGCTCCTGGGGCATATGGTAGATGCAGCCATTGGCTTCCTCCATATGATGACCGCTTCAGCGCTAGCTTCACGATCAGGTCCCGAGGTGACCGTGGCAGAGCAGCTCACCCTGTGTGACTATAGTCATCCCGGTCTGCTGCCAAACCCTCTTCAACTGAGGGGCCATGTACAAAGGGTGTGTTTTAACGGGGGCCTGGGCGACCCTCGACTACACGGGCATTCGTGCCTCGAGTTGTTAGACATAGCGACCGTTGCGCAAGCTTCCCTTGCATGTCACAACCAGTGTTGGGTAAGTTACTCAAAAAAAGTAATCCATACAAATTACTAATTACTACTTTAAAATTGTAATTTGATTACATTACTGATTACTGCATGTAAAAAGTAATCAGATTACTAATTACTTTACTTTCAAGTTATTTTGAAAACCTATTAAAACTACAAGAATACACTACAAAGTGTAATATTGCAGAATACAGACATCCCAAGTCTGGAAGTTCCGGGAGTCTCCCGCATGTTGATAGTGGCTCCCTGATGCCCTCAAATTATTTCAAATCTCCCGGAATCTAGAGTGAGTGAGAAAGAGCGGGCATGCGAGACAGAAGAGAGGGCTTTTTCTCAATATGTTCTTGTGGACTTGTGAAACGTCATCAGTCGCTGCCCAAGTACTGTTCCAATTCAAAGTTCACATCTACCCAAGTCCAGTTCAAGACCCCTGATGTGTTCCTGATCTGCCCCTTTTACCCAGGATGCATCGAGAGATGACTTTAACTTTGTAGCCTATTAGAGAGCTGACCGATGTTTGACTGAACTGTTTGCTTTATTTCTAATTGTACAGCTTCCTATACCTTTTAGGCTACTTATACTTTTATACTGGATATTATTGAGCATTAAAACTGACATTTAACAAAAAGAAACACGGTTGTGTAATTTTATTTTATATATTTTAAAATATATAGAATATTTTTTATATTTATTTTACTATACATTCTCTTCACTGTATGTACATGTATAATAAAATAAAATGACAAGCCTGTCTCTGTTAAATGTCAGTTTTAATGATCAATAATGTTTCATATTTTTAAAATGAAAACAAAAAGAAGCAGGGTTGTGTTTATATCGTGTTGTTATAAATGTATGCAGTGAAGATAATCAACGTACGCGTTGCCTGAACCACATTTGTGTGGCCATTAATATGTTTACGATTTTTTTAAATGAAAAAAGGCAAAGTTGTGTTTTATAACATATTTCGTTTTATTGTTGACGAAAAGAGGCAGAGTTGTACTTTATACCATATTTCGTTTTATTGTTGCCTGAAATATAGCTACATAAAGAGATAACCGGAGTAGCCAGAGCATGCTGAGTGACGCGATCAAGAACTCCGCGGTTCCGTTTGCAGAATAACCGGACTCACGTCCTCTCGTCCTCGGGAGTTTGTTCTCCTGAGTCAAACTTGGCAAGTCTGAACTACCAAGGACGCAAGTCCGAAGTTTGCGTAGGCTACGTCTATTGAGAAACGGCCAGACTGTGCTCCAAACCGTGTAGCGCTGCATGTGTGTGTGTGTGTGTGTGTGCCTCATGAAGCGCATTCTCCGGTAATCCATTAAAGCGCATGCTGACGCAGCCGGCCAAACGTGATTAGAAATGCATTTGACTAAATATTTTTTTCTTAACAATACATTTGTAACGCAAGTAACTTAATTTTATTGACATCAGTAACTGTAATCAAATTACGTAAATTTAAAATGTAATGAGTTACATTACTGCCTTGTAGCTAGGCCACATAAGGAAAGAATATTTATATTGCTGTGAAGTATTTGTATAATTCTTACCAGACAGCTGTTCTTTTATAATTATTCTTCCTCTGTTGATTGCCCGGACATGTGGTTGTGTTCCTGTTTTCTCACGCGAGAGTTCGTTCACGGAGCTCCAGGGAATCCCCATGACGTCAGTCTGATCAGCTGGATTAATGACTTTTACTTCCGTTTAAAAGAGCCGGAAAGTCGGCGTTCGAGAGCAACGCTACTATTGCTCTCTTGGGACTAGCGATCTATCACATTCACTCTTTTGCTTGTCATTGACTGTGTTTGTTGGACTCTTTGTGGAAATAATATACAAGTGGATTATTTCACCGTGGAGATCGCTTCACAGGACAGCGCTGTTCCTCTTCAAGTGCACGGACTTTGAAAGGCTTACCGGTGAGGCCGATTCAATGCACACACATACACTGAACTGGAACCCACACACACACTCACAGGACTTATTGCCTATACTGTATATATTTATTGTTGGTGCTTCTATTGAATACACTTTGAGGTATTATTCCATCTTGTTTGTTGTGGTGTTTTGTGAGCAAATAGAACATTTTTATTAAAAAAGTAAATCATATAGAGGGTATAACCCGTAGATTTTGTGGTGTATCCTGCCTTCATTAGGCTGAGCGTTACAGCGTTACCACAAAAAGTAATTAGAATACAGTAACTTTGTAACTTTGTTACTTTGTAACACGTTATACCCAACTCTGGTCACAACTCACCCGTCACCTCCTCCTTGGAGTCAGAAGCTTCTGAGGACGCTTTGTTCCACTCTTCCCGCTCTACTCAATCGTGCCGCCAACGAGCCTCACGACAGTTATAGCCAGGGCAAGTGGAGACTCCATTCCCTGGGTCCAGCTGGGTCATGACCATTCCGGGGCCGCTCAGTTGCCTCTCCGGTTTCGTCTTCCTGCCAGTGTTTCTGTCTGAGCGGACTACCCTTGGACAGACACTGGCTCTCAGCTGCCCCGGGGGCCCGCAGAAATGCGTTTCCCCAGTGAGCCTCCTAAAAGCGACTGCGACTCATGGTCGCCTTGCGCCTGCTCAAGTCAGTGAATTCATCACACTTCATGTTGAGCGGAAATGCTCCTGAAACTCAGTGAAGTTCATCGCACTCAGGTGTTGAGCAGTAGTGCTCCTGAAGCTCAGTGAATCCTTTTCGCACTCAGTGTTGAGCAGAAATGCTCCTGTTGCTCAGTGAAGTTCTTCGCACTCAAGTGTTGAGCAGAAATGCTCCTGTAGCTCAGTGATTTATCACACTTAGGTGTTGAGCAGAAATGCTCCTGAAGCTCAGTGAACTTATCACACTCAAGTGCTGAGCAGAAATGCTCCTGAAACTCAGTGATCTTCACATGTTGTGTTGAGCAGTGCTCCTGTCTTTTTGCGCCCGTCGCTTGCACCTACGGTGCCAAGTCAAGAGGGAGCAGGTCTTCATAGTTGCCCCTTATTGGCCCAACCAGACCTGGTTCCCATCGACAGCCTTCCTGACTTCCCCTGAACACTTTTTTAGGGACGGGGCACGATGGCACCCGCATTATACCCCTGGAGATACCTACTGGAGGGTAGGGACTTGCTCGCTTTCGGTCATCGTATTGTGCCTGGAGTTCGGGCCGGCTAACTCTCACAAGCTGAGACCCCGGCTCGGATTGTGCCCAAGGTTCCTACCTCTCCCGTAATAGGAGCAGGTGGTGAGCCTGCAAGCGCGGCCCCGGAGGAGGCAGATCCAGCTCTGGCTTTCTCTGTCCGTTCACTTATAGCGGTTAGACGTGTACAGAACGCAAGCCATAGACCTCATACCAGCTCTACATATCGGTTAGGAATTTAGCAGAGAGGGAAGGCTGTTTCCAAGCAAAGTTGGCCACTTAGTGCTTGCTTTCATTTCGATAAAAATTCCGAGATGCAACATGTCCGCTTAGGTGTTGAGCTCCTCTATGATGAGTGTAAAGTGCTCTGCCTGGGCGTTGACGATATGCTTTGCTAACAGATTCTAGAGTTGGGGGCTGGACGACACCTAGTTGAACCGCTGCTTCCCGTGGGCTCCCTTCTTATGAAGCCAGTTTCACCGTGAGCCCGGTTCAAGCCTGGATACGTGCGCCTTTCTACTCCAGTTGAGTTCCCTTAAAATTGAACCCTGTTGAGTTCCTCCACACCCCTCCGACGTCGGACGTGCGGAACGTCTGGTGTTAGGCTTACCACTTGAACGCAGTGTGGAACCTGTGTTAGGCTGGGTCCATATGTTGCGGTCCCTACGGCAAACTCCATATGTGTATTCTTCCACGATACGGCTCCTTACAGCGAGCCTGTGTCTTCCCTCGGCAGAGTCTCTCTGCCGTCACTGTCCGGTGAGTCTCCCCCCGTCTTAGGCTGGAGCCACCCAGTGTTATTCCATATGTTATACTGCCCGGTCATCCGCCCAGTTCATATGTGTATTTTCCACATTTACCTCCCTTCGGGTAGGATGTGCTTCCGCAGCGTCCCTTCCTTCCAATGTACGGGAACGCTTTCCCAGTGGTCCTGTAGGAACAGCAGTGACTTCCCTGGCCTAAGCCCTGTCCTTCCCCGCCTTAATTGCAGGGGCATCTGTCACAGTGTCTGGTTGTGTTCCCTTGTTTGTCACTAGAGGTCCTCGTTATCACGGTGTCCTTCACTATTGACTTCATTTCCCAGCATTCTGTCTGTCACTGTCACTCATCAGTTCATTGCACTCAGCTGTTCCCCGTCATCATTGTTCCCAGCTGTTCATTGTTAGTCTTGTAAGATCTGTGTATATATTCCCTGTCTGTGTTAGTATGTGTACGGATTCGTTGTTAGAATCACCACTTCCTTGGTCGGTTTTCTTGTTGGTTTGTTTTCATGTTTAGTTTGATTATTTGGATTTTGACCCCTGCCTGGAAGACTACGATTTGGATTACCCTTATATTAATAAACTGCTGCAAATTGGATCTTCTGTCCCGTGTGTGTCGTGACAGCATCAGGAGGCATTTGTCTAGGCACTGGAAGGTGGCAGCTTTAGTGGCGCTTTCAAATGTTATCCCCATTCAGTCGACGTCGACTACGTCCGACGTTATCGACTGAAAGGGAACGTCCTGGTTGCGTATGCAACCGACCGTTCCCTGAAGGAGGGAACGGAGGACGTAGTCCCCTTGCCACTACCGCTGGACCACCGCTGACTCCGGATTACGCTCGGCTCCTCAGCGAAAAAGCAACTAGTGCGTGCATCCACTTCCATATTTATACCCGCGCCGCGGGGGCGGAGTGTGTGATGCGAATCATGCACGCCAATTACGTTGGCTCGTTCAATAGTACTCGAAGATGATAGGCTTTCTGACGCGATCCCCATTCAGTCGACGTCAACTACGTCCTCCGTTCCCTCCTTCAGGGAACGGTGGGTTGCATACGCAACCAGGACGTTCTGTAGACAACATCACTAAAGTCAAGCATTGGGATGATGGTCATTTTCACAATGGCCTGTTTTGCAGGAAGAGTAAATTAAGCTTTATTTCGAAATAGAAACCCGATCCTGGACTTAATCTTTGACTGGAGATGGTTTATGTGGGTTTGAAAGGAAAGTATTTGTATTTCTCCACATATTCCAGCTTAGACCCATTCAGGGTGGTGATGTGTATTGGGCACGGAGATACAGAATGTGTACGATTAAAAATCATGCATTTTGTTTTACTAGAGTTAAGAGACAATTGAAGATCACAGAAGGCTAATTGAATGTCTTCAAAACTCTTTTGAAGTTTTTCTAAAACGTTTTCCAGTGTTGAGCCTGAAGTGTACAGAACGGTGTCGTCTGCATAAAGATGAATAAGAGAGTTGCCCGCAGCACGAGTGACGTCATTAATATATACAGAGGATAACATCGGCCGAGAATCGAGCACTGGGGCACCCCCATAGGTACAGCCAAAGGCTCAGACAACAGGCCCTCAGACTTAACACACTGAAATCTGTCAGTGAAATAATTAGAAAACCAGGAAAGGCACGTATTTGATAGACCCAGGGCCTGAAGTTTTCCAATAAGAATACTGTGATTGACAGAATCGAAAGCTTTGGCCAAGTCAATAAAAACAGCAGCACAGTGTTGTTTTTGGTCGAGAGCTGTTATAACATCGTTTAGGACCTTTAGTGTTGCTGAGGTTCTGAGCAGTTTGGGTCTGCAGTGTCCCCCCCTTTGAATAGGGGGATAACTGCAGCAACTTTCCAGTCTTTAGGTATCTCTGATGAAACACGTGAGAGATTAAAAAGGCTAGTGATGGGTGAGGCAATAATTGCAGCTGACATCTTCAAAAAGAAGGGGTCCAGATTGTCATGTCCAGCTGATTTATATGGGTTGAGGTTTTGTAGCTCTCTCAAGACATCTTCAGTTTGAATTTCAGCAAAGGAGAATTGTGGGTGGTTAGAGCCGGATGCTAACGTAGGTGCTGTATAGTTGGGCCGGGTAGATGCTGCCAGGTGGAATGCATGGCCAGCCATAGTGAAGTGCTTATTGAATCCTTCTATTATAGTGGACTTGTTGGTGGTGATGATGTCTCCTAGCTTTAAAGCTGTGGGCAGTTGGACGGAGGTGTTCTTGTTTTCCATTGATTTGACTGTCCTGTAACAGGACACCGAGTTCTGCCAGTGTGTTCGCTTCATTTGGGATGTAAGTCTCGGGGGAGCTTCTTATACCTTTGTTGGGAGAGTGAGTTTGCTGGATTATTCATTAAATATAAATAAATAATTAGGGTGTGTCTGATTGGTCCAGATGCTACACTCCCCTAGGCAGTCGTCTCTCAGTTCTGCAAATATACAGTATATGCAAGAACTACTTGCATGACAAATCAGTTTGGCAATTAATGATGAAAGTTCTCCGATCTAAAGTACTGCTGTTGTCTACTGTAATTATAATGTGTATGTAATAAAAACCCAATTTTCGTCTTACTCTTTGTCTCCCACAAGGATCAATTTTCCAAAGCACATTACCTATTTCTAATATTTTGAGATCCTGTCATTAAGTTTTGCTACTTAAAGAGCACACATGTATCCATGTGTAAACATTGAGTTAAACTTGAGTTAATTATATTATGTTTGTGTTTCCTGAATGAGAACATGGTTAAACCATGAAACCAAATGAACCAAATTCAACTTGCCACAGGAGCTGGTGATTCAGTTCTACTCAACCGTCATTGAGTCTGTCTTATGCACATCTATCACTGTCTGGTTTGGTTCAGCTACCAAATCAGACATCAGGAGACTACAACGGACAGTCCGGACTGCGGAGAGGATCATCGGTGCCCCCCTGCCAACCCTCCAGGACCTGTACTCTTCCAGAGTGAGGAAGAGAGCAGGTAAAATCATCACAGACTCCACTCACCCTGGACACCTCCTGTTTGAACTGTTACCGTCAAGACGGCGACTCAGATCACTGGCCACTAGAACATCTCGGCACAGGAACAGTTTCTTCCCACAGGCCATTTCCCTTCTGAACAGTTAACATATCTCCCAAGGCATATGCCTGTAAGTGCAATACTCCCACTGTTTAGTGCAATATCTTAAAAATTCAGGTGATATTTATATTTATTCATACTATTCAAAATACTGTAAATATGTTCATAATCTGTAAATGTTTATTCTGACAAAACCAAACTGTGACCATATATTTTTTATAGTATTTTCATATTTTTTCTTTATAATTTTATTTGTAGAATTTGTATTACTATGTTTCTTGTTGTATCTGTATTTGTATATGTGCACTGGTAGCTTCAGTACCAAGGGAAATTCCTTGTGTGTGCAAGCACACTTGGCAATAAAGCTCTTTCTGATTCTGATTCTGATTCTGGAAGAAAAATAAATTGCACCGTTGCTGCAGGGACTGAGGAGCTTCCTCTGTGAAGAGCAGGCTAGTATGGCAGCACCCAGCACATAGAAAGAAATCCCACAAATTAAAATCACAGCCACAATTCACTGCAAATAGTGACCAGAAATAGAAAGATAGCAATAATAACCCATGTTAAAGTGAAGCCTGTGAAGCACTAAACCCTCAGCTCAGCTCCTGCAAGATACAAAAACAAAACAAAATGAAACCACGTTGGAAAAAGGAAATAAACCAAACATCAATGCAAACAGGCAAAGTAATAAAAAATAAAAGCACATTCAAAACGTGGACAAAGTCATCAGGTCAGACCCAACACAAAGGGCCCCATCTTGCACCCGGCACAAATGACTTTGTACACTGACGCATGTATCATTCCTATTTTGCACCCGTGCAAAGCGGACTTTTCCCTCCACAGACACACGTCGGTTAACTAAGAAAGGAGGCGTGTTCCGGCGCAAACTTTCCCTCATGCTATTTTGCTGTTCTATAAAACAATTGTGCCACTGACCAGAAAAAACCTAGTCTAAAGTCAGTGGCGCGTTGCGCGTACATTCAGATGCTATTTTAAGCGCGCATGCTTGGCCATAATAAAAAGTGTGAACAACGCGCATACACTGTAGATGATTCTCTCATCTACACAGATGCATTTTACTTTTTGAAAATGATACATTATTATAAGGAAAAATATTAAAACACGAGGGAAATCATTGTTGTGTCCATGACGATGGGAAAAATAGGCATAAAGCTTACACATTTACCCAAATTATTATATGCATGTTTAACCGAAGCTAATTTGGGTGGGTTTGTCCCATCCCCAATGTCACTTCTCTTTCTTTTACGGCCCTGACGAGAACATCGATCTCCTCGGCTGTGAACCGATTCTGAAGCGCGCCTGGTAAATGCGCCGTTATAACAGTATTGCGCCATATTTTTATAGTATTTTCTCTTTATAATTTTATTTGTAGAATTTGTATTACTATGTTTCTTGTTGTATCTGTATTTGTATATGTGCACCTCGTTCATCATGCTCTTAAAGGGAATGTGATATGACGCTCTTATTGGTTTGTTTCCCGTTACGCCCAAACCACACCTATGAATAATGAAGCTACTTCAGACCAACCCCTTTTAGATTTGCGCCAGACGCAAGAGGCATTTATCCCGCCGGGAAAATAGCAACAGCACCGGGATCCGCTCACAAAGTTACTTGCGCTTTGCGCTTTGACACTTGCGTTTCAGATCTTTAAAATAGGGCCCAAAAACATGATGCTGAGGCAAAATGAGAATCTCTCATTGACGTTTTAAGTGTACTGTAACATGCTTTTCATTTAGAGTTTTCTTTGACCTTTTGGACTTTTGCATTTGTACTACTGCAATTATACAGTTTGCAAGTGCTGTATATACTGGCATTCAACACTATACTAGGTTTAGTTTCATGGTGTTTTAGTTTGGTTTTCCCTGTTCCTGTTTGCCTGTTTCCCGTTATTGTTAATTGGTCTAGTTTCCTTGTGCAGTATTTCATGTTATGCTAGTTGTTTTGATGTATGCTCTCGCGCTGTGTTAATGAAATGTATCTACTATAAAATTGTGACCTGGAGGACCACACGAGAGACGTTGTAAATCTGGCTTGTAACGCTTTACACAGAGGAGCCGGATAGCTTGCCTGAATGGTTGTAGCCAAGTGTAAGACTCACGTATCTGATATTCCACAGTGCTTATTTATTGTCAGCGTCATCGATACCAAGCACACATGTGGCAGTTTAAAAAAACACTCCACTAACAACTGTGTTACTGTATAGAAATAAAACAGGGTAAGAGCAACATAAATATAAAACAGGCTTTAAACACATACATGCGTTGTTCACAGCTCGCTCTCCTCATACCTACTGCCCACTCATCAGTAAGGGAGTAAGAGAGTGTGTTCCGCCTTTGAGGAGCAGTACATAATTCCACTTTTTACACTACCCTCACACATTTGTGTGTTTTTCCATACAAAGCATTGATGACTAAGGAACACCTGCCCGGAGTCGGTCCTTGCCTCAAGGGACGTTTGTGGAGTGAGAGATGGTGAACCGCATGTCTTCATTCACAGTCTGTGCTGCAGAGGAAGATATCACCAGTCCCACTCCAGACCCAAGCCAGCCGTTCACACTGCCCAGCATGGACAGGTTGCCGAGTCCACCGCAGACGCCAAGCCCGTGCCCGCCACGAAGCATGAGCCAGAGCCAATGCCGAAGGCCTTCTTCGTCCCGGAGCCCTTGCACAAGAAGAAGTCTGACCAGTTGCATGAGTCGGCTACATCGTCCATCCATGTGGGGTTGCTTGTGGAGTACGAGGGCATGAAGGGAAGCCCTGCCCAGAAAACAGTCGACAACATATTCTCATACACAAAATTGATGAGTCTGCAAACAGACAGGATGCTGGACAACTGGCTGTCTGGAGCAGTCATTACAATCTGGAGCTGATCACGCTTAAAACAGTGGAGATGATAGTGGACTTCAGGAGAAACAACCAGCACCCCCAACCCCCCCACTCACCACCATGAGCAGCACTGTGGCTGCAGTGAAGTTATTCAGGTTCCTCGGCACCATCATCTACAATCACATTGATTCCATTGTGATAAAGGCCCAGCAGAGGTTGTACTTATTTTGTCAACTGAAGAAGTTCAACTTGCCACAGGCACAGATGACAGTTTTACTCATCTGTATTGAGTCGATTCTGTGCACTTATATAACAGTGTTTGCGCACACGTGGCGAATAAAGCTGATTCCAATTCTGACCCCTGCCACTGAGGATTAGTTGTGCCTGGCCTCTGGACAGTTTTATGATGATTTGAAAGAGAATGTCTCTTTGGTTATCCCGTCCCCGCCCAGTCTGTTGTGTCTCCGCTTGTTCCGCCCAGCTCAAAGTCTCCTGTGTCTCCAGAGTTCCTGTGCAGCGTCCCTCTCCCGCTGCCTTATCCTATAACAGCCAGTTCCTCAGCCCCGCCTCTGCTGGTTCCTTTCAGTGCCTTGGATCCTCCTCTGACACCACTCCACTGTGTGGATTTGCCCCAGCGTCGCTTAGGCAAGTGGATCCTCCGGCTCCGCCTCCAGCTGCTAATCGCATCACTCCACCTCGGCCTGTCAACTCCACCTTGGCTCTTCCCTCCCTCGACCCCACCAGAAACCATCGTCCTTGCGGCTTCACTGGGCTCCCTCGTCACTCTGGTTCTGGCTCCGCCTTGGTCAGATGTCGCCTTGTCTGCACCATGGACTTCCGAGCCATCCGCTGCACTCAGTCTCTTCACCCCTTCGGCTCCATCTGGCTCCGGCTCCACCTCGGCCCTCAGTCCCAATGGCTTCACCTCAGCCCTTTAGATGCCCTGGATCCACTTCTGATGCTCATCACTGCGGCTCCGCCTCAGCCTCCAGGACCATCAGTGTTGCCCGTCCTCGCTGGCTTTTTGTCTGCACGTAGGGCTCCACTTCCATCGGCCCCATCTCTGTCCATCGTCCCCTTAGTGTCAACAGCCAAGCCTCCACCATGGCTCCTGGAACTAATGTAACGTAGTCCTGTTTGCCTGTGTTCCCTGTCATCATTATTTGACCTAGTTTTCTAGTGAGTGCCAGTTATTGATTAGTTTCACCTGCATTTCATTTAGCTCCTTTTGTTTTCCCTGTGTATATAAGACCAAGTTTTCCTAAGTTCCTTGTCCAGTATTTAATGTGAAGTAGTTTGTATGTATGTTCTTGCTCCTTGTGTTAATTAAATGTATCTAGTTATTCATTCATTCATATCCTGTTCTTCGTTCCTTGGATTTTACATAGTAACATGTAACATTCATACAGTACATAATATTTTCTCCTTACTATTTGCAATTACTATATTAGATTACTGTAGTTTTTTATGTAATTGCATATTTTATTTACTGTATACAATCTAATTTTTTTTCTGTACCCTCATGCTGTTCTCCATTTTTTTATGTAGTCTAATTAATGATCTAGTGTTTATATATTGACTAATGTGTGTACTGAATGATCTGCATTGCTTGAGTACAGGTGAAATGGTTTTGAGCCGATTGTTTGATTCTGCCAGAAGAGTCAGGGGTTTTGTGAATATAGTTTGAAGATTTCTCTGTCTCTTTAATGCTGTGAGAAATAGGTGAAGATTTCAAGAATTGTGTTTTAGCAATTGTGCAAAACTGAATGCTGCGTTCACACCGAACGCGAATTGAGCGTCTGGAGCGAGTGATTTCCATGTTAAGTAAATGTAAAGACGCGTTGATGCGCGTCTGGAGGTCCTGCGGCCCGATGGATGCGATTTCGCCTCATTTGCGCGTCCAGAAATTGAGTGTCTGGTTCGATACGCGTGAGTGATTTTTATTTGGTGCTTTTTGTGCATTCACGTGTTTGAAGTAAATTCGCGTCTGACGCACAAGTTGAAAAATCTGAACTTTGGCGTCTGTTCACGCCGCCTTAACCAATCAGGAGCCTGCTTGGCTTGCTGCTGTCACGTGGTGAAGTAATGTGATAAACGCAGCTGAGATAGAGCGCTTGTACTTGGTGTCCTGGAGGCAGGGTGATCCTCGATCTGATGCGGGACAACAGGTCAGCAAACTGGGCGCGGGACAGGCGGAAGTACTGCTGAAAGCGGCCGTCATCCAGGCGCAGCTCCTCAAATTCACTTTGGACGCGAGAGTGGATTCAAAATGTTCAAGCGTCCAACTAGACGCTAGAGAAGCGAATTTGATGCTCAATTCGCGTTCGGTGTGCACGCAGCATAATGTGGTAGCTTTCTAAAAAAACATAACATTATTGTTCTGAGACAGTGTTTAAAGAGACAATCTGTTAAAACTGTTCAAACAATAAAGCTTAGCATACTGACGTGGGTCGTTTTAACAGAGATGACACTGATAAACCTGCTCATGTAATATTAATGCTCATAAACTCTTCTCTCTCTGTGTTTATGACAGAATCAGGCTGCAGTTTTGTTGTAACGCCACAGGATCATTCATCCTCACCCAACGCAACACAGCCATCAATCAATCCATCCAATATGAAACAAGCCCAACAAAAACATACACAATTAATGCAGCACTTCACAGTATGATGCCTGAGGTGTGTGTGTGGTTTGTGTCTATGAGTGTGTTTCTGTGTGTGTGTGATCTTTCATTCAAAAAAATTGCAAAAATCTAACCGTGTGTGTGTGTGCAGGACTTCCCCTGGTCCGGTCGGCGTCTGGGCCGGTGTGCTGTGGTCGGCAGCGGTGGGATTTTGAAAAACAGCAGCTGTGGACGTGAGATTGACAACGCAGACTTTGTCATACGGTAAACACATCCCATCATTCCTTCCTCCTACACTGACCACAACACATCCATCAGTATTCATCCATCCTTCCTGTTAATATGAGAACTGAATAGAATGTAAAATGTGTACCTTGAAATCAGTGGTTAAAGTGGGATTGGCAGGTGGAGGAACCCTTAAACTTTGTGTAGGTGCAGCAGGGAAAAATGACTCGCCATAGGACAACATATTGAGTATCGCAATAGTTTTTGGGACAAGAGTGTCACCATCTTAAGTATCTGTCACGATTTGGTCTTGTCTCTGTCACGTTTTGGTTTGTTCATGTCATGTTCCATGTCTGTCATGTGATTCCCTGTTTGTCATGTGATCCTGCCATGTGTCTTGTCATTGTTTAATCGTCTGTTCATTGTTCACAGGTGTCCCTTTTCATTAGTCTGTGTATTTAAGCCCTCATGTTTGCCATGTGTCTTGGTCAAGTATTGTTTCCTGTTGTCTGCTGTTTGTAAGTCTACGTTCATGTCTTGATTTTGAGCTTTTCATGCCACGCCATATTTTTTTTTTGTTAAATGTTATCAATAAACTGCACTTGGGTTCTATCTACAACTTGCCTTCAGTGGATCCTTACAGTATCACAATACTTATTTACTTGATATTTTGTGTTGTTGTTTTTATGTTTTTATTTTTGTCCATTTACGTCTACACTGATATGATGACGATACCATGTTAAAATTGCTGAACACCATAATGTGGAACACAAGAATGTTTTTCACAACATAAATTAAAATGTAAATGTTAGGGGGGTTCGGGGGCATGCTCCCCGAGAACATTTGGATTTTTTCTGACCTAGCTATATCAGCAATGTAAGACTTTTGAAGGCCAAACAAATGGATAAGAAATAGCTTTAAAACAGTGTCATTAGATTATTTGTCAATACCTACTCTCTCCTCATCTTCATCACTCTTTTTCTCTCTTTCTCCTTATCCTGCCCTATTTCTTCCTCTCCTAAAGCTGAACTTTGACTGATAGTCTTTTCATTTTTGTCTGTGTCAATGAAGAAAGTAAACATAGGCTCAACTGATATTTATATGTTTTATGAATCATTTTCGGAGACAATTTAATTTACTCAAGGCTACCAGGAAAGCTGTTGCCTAAGTCAGTTGCCAATAGGAACCTTACAAGCTTTGGAATTTGAAGACGTCTGTTTTTAAATGTTAAAAGTAGGCTAATATTAAATAATACATATTATAGGCATTTTATATTCTACAAATATGCAGCATTAGCGCACGTAGGTGATTTTGAATGAATATTTCATGTTGATATTGTAACGTCTGTCAGAGAGTTTGAAGTCTGCCCAGATGAAGGTTAGGAAAGACAGTGCAAACGAACTGGTTATCCCACGAGTCTTTTATAGTTTCCTTTCAGTTAAGCACACTCTTAACATACATGTCAAGGGTTGAATGTTAACAGAGAAAAGAAAACACTCTGGAAACGCCACAAATCAAAATAGAAGTAAACAGATAGTAACAGCAGTCAGCGATAGAGCGATCATCTTCCTCTTTGCGTGAGAATTCTCACTCTCACTCTGCGTGCGCACTCGCATAAGAACAGCACGCATACAATAACGTACGCCATAGAAGAAGTCATCTTAAAGGCATATAAACATTGATATCATGAACACTATTTAACACTAGGTGGCTGTTACAATATGCAATGGTTAAATAATGTTAAAACTAATCCTGCTATTGATTTCTTTGTAAGACTGCCGACCCTTATAGAACAGTGGCAAGGAAAACAAATGTCCAGCGAATATCCAACACAATCTCATGAAAGTGCGTATCTATACCACGAATGTTATTTCTCGTGCCATTTATACTCCAAAAATGTTTTTTTGCGTGCATATGCTACACACTGAAAACCCCTTGGTTAGGATTAGGGGTGGGGAGTGCGTGTGTATTACATGCCATAAAGTGCGTATCATATGCACGCAAAAACTATTGTTGCCGTATAAATGGCACGAGAAATAACATTCGTTGTATAGATACGCACTTTCATGGAATATCGAACCTAAAACTAACATTACCGCGCTCCACACCATGAGTCCATTTCACGCATTTCTAATCGCTGGCGTTAAGCGGAAGGAGAGGAAGGACTCTGTCTGGATCATAGACTGTAAAAAAATATGGACCCCGCATCACTCCGCATACGTCACCGCGCATCACTCCCGGATAAACGAAAATGGGCAAAAAGGCGGGTTTTGGGTGGAGTTGAGGTGCCTGGATGCTGAAACTACGCCCGGCTAGCTCGACGTGATCGAGTTTGCTCAGGTTAAGGAGCTAATGTGCTACTGGCCTCGCGCTAAAGTGACAGCTGACTTGAAGAAGTAGGCCTAAAACCGAAAGTTAAAGTTCATGTTTTTGTGATTCATGTGATTCCGCAGTAATTCATGCGCATACATGTCAGTCAGCGCGGCATTGCACGTCAAGTTCTTAGAGAGCTTTATTCAGTCCATTTTAAATTCTGATAGATATTACCTAAGAAGTTCAAGTAAATGCACTAGAAATCCACGCTCATTTAAGGGACGGAGAGAAAGGTTGGTTGATTATCCAAGATGGCGCCGCAGATGGCTGCCTCGGTGTGGAGCTCTCCAGCTATTGTGTTGCTTTTGTTCGTTTGTTCTGCGTTTAGTCATTCTTTTCCAATCAGTTTCACCAAAGACGAACTACTGGACATTAGGAAACACACACCAGAAACCTTTTCTACAGTTTTTGATTATTCGGACGTCTTGCAGGACATTCTCGTCGGAGGGGCAGCGTTGTTGTTCAAACGCGCGTTCAGACGCAAACGCGGGAAGCGAGCCGGCGCGCTGGTTAAACTCCGCGAGCGCGGCCTGCGCACTGCACTCCCCAGTATTCATCTTGCGAATCTCCGATCCCTTCCTAACAAAATGGATGAACTTCTTCTCCTCACCCACACTAACAAGGATTTTTTAAACTCTGCTGCTTTGTGCTTCACTGAAACCTGGCTGAGTGAAGCCATACCGGACAACGCAATACATCTGCCGGGCTTCAAGCTGTTCTGAGCGGATCGCATCGCGGAGCTAACGGGGAAAACGAGAGGTGGTGGATTGTGTTTCTACATTAACGAAAGTTGGTGTTTAGATGTAACAACACTGAAGAAGATGTGCTCTCCTAATTTAGAGGCACATTTCTTAAACTGTAAACCCTTCTACTCGCCTCGGGAATTTTCCTCTTTCATTCTCGTGAATGTTTACATCCCTCCAGACGCGTGCGTGAGCGCGGCGCTACAACAGCTGGCTGAACAAATAGCTGAAACGGAACAAAAGTACCCAGACTCTCTTTTAATCATTCTTGGGGATTTTAACAAAGCAAATCTTTCCCGTGAACTACCAAAATACAGACAGCACGTTACATGTCCCACCAGAGACAGTAATATACTGGACCACTGTTACACAACAATAAGAAATGCGTATCACTCGGTCCCACGGCAGCTTTGGGGCTCTCTGATCACTGTTTGGTTCATCTCATACCGACCTACAGGCAGAAACTGAAATCAGCTAAACCTGTAATAAGGACTGTAAAAAGATGGACTAATGAAGCAGAGAAGAATCTACAGGCCTGCTTTGATTGCACTGATTGGACTGTTTTTGAAGCTGCTACCAACGATCTGGATGAGCTCACAGATACTGTAACATCATATATAAGTTTCTGTGAGGATACATGCATTCCTACCAGGACATTCTTATCATTCACTAATGATAAACCATGGTTTACTGGGAAACTCAAACACCTTCGTCATGCCAAAGAGGATGCTTACAGAAGTGGGGATAAAATCTTGTATAACCAGGCCAGAAACAGATTGACAAAGGATATCAGAGTTGCTAAAAGGAACTACTCTGATAAACTGAAAAACCAGTTTTCATCCAACGACCCATCATCAGTCTGGAATGGCCTGAGGAACATCACCAACCACAAGTCACCATCCCCTCGATCTGTGGACAATCAACACCTGGCTGACGATTTAAATTAATTTTACTGCCGGTTTGAAAAGCCCTCATTCACACCACACACCCGGTCTGATCTGCACTTCACACATTCACCATCACCTCCTGCACTCCCACTCCCCCCCCCTCCTGCCATCCAACCTGAGCTTAAGGTCTGTGTGGAGGACGTGAGCAGAGTCTTCAAAAAACAGAAGACTAGGAAAGCCTCAGGCCCAGACGGCATCTCATCTGCTTGTTTAAAAGCCTGCGCTGACCAATTGGCCCCGGTCTTCACGCAGATCTTCAATAGATCATTGGAGCAGTGTGAAGTTCCCTGCTGCTTCAAACGCTCCACTATCATTCCTGTCCCCAAAAAACCCAAAATCACTGGACTTAATGACTACAGACCTGTCGCTCTCACGTCTGTGGTCATGAAGTCGTTTGAAAGACTGGTGCTGGCCCACCTGAAGGACATCACCGGACCCCTGCTGGATCCCTTTCAGTTTGCTTACAGAGCAAACAGGTCTGTGGATGATGCAGTCAACATGGGACTGCATTATATCCTGCAACATCTCGACAGACCAGGGACTTATGCAAGGATCCTCTTTGTGGACTTCAGTTCGGCCTTCAATACCATCATGCCTGGTCTTCTCACAGCCAAACTGACCCAGCTCTCCATGCCATCCTCGATCTGTCAGTGGATCACCAGCTTCCTGATGGACCGGCAGCAGCGAGTGAGACTGGGGAAACACACATCCAAGACACTCACAATCAGCACTGGCGCCCCCCAAGGGTGCGTTCTCTCCCCACTGCTCTTCTCCCTGTACACAAATGACTGCACTTCTAAAGACCCCACTGTCAAGCTCCTGAAATTTGCAGACGACACCACTGTCATCGGTCTCATCCAAAACGGTGACGAGTCTGCTTACAGACTGGAGGTTGAACAGCTGGCTGTCTGGTGCAGTTATAACAACCTTGAGCTGAACACGCTCAAAACAGTGGAGATGATCGTGGACTTCAGGAGGAACAGCCCAGCACTCCCCCCACTCACCATCATGAACAGCACTGTGGAAGCAGTGGAGTCATTCAGGTTCCTGGGCACTATCATCTCTCAGGACCTGAAGTGGGACAATCACATTGAATCCACTGTGAAAAAGGCCCAGCAGAGACTGTACTTCCTTCGCCAGCTGAGGAAGTTCAACTTGCCACAGGAGCTGCTGATTCAGTTCTACTCAGCCGTTATTGAGTCTGTTTTATGCACTTCCATCACTGTCTGGTTTGGTTCAGCTACCAAATCAGACATCAGGAGACTACAACGGACAGTCCGGACTGCGGAGAGGATCATTGGTGCCCCCCTGCCAACCCTCCAGGACCTGTACTCTTCCAGAGTGAGGAAGAGAGCAGGTAAAATCATCACAGACTCCACTCACCCTGGACACCTCCTGTTTGAACTGTTACCGTCAAGACGGCGACTCAGATCACTGGCCACAAGAACATCTCGGCACAGGAACAGTTTCTTCCCACAGGCCATCTCCCTTCTGAACAGTTAACATATCTCCCAAGGCATATGCCTGAAGTGCAATACTCCCACTGTTTAGTGCAATATCTTTAAAATTCAGGTGATATTTATATTTATATTTATTCATACTATACAAAATACTGTAAATATGTTCATTATCTGTAAAAGTTTATTCTGACAAAACCCAACTGTGACCATATATTTTTTATAGTACTTTCATATTTTTTTATAATTTTATTCGTAGAATTTGTATTACTATTTGTATTACTATTACTTGTTGTATCTGTATTTGTATATGTGCACTGGAAGCCTCAGTACCAAAACAAATTCCTTGTGTGTGCAAGCACACTTGGCAATAAAGCTCTTTCTGATTCTGATTCTGATTCTGAAAGCACTGACACCTGCAGGATTTCATCTGACGGTACTTTTTATTTAACACTAAAAAGTTAAATAAGCATATAATAGTCTATCTGTTCCGTAAGAGCAACGGCACCGCAGAACGAGTGTAGCCTCTATATCTTAGACGTTTTAAAATCTGAACTCCAAAAAGCAACGAAATTGTCAGACATCCATGAGTGCATGTTCACAGAGGAAAACAACTGAAAAACAGCGCTGGTTGTTCTTTCGATACTGGACAACGACGGAATCCAACGGCGTGGGCAAAGGTATAAGGCATGTATTAAATTTTATGAAATAATCCCAAAAAAGGTATAAACACGGTAGAGATGGCAAGTTCAGCAGCTGGAATCTGCTGAGGTGACGTGATGCTAACAGAGAGCAGACAAACGGCTAGAGACAGCAGCGGCAATCCACCAGTCACTCAAGTGGCCACGCCCTTGATTATGCAGCATTTTAAGGCTTAATATAATTAAAACGGATGAAAGTTCACCCCCCTCACAGTAGCCACGAAGGGCGAAATTAGCTATATAGACCAAAACTACTTTTTGCACAAGGCTGTAAACATTTTTTTTCTGCTGTGTAGTTGGGCATATTAAGATACAGATTTGACTCACTCTTGCTGCCAGCCTCAAGCGGCCAGTCGATGAATTGCAGTTTAATTCACTTCCGTATTGGTTTCAAGAGAGAGACAGGGAGGTTGCCGCTTGGTCTGGATGCATGAACCGGCGTAGATTAGAGTTCTCAACGGGCCTGAAAATTACAACCCGACCCGACCGGACCCGTGGCTTTTAAAGCCCGGACCCGATGTAACCCGACACATCAACATGAATTATCTGCCCGAACCCAGCCCGCGGCCCGACGCCGATTTTCTTTTTTTCTCATACACAGGGCTGGACTGGCCATCAGGCATACCGGGCATTTGCCCGGTGGGCCGACGTGCTTTTTGGGCCGACAGGCCTACAGATCATTCTTTAAAAAAAATATAAAAACAATTTTTTTGTCTAAACGGCCCATAATACTCGTACATCGGCGGCCCATTCGTTTAGTTTTACTTAATTGGCGGCGCTGGGATCTTTGTGGCGGTGTAATGCATTGGACAAAAAAAGTCAGCGTAGGTTTTTTTTTTTTTAACAGACCGGCCCATGAAACACGTAGATCAGCTGCCCATTGGTTCTTTTCTTGATTGGCACTGGGCTGGTCCAATCACATCTTTAAACCCCTCCCCCTTTGGTCTCTGAGCTCGCGTGCAGTGTCAGTGTGTATCTGTCAAAATAATCAGAGATGGAGAAGAAACGCAAGGAATGTGCAGAGAAATAGCGTGAAAAAAAGAAATGGGCCCTTCAAGTGTCTGATGAGGATATTGAGGAGGATCAGGAGAGAATGAGTGAGTGTAGAGAACTGTGGTAAGCAGAACTAGCCAACTTCCAGAACACTGAGTCGATGAGTGTAGGAATCCATTACCCAGTTACGCATTATTTACACATCTGCATAGTTGACGATTACGCATTTTACTAGAATTGTAATGAGACGCGTTTGTAAACCATGTTTTCCGCCAAAATAAAAGATCATGTGTTTATCTCTTTCAAGCATGGAAATTAGTACAAAACTAATTATGAAAGTTCCTTTCATTTTTCAGTGCATTTGTTTTACAATATATGGCTATTACTGTCATGGAATTAATATTATAACTATTATTATGTAGTAGTGTAATGCAGACAGACACTATATCACAGCTAAAAGAGTTTTGAGTTTTTCTTTGTTCAATTTGCACACTGATTATGGGTTTGAGCTCTTAATTTTTAACTCTCAAAGTGCACCAGATCGATGAATTTAACATTAAAACGCACAAATGTTTCTTACGAGGGGGCTCCCCCGAACCCCCTTAAAGGGACAGAAGTCCACCCACCACAGATTTACCAAAAATCCTTTGTCAAACACTGGTATTGCTATGCCAATGCAGCTTATAGCTTGTTTTAGGATTCATCATTGTGGAGTAGTTCGAATTAGTAGTTATTTCATCTATTAACTCTTACTCATTCCTACTCACTCATTAGGCTACATGGCATTAGTGGTTTTAATAGGAGTTAGTATACATATTCAGGGGCGTGAAAGATCGGTTGTGTTTATGATTATATGTAGTGGGCCAGTCTGGGCCAAAATGCCCTCGGCGATTTTTAGTCCCAGTCCAGCCCTGCTCATACATGTATTATCATGACCAGCAGACGGGAATTCAAATCAACCTTTAATGTTCACGTCTTTTAACAATAGCCTACAAACAATACAAACAACTGAAACAAACTTTAAATATATAAATAGGCTATATAGGCTACTAAATATGCCTCAAATAAAAATCTTCTGGACGACCCTGTTTTTTTGCTGTCATATTTCATCAGCACCTTGCATTTTGAGCATTGCACATAACCTGTAGAATTTCCATCAGAATCCAGCACCACTCCAAACACTTTCCAGACCTCTGATTTTCCCACTCCTGTAGTAGCGACGGTGAATTCACCTGCGGCAAGATTACTTTCCACCAACTCCATCTTCTTCTCCAGGCTAAAGGCGTGCACGCAGCGGCGTCAGGTCTGCCCCCGCGATGCACGTTGCACACAGCAGCCAGACTTTCTTTACGGTGAACAGCAGCGATGATTAATAAATGTTTTTTTTTTTCACTGAGCGGAAAAGATTAAGCCCGAGGTCCGACCCGCCCCGAGTCATTTGCTTATATTTTAAGCGGTCCGACCCGGCCCGTTCAGAACTCTAGCGTAGATGTTCTCTAATCAGGCAGGAGAACCGTGACGGAGAACATAACGTTGGGAAGTGTGTTTGTGAACACGGGGCCAGGGGAATTGAAATTACGTTTTGATTTGACGCGGAATGGCGGAAGGACTACATCAGAAAGAGCTCCAGACTGGCTGCAATTTGACATTTTTTTTTAACAATAGCCTATACCACCGCGCTTTTATAGATATTAATGAATTTATTTATTTATTTATCTGAGGTGCCGGAACACAGTTCCGGACCGTTCCGGCCCACTTTAACCCCTGCTTGAAATGCAATGTAAGTCGCTTTAGATAAAAGCGTCTGCCAAATGCATAAATGTAAATGTTAATATGATGTTTTCTCTCTCTTTCAGGTTTAATTTGGCAACAGTTAATGACAGTGATGTTGGGCTGAAGACAGATCTGGTAACCATCAACCCCAGTCAGCTTCGGTCAGTGTACACACACACACACAGAAAAAAAAAAAACCCACAGCTTTGATTATCATTTTAATCAGGGTTCGAATTATGATTTCATCTTTGTGGGGGTCTCTTTAAAAAAAGAAAAAAAATAGCCTATGAGCAGGCGCGGTGTGTGAGATAAATAAATTGCTTAACACTGCACTTCATTCTTTTGAGTTCAACGTTTATTAATACAAGAGTAGAGAAACGACAATAATAAACCATCTTATATCACCCTGTTGCTACTAATGGTATGACTTTGTTGTCCTCAAACCTTTCTAAAAGGGTTAACGTTCGCAAGTTCAAAAGATGATAGTGTGCTCCTTTGCCCCCTAGTGGCTTGGTGGTGAAGTTCAACATGCTGCAGTCAGGATATGTGCCTATAGCAGTAGCCCAAATACCATAGACAGTAAAAGAAATGGACACAGCGACCCCATTGATTTCAACGGAGAAAACTGAAGCACGATTATTGCACTCACTTCCTGATGGCTGAGCGACTGCGCAGGCTCAAACTGAGCTTGACGACAGTCTGACAGTTGTAAATCTTCTAGTAGCTGTGCCAAACAAATCTGAATCACTAATTTCTCAAACACGTTGTTGAAATATTTTGTCCTGTTGCTTTTATGGACTATCTATCTATGGGCTTCTCCCTTGACTTTATTTCTCCATGTCCCCCCCGATTGCCAAATAGACAGTAAAAGATTGCCCGCGAGCTTCTCCTCTTGTCTATACGGTAATTTCTCTAAAGTGCGACAGATAGTCGCGTGGTTATGACGCAATCGTTAGCCTATTTTTACAAAAACGGCTTCTACGGGGCCATAACGTAAGATACAAAGTAATGGAGCCTTACATTGTTGTGTTTCTTTAGAAATAAATAATGGACAAATTAAGTCTTTGGACGCATCAGATATAAAGTTATTCACTGTCAAAGTGACGCCAAAATGAATGGGAGTCAATGTAATGCTAACAGCAGGTGATGGTCTGCTACAATGGCGCCCCCGCGAAGCTTCGGTTTCCGGCTGATGGATTACCCCCTTGCCAAATACGGTCTTTTGGAAAACATGTTTCTTTTAGGCTGTTTACCCTTTCGCACGTAGGATCACACCTGTGTGATTAGAATGGTCGGTGTATGCTAAATTCAAATGTGCTTTCACACGTTGACTGGCGCTGAGTCAGAGACGGACGCACTCAGTGCTGTCATATATCACAACTATTGAGTGTTTTCAACCATATATCACAACTATTGAGTGTTTTCAATCTTGTAAATACAACAGATCCGATTCTCTGAACTGTGGCACAAACTAACATGGCGCCACCCATCGTGCATACAGCTCAACTAACGCGATCGTTATAAAGGTGTTTAAACACATCCACTTGCACATATTTGACAATTGGAATATCAGTGTTTCAAACTATAGCGACTACATTTGTGAATATTTTGAATAAGAAAGGAAAAATCACATAAAAGCAGACCATGTAAAGTAGTGCACATCGTCTTCTTTGCGCTTCCCCGCCCGACACATTAATTGTAATTATGAGCCCAAGGCCCGATTTAAACCCAACCATTTTTTATACGTGGGTCGTTATAACTGACGTTCTCAACTAGTTTCTACTTTCTCCCGCCCGCAAAAGCCCGCAAATAGACTTTTTTTCTGTACCTCCAAATACTTTCAAGTTAGCCTACGTGTCGCCATCATACACATCAGCATAAATGCTCCTGATAAATTATTTGTTATTAAAGCATTAACACACAAACCACTGTTATAACATAAAGCAAGCAGATACTGCGTGCATGGTTTGGCCTGACTGAATGCGCGCAAAGTGCGAGCTCTCTTAATAATTCCTAAAAAGCTGACATCAGTTCATCGCGATCTCACACATCTCTGTTATTGTCAATGAAGCTGACTGCACAATGAATCTTTCATATTATATACACTTTGATATAATTAGATGATTTGCCAGCATACCGAATTCAGCTCGGAACAAAAAAGTCCGTTTTGAGCGGTGAGGGGAGTCTATCTTAAATGCTTCTGATTGGCCATTGCGTTCAAGAAATCAACACATATGTCTGTGATTGGCTACATCGCTCAACGCTGCAAACATCTTATAAAAAGAAACTCTGGCCTGTAAATCATTTCTATTTTGTTTTAGTTGTTCTTGTTGCTTTTCTGCAACAGATGAATAAAAATGTATTAGTTTTTATGTTTTATTCATAGATATTTCTAGTTTGCGGGAGTCCCGCGAATCGTTTTATTCTCCCACAATCCGCACACCCAGAGTGAGTGCATTACCGCCCGCGCTCGCAGTCGTCCATCAAATCTAGTCCCGCGCCGCACTCTATTGCGTTGGGAGTGCACGTCTCTAGATCAAAGGCCCGGCCCGGCCTGAGGATAGTGACGGGAAATATCGGCCCGGCTCGGGCAGAGAATCTAAGCTCTAATGATCATGTTAACTATGTCTGAATTTCCACCACGTCTGTTTTTGAATCAACTGTTGAAATTTAGATTAGGCTACTGCCGAAGGTGGGTCTCCCTTCCAAGCTATTTACTAGTGTTGCCATAGGAACACTTCGGCTTTTGCCACCCGGAAGAACTTCTATTATTGTTGTGACATCATGGTTAATTGTTTGTCGTATTGAAGGAAAAAGGGGAAAAAAAAGGTGTATGATTTTACTGCTTTCATGGGAGCTCATCCTCTCTCTATGGGAGCTCAGCTCCCACTGGCTCCCATGCAATTCGAAATATGATTTTAATTATGACTTTTCAGATTAATTTTAAGCTCTCAGAATATTATTTTATTGATTGGTATGTCTAAATAAAACCACTTCAATAAAAAACATATTCATTGGCCATTACTGGCATCTCTATATTCTTGAAAGAGAGCATACAGATGGCTGTATTTCTGCACCTCTTCAGCCATTTTTAATTATTCTGATTTCTTTTGATTATTTTAATTTCTTCTATGTAAAGCACTTTGAATTACCATTGTGTATGAAATGTGCTATATAAATAAACTTGCCTTGCCTTGCCTTGCCATTTATAAGAATAAAAAATATAAATATATGAGAATAAAAGTATCACACTTGGTCCATTTCCATCTTTCTTCACTGAATGTTTTACTGAACTTCTGAATTTAAAAATGGCGTGCGGTGCTGAAGAACACGGCGGAAATGCGTAGGAGGAAACGCAATGCTACCAAGCCGTCCAATCACAGATCCTGCGGTCCGCGTCGTCGCGACGTGTAGTTACATTTTTGAGGAGGTGCGCGTCAGGGTACGACGAAGGGTACGGCGTATGGTACACGTCTGTGCGTATGCTACGCCGTACACTACGGCGTACACTCGCCGCAAAAGTATAAATTGGCCTTTAGTAGTAACCTACACAGCGCCCCACGTAAGCCCTCAGTGATCGCTGTCCAACCAACGGGGTGGTGGGGACAGGGCTTACAATGGAGACCGTCGTGGGTGTATATATGGTTAATGAGGACCCAAATGTGTGTAATGACATGGGTATAAAAATGTAAACATGGTGTGCTCCCAAGTGAGACCCCATTAGTTACATAACGTAGTCGTGACTGACAGATGGGGAACAGAGACATATTTCCGTGGTGCACACATATGTGATCATCTAGTGTTCTGTCATTTGCGTTTATTAAAAATGGTGTTTCTGTAGATACAAAGACCTGGAGAAGAATCCGAATCTATTGGTGGAGCGGGTCAGTGTGTACGGAAATGCCGTCATCATTATTCCTGCCTTCGCCTACACGTTCTGCACATCAGTGTCAATCACAGCACTCAATGTCCTCCAGCCAATCAGGCCTCAGCAGCCAGTGGTGTTCTTCAGCCCCTCTTACCCGCGGACACTGGACCGGTTCTGGAAGAGGCGTGGCCTGCGGGAGGTCCGCCTCTCCACGGGGTTCCTTTTAATCAGCACTGCACTGGAAATGTGTGAGCATGTTCACGTTTACGGATTCTGGCCGTTCGACAGCGACCTGCAGGAGCAGCCGATTCCATACCATTATTACGACCTGAAGCGCCCAAGCCGTCGCATGCACAAGATGCCGGAGGAGTTTGTGCGACTACTGCAGCTCCACAGCCAGGGGGCGCTGACACTGCACCTGCTGCCCTGCTCCTCACCAGGGGCGAATCGAGAAAATCATTTATAGGGTGGCATTATAGGGTTCGCATGAGGACTATCCCAGGTTGTTGAAGACACAATAAGATTGTTGGATTTAAATATATTTTAGCAAACGTTTCCAATAATTTTTAAATCCAGAGAAATCCACAATTTTAACCAGTGTAATGGCCCGTGTCATTGCGCCGCCTGTCAGAAACGTCATATCAGCGCTAATCTCAATTTCCAGTTTTACTTTTGTAGTAGAAACCATGGAAACACAAAAGATGCTTTAAAGGCACACTATGCAGGAATTCCGTTTTTGTCAAACAGTGACCCCTAGAGTCGCTGTGGAGCACTTGTATTTAACGTTACTGTCGTAAATACTGTTTTTGCACTCACGGCCTGATTTCAGAGCCTTCCAGCATAACCGATTAATCACCGCTCGCCACTGATCTATAACCGGTTAAAGGAGTCATCGCTCGCCACTGATCTATTCTTTAATTAAATACAAAATACAGCCGCTCCAAGTAGCAGTGGCCGAGGTTTAGCGATACGGCCCATCTTGAATCTTCACTGAAAGTAGGTTTAATGAAACAGGTTACAGCAACACACAGGTGTCAAAAAGGGCAACTAACGTTCAAAAGAAATCACTTCCTCTTACTGTTAGATTAAATAGAAAGTCTAAAATACCCCGTAGGCATGTGATCATACTGTAATGATGCGCATGTTTTGGAGTAAGGGAAATTAAATTAAAAGTCTTTTTTTTCTGTCCACTTGTGAAATTTATGCCAACAATTTGTGCCAAGAACAATGTTAGGAAAGGAACATCGACACCAATAGGCCACATACCAGTATCAGAAGGACCATTCAAGCACTTGGTAATGGATTTTCAGATAATGGGTCGGCATTCATTCCAGGGAAATTAATTTAAATCTAAACAAATCTAAGTTTTTATATCAACCATTTAAATGTTAAAAAAAATTCTTCTTCAACTTTCTGCTAAGATATATGTGACTTTTTATGAAATCATGCAAGCTCAAATCGGCAATTTATGCAGCGAAAGTGCGGCTTATTTGAAAAAAAATGTGACTCCGGCATAGGCTAAATATGTGGACTTTGGCTGATTGAATTGTGCGATCGCACAATCGTGTTTTTCTGTAGGGTTTGATATATAATGAATATGTAATATTTTGTAAAATGTTCCTCTCTTGAGTTATCCAACTGTCTAATGAGTTTATTGTCATTGAATGACTTTTCTGAGATAAATGTAATTGCTCTCATGCTTTCTCAGTTTGAGCGATTATTACATGAGACATGATCCGTTAGTATGTTGTCCTACATATTTTATCATTCCTTCTAATTTTCAATCATGATTATTTAGAAACTATAGCAGCAAAAAAGAAGAAATTGAATTTAGTCAATCGACGCTTGAACTGAGCCGTTACAGCAATACGACACATCAAAAAAATAAAAAAAATAAATTACATGAAACAAGTAAAATGACTGTTATGTTTGGAGATCAGTGTTGACTTTTATACTAAATAATATTGCTCCGGGAGGAAGATTTAGCGAATCCATGATCAATGTGAAAACCTTTTTTATGAGATAAAATATTCCTCTAAATCATTCAGGTCATAGTTTATATTGTTTGTATTGTATTGTTGCATTGGTGAATCTGAATGTAATTAGATTGTTACTTTAATTTAGCTAAATCTGGATTAGTTGACTCAGGGTTCTAATATAAGTCATGTAAATAAATATATTTTACAAACATATATGGAATATAGTGGAATATTTTGCGTGTATTTGATGTGTTTTCGAACTATAGGCCTATATTTAAATTTATTTTAGAAAATAACGATTATCAAGTGTTCACAAACATGACCCAGATAGCAAGGTGACATTGATTCAATGTTGAAATTCCATCAGAATCATCATTTTGGTTGAGGTTAAAAATTCAATCCTAAATAATATTGGATCAATGTTGATATTTCAATGCTTTTCAGTGTTGAAAAAGACAAACATTGAATCAATGTTATTTTGTTATTTTCTCCCACTGGGAGAACATGAGGACCCCGCGTCGTCAGACGTTTTTCAAACGTCACGAGTCACGACACACGAGCGTCTTGGACTTTCTGCTCAACAGTCATATTCCCTCCTCTTGGTTGAAAGGTAGGTTGAACTTGGAAATGTGTTTTAATCAATATACTTGATAATGCAACGTGTGTTTTAGAGTTAATTAACGTTGTTTGTGAACGTGAATACTAAGAGTATAGGCTACTTGAGTCGTAATTAATCGAAATTTGGAATTTGCTCGACCGTTTGCGACAGGATAGGCCATAACGTTACAGGTTAGCGCCAAGCTATTACTGAATATTTTTTATACAAGATGTTGCCTTTACTCGTTTATTTTCTAGAAATGTATTCAGTTTAGACCATGGGCGTATGAGTATAACATAATTTTAAATTAAATGCCTTCTGTACCGTATGCAGCGCAACATATTTGAAATGCTGTGCGCGAGGAGCGGGGACAAAACTCTTGAGGCTGTGTGAATTCACGCATTATGATATTGAGTTTAGTTTTTAAAGTATTTGTCTGTTCTTTTATTTGTCTTTGACATGTTTGCTCTGATTCATTCGCCTATTTGTTCGCCCAAATTAATGATGAAAGTATGTAAGTAAAGACAAAGTGCTTAACGCTAGCTAACGTTACGTTACATGTGCCTAACTCTAACGTTAGGGGTTTTGTTTCGTCCAGGGAAAACATTTAATGTTAGGAGTTTTTTTAGTAGAATTTGTTTTTTTTTTTAAATTGTAGAGTATTACACAACGAATTAATGGACCTGTAGTAAACAATTTTCAAACGCATATAAAATACTGCAATTTTTTTTCTCCTTAGGACCAAAAGCTTTTCAGTGTTTGACTGAGGACACTTTGCAATTTATTAATGGCAAGTAATTTCTATAAAATCTGCTATAATTGTTAATATATAATATTAATTAATAATGTTGGATATGTTTGAGTAAAATCCATGTTGTCTATTGACTTGCATGTTATCCTCATTAACAAACTTAAGACTTGGATAGATTATCAGCTAAAAGTTTTCTTTATATTATTACTACAGGGAAAAAAAGACACGTACATCTTGGATGGCCTGAAGGTGAGTACACCTTCGCTTGAAAAAACTTAAGATTGAGCCACTGTAGTCACTTGGACTATTTTAACGATGTTTTTAATAACTTTTCGGGGCTGGCAAGTTTCAATCCCTGAAGAAGCCTATGGAGGAGTGATCCAGCTCTCAGATTTCATCAAAAATATCTTAATTTGTGTTCCGAAGATGAATGAAGGTCTTACGGGGTTGAACAACATGAGGGAGAGTAAATACTGACAGAATTTGCCTTTTTGGGTGAACTAACCCTTTAAATGTCCTAATTGCCTAATCCTGGCTTAAGTCCTGTCTGTGAAACCATATTGTTTTATTTGTATAAAATGTGGTTTTAGTCACATTTTTAGAGTCACTTGTTTTTCCTGAATGTTCCTGCTCAAACAGTGTAGGGTCATAAATAAAAACATTTGCATGTAAACTGAATGTTTAAAGTTGTTTACTTTGAGAGACTTTTTGATTCAATTCCATATTAATTACATCCCTACGTTGGTTTTGATTGAAATGAGTAAAAATAGACAATTAACTGGCATAGAATTCTGCTGTACATAAAGCAAGATTGATGTGATATTGTTTCTATGTTGATTCAATGTTAAATAAATGATTTAATTAAGGTTGAAAAAACATTGATTTTATGTCCATCTTGATTGATTTTTCATCGTTGAAATACCATTATTTCAGGGTGCAAACCTGATGAAAAATCAATGTTAAATTTCAACATTGACTCGATCTTTTGGTTAATGCATTAACATTGATTCAATGTTGATTCAGTGTTGGCCTGCTATCTGGGGAATTCAAGGACTATGGAAAATACGTTATTCGCCACATGACATTTCAAAACAATATTTCTTAGAGTCTTTTGCTTTGGTCGCCATCCAAACACTTTCCTGCATTCTCTACCAACTCATAACAATTTGACCTGGAGTCTCCAAATGGTTATATCAGTCATCTTGACACGCACAAAGATGCGAGGCAAATGTTACATCATCGCTGACGTCCATTAGGCGGGAATCCTCTCCCTGTTTTCTTTCTTGACCAGCTGGAGTGTTTTCTCTGCGGTTTAGAAGACAGAAACCCGAACATGCCAGTAATTATTGCTGGCCTGTAACAAGCACTAAATTAATTTGTGTCAGTCAACTCCACTGTCCTTCACAAGACTTCCACTCGAAAGCGCGTGCCTGTAGAGGAGCGAGACGCGAGCTGGAGGAAAATAAACACTGAATCACATCTCCTTTGTTTGGGTCCTTCTCTCTATGTGGCAACCATTCAACAAGCTTGTTCCCTTTTAGTCGGTCACTCCCGGCGTGAATTGGGATCTCGCTTGAGAGACCTATAGAGGGTATGCACGTGACGTCACCGTTGGCCGGAGTGACTGCGGTTACGCCCACTAAGTGGCAAAAAGACTGAGCGGCAGCATTGGTTTTCAGCGTGAATTCTGCGGAAAAACACACAAAACGCGTCTAAAACGGGAAAGAGCTTTGAGACTGACTGTACAACTAGATTTGACAAGAAATATGAGGTATATTTTTACAGACTACCTAAAGCTACAGAACAGAGAAGCAAATGGATCGCTGCAATTCATAGAAACAACTGGACTCCAGGCAGCGAAAGGTGGATTTGCAGTTATCATTTTCAGAATCAGAATCAGAAAGAGCTTTATTGCCAAGTGTGCTTGCACACACAAGGAATTTGTTTTGGTACTGAGGCTTTCAGTGGACATATACAAATACAAATACAACAAGAAACATAATACTACAAATTATAAGAATAAAAAATATAAATATAAATATATGAGAATAAAAGTATCACAGTTGGGTTTAGTCAGAATAGACATTTTCAGATTTACAGATTATGAACATATTTACAGTGTTTTGAATATTATAAATAAATAAATCTACATATAAGTATCACCTGAGTTGTAGGGTATTGCACTAAACAGTGGGAGTATTGCACTTAAGGCATATGCCTTGGGAGAAGTGTTAACTGTTCAGGAGGGAAATGGCCTGTGGGAAGAAACTGTTCCTGTGCCGAGATGTTCTTGTGGCCAGTGATCTGAGTCGCCGTCTTGACGGTAACAGTTCAAACAGGAGGTGTCCAGGGTGAGTGGAGTCTGTGATGATTTTACCTGCTCTCTTCCTCACTCTGGAAGAGTACAGGTCCTGGAGGGTTGGCAGGGGGGCACCGATGATCCTCTCCGCAGTCCGGACTGTCCGTTGTAGTCTCCTGATGTCCGATTTGGTAGCTGAACCAAACCAGACAGTGATGGAAGCGCATAAGACAGACTCAATGACGGCTGAGTAGAACTGAATCAGCAGCTCCTGTGGCAAGTTGAACTTCCTCAGCTGGCGAAGGAAGTACAGTCTCTGCTGGGCCTTTTTCACAGTGGAGTCAATGTGATTGTATCACTTCAGGTCCTGAGAGATGGAAGTGCCCAGGAACCTGAATAACTCCACTGCTTCCACAGTGCTGTTCATGATGGTTAGTGGGGGGAGTGCTGGGCTGTTCCTCCTGAAGTCCACGATCATCTCCACTGTTTTGAGCGTGTTCAGCTCAAGGTTGTTATAACTGCACCAGACAGCCAGCTGTTCAACCTCCAGTCTGTAAGCAGACTCGTCACCGTTTCGGATGAGACCGATGACAGTGGTGTCGTCGGCAAATTTCAGGAGCTTGACAGTGGGGTCTTTAGAAGTGCAGTCATTAGTGTACAGGGAGAAGAGCAGTGGGGAGAGAACGCACCCTTGAGGGGCGCCAGTGCTGGTGGTGAGAGTCCTGGATGTGAGTTTCCCCAGTCTCACTCGCTGCTGCCGGTCCATCAGGAAGCTGGTGATCCACTGACAGATCGAGGATGGTATGGAGAGCTGGGTCAGTTTGGCTGTGAGAAGACCAGGCATGATGGTATTGAAGGCCGAACTGAAGTCCACAAAGAGGATCCTTGCATAAGTCCCTGGTCTGTCGAGATGTTGCAGGATATAATGCAGTCACTGATCTATATAATGACTGGATAGCTCATGACGTTCTAAACTGCCATCAGGCAGTGAAGCCACCGGAAGTGTTCGAGCGGCCATCTTACGATTCCTTACCAGCAGAGGGCTCCAACGCCCGTTCTACAGAGATTGGTAGGCCCGACGGCACTTTAAAGATGAACCAACCGCTGAGCAGCATACAAGTGTAAAACGACGTTCACAAAAGGACGTAGAAAAACTGCCACAGGTTGTAATTCAAGCCCTATAAGTAGTTATTTATATATATGCAGAATTGTCGCTATGCCCGTGTTGTTTTCTCCGAGGCAAGAGTAACGGTAATGCTGCTGCCTCTTTAACAAGCAACGATAAAACAGTCAACAGTAAGTTAGCCTATAAGAAACATCAGAGCAGGAATAATCACAATTAAGTGTCCAATAGCGACACCATTTAACAGCTTCAAAAGAGCTTTGTGCAGAGTCCGTTTACCGTTACATTAACCCATACAATTTGTATTATGCATTTCCTGAACATGTACTTGCTAAGCAAACACTTTATATGAACAAACTACTAATCTATAAAACACAATCGGTCTTCCGACCTCATTGAAGGCGGTGAGAGAGTGCGCGCGCGGCCGGGGCTCTCTTTCTCTGCTCGTTCTTATGCACCCTGTCCACTGATCTAAATAATTCGTTGTTAAGACGACTTTGTTCCCTGGTTTTAATAAATCGTGGACACGTTGAACTAATTCCCTCCCTCATTTTGATTTAACGAATTACAACGTGGCCACAATATAGTAAAACGAGGGAACAAATTAGTATAACGTGCTGAGGTATTATTAATTTGTGGCCACTAAACAATATTCACCTGAATATTCACCAATTCACAAAAACCATTCACTATATAATTAATAGTATCAAACTGTTTTTCTTACCTGTGAAGATAGCTCTTCAGTGAAGGCCGACTAGTGTTCTCATACAGCTTTTTATTACTTTTGCAAAGAAATTGCCGTTTTTTAATAAGCTGGAAAATTGTTCGACTTTAAACAAATACCTATTTAAATGCTTAGGATGTTTGCGTTGTGAGAATGTACATGGATACTTTAGATTTAAAAACTGTGTCTCGTTAGGCAATGTTTTTTCAGTCAAATCATAAAATTTCCTATTGATTCAATAGAATGCCTGAGCTCACTAGGGAATACCAATATGGCGGCGCGGTGGCTTCACTGTTTATGACGTCATGAGCTATCCAGTCATTCTATATAGATCAGTGAATGCAGTCCCATGTTGACTGCATCTTCCACAGACCTGTTTGCTCTGTAAGCAAACTGAAAGGGATCCAGCAGGGGTCCAGTGATGTTCTTCAGGTGGGCCAACACCAGTCTTTCAAACGACTTCATGACCACAGACGTGAGAGCGACAGGTCTGTAGTCATTAAGTCCAGTCATTTGGTTTTTTTTGGGGACAGGAATGATAGTGGAGCGTTTGAAGCAGCAGGGAACTTCACACTGCTCCAATGATCTATTGAAGATCTGCGTGAAGACCGGGGCCAGTTGGTCAGCGCAGGCTTTTAAACAAGCAGATAAGATGCCGTCTGGGCCTGAGGCTTTCCTAGTCTTCTGTTTTTTGAAGACTCAGTCTGTTTCTGGCCTGGTTATACAAGATTTTATCCCCACTTCTGTAGGCATCCTATTTGGCATGACGAAGGTGTTTGAGTTTCCCAGTAAACCATGGTTTATCATTAGTAAATGATAAGAATGTCCTGGTAGGAATGCATGTATCCTCACAGAAACATATATATGATGTTACAGTATCTGTGAGCTCATCCAGATCGTTGGTAGCAGCTTCAAAAACAGTCCAATCAGTGCAATCAAAGCAGGCCTGTAGATTCTGCTCTGCTTCATTAGTCCATCTTTTTACAGTCCTTATTACAGGTTTATCTGATTTCAGTTTCTGCCTGTAGGTCGGTATAAGATGAACCAAACAATGATCAGAGAGCCCCAAAGCTGCTCGTGAAACGGAGTGATACGCATTTTTTATTGTGGTGTAACAGTGGTCCAGTATATTACTGTCTCTGGTGGGACATGTAACGTGCTGTCTGTATTTTGGTAGTTCACGGGAAAGATTTGCTTTGTTAAAATCCCCAAGAATGATTAAAAGAGAGTCAGGATACCTTTGTTCTGTTTCAGCTATTTGTTTAGCCAGCTGTTGTAGCGCCACGCTCACGCACGCGTCTGGAGGGATGTATACATTTACGAAAATGAAAGAGGAAAACTCCCGAGGCGAGTAGAAAGGTTTACAGTTTATGAAATGTGCCTCTAAATTAGGAGAGCACATCTTCGTCAGTGTTGTTACATCTGAACACCAACTTTCGTTAATGTAGAAACACAATCCACCACCTCTTGTTTTCCCCGTTAGCTCCGCGATGCGATCCGCTCAGAACAGCTGGAAGCCCGGCAGATGTATTGCGTTGTCCGGTATGGCTTCACTCAGCCAGGTTTCAGTGAAGCACAGAGCAGCAGAGTTGAAAAAATCCTTGTTAGTGTGGGTGAGGAGAAGAAGTTCGTCCGTTTTGTTAGGAAGGGATCGGAGATTCGCGAGATGAATACTGGGGAGTGCAGTGCGCAGGCCGCGCTCGCGGAGTTTAACCAGCGCACCGGCTCGCTTCCCGCGTTTGCGTCTGACCGCGCGTTTGAACAACAACGCTGCCCCTCCGAGGAGAATGTCCTGCAAGACGTCCGAATAATCAAAAACCGTAGAAAAGTTATCTGGTGTGTGTTTCCTAATGTCCAGTAGCGCCAATGTCTGCGGCGCCATCTTGGATCTTTTTGTGTCAATATGCTGAATTTATTGGTAAAATCATTCTCTATATATTGTATTGTTATATATTGCAGTTACAACTCATCAATCAAATATTTACCACTGTATATTCTGTATAATTTGACATTTTTAAATAAACACTGACAAAAAACTATACAAGTTTTAAGTGTAGACGATATGATGATATATATAACATTGATATAAGTGATCACCTGGATTTAGACCTGCCTATATTGTATTTATATAAAGCGTTCACAGGCAAATTTGCTGTATGTAGGCCTATTTCCCCGGTGTCAAAATCAGGCACATATAAATGTCAGGAAACACGATTGCTGGCTGCATGTTAATATCCATGGATCACTGGATCTTTAGTAAGTTGTAAGGAACACTATATTGAGTCCAATCTTTAGTTTAAACTGATTTGTTTTACTTGCGTTTCCGCAGTTTCCCCTATTAAATCCAGTCACGCAGCAACTCTTCTGCCACTCAGTCCGGCTGAGGGGGCGTGTTCCGGCGGGAAAGTGACGTTAATGCATTCCCTCTATTCACTTTGAGTTTAACTAAACGAGCCAATGCACATTGGCATGCGGGTTTTGCATCCGAAGCTCTGCCCCGTATTGCGCGTATAAGTAGGCCTACGAAAGGGGATGCATCGCATATTTGTCTTTTGCTTCGGAGCTGAGTGGTTCTACTGTTCTCTGCTCTGCAATCGTCTTTCGTTGAAGAATAATTTTCATTGTCATTATTTAGGCTACGTCAACGACATTTTTTCACAGACGAAAACGGGACGATAAACTAAATAAAAACTAGTTTTGAATGACAAAAACTATGACGAAAATCTATTGACATTTTTGTAAACGAAAAAAAACTAGACGAAAACGTTAAATAGTGGGAAGCGATCCATTCAAAACTGATGTGTTTGTGGTAGATGCGCACATTTGTACTGTAACTGCTGATCTACCCAGCGGGACACCAGTGCGCATGCGCTGTGTGTCTCATAAAACGATACAAAATGTAAACGTCTGGGAGAATAAGTAGAGCGGACATATAGATCTGAATAAGAGCACACACCCGACCCGAAGCGTGCAGCCATAGACACATACACACACAAGCGCGAGGACCGAACTGAGCTCTCTTTCGTGTCTGAATGGACAAATGCACACAACATGAGTAAATGTCCGTTTTGTAGAGTATTCACGTAAATTATGTTGGTTATGTCTTAAACAGTTGTGAGTGTATCAGATGTGCATCAGTGCAATTGGATCCGCATGTCATGAGACATGATCGATCAGATGTCTTAAAGTGACAGTGGGTAAAAAACCTAATGCGGTCTGTGTCCTTTATCCTCTGAGGTCTGAGGTGTTTTCTGGGTCCTGGAGGTGTTCTGACATGCTCTGACATTTGTGCTTATTTCTGTTACTTGTGACATTTTCATGGCTAAAGTCTTCTTACATTGTATTCAGCACAAACTCTGCTACAGTAATATGTCAGCAGCATGTATGTAAAGGTTTGGAGTTTTAAGATAATAATGTTTATGAGTGGTTTGTTAAAAAAAAAAAACAATGTCACTGAAATAAGGTCATAAAACCCATAGTGATTATTTCTTCAGAAGACTTTTGAAAACTGTATCACGTAGCCTAGAATATTTGCTCCAAAACTATGTGAAAATCATCCTGCATACTCATTTAGATAAGACAATATATTGATTTAAAATTTGTATGACGTGTTTTGTGTGAGAAAGCTTTATGCTAGGAGGCGTGGATCTCTCATTAATATGAATGCATTTTACACCTGAGAAAGACAAAGACCCTCCCCTAATGGCCCTATCAGGTGCTATCAGGCCCGATCATTATGAGGAGCCTTGCACAAAGAATGAGAAGAAATTAAAAAAAGAATGGCTTTTAGATTGTCTGGATTTATTTACAACACAACATAATCCAAAGATACACAACAAAGGACAAAAAGCACATTAGTAAACACACTGATCTAAAGAAAAAGACTTAAACAGTCACACACCTTTGTGCATTTATTTGATTAAAAATACAATACAAACCCAGTAATATTGTGAAATAATATTTCAATGTAAATCAGCTGTTCTCTTACGAGAGTACTCTCGTACTGCGTAATATCTTACGCTATGGGGAAAACCTCTTTTTCCACGAGATATTGAAGCCAAAAAATTATCCTTAATTTTGTATTAATGTAAAACGCTGTGCAGCAGCATGCAGACATAGGCAAGGCGGCTTGCGCGCCTATTGGCTGCCCTGCGGCAACAGCAGCAGCCTATCGAGAGAGGCGCTGCGTGACACCACATCCAATGGGGGCAATTCGCGCCCATTTCGTCACGTCCCGCCAAAAAGGGCGTAGTCTCACCCTATAAATATAGCTCGATTAGGCTGGTACAACTGATTTTCATCTCTTCAGCGAAGCGCACGCATCGCTGGATCCAGAGTGAGAAGCCGCGCCGTCGACATAAGCCTTCTGCGGGACGAGCCCTTGAACCTGAAGCCGCTGGCCTTCACCTCGCCGCCTTCAGTCGCCGTACCTGCTACGCTTTCCGGCGTCAATATCCTTTTACTCTGCTGAGAGTGTGTGTTCGCCGTCGCTACTCACACTCTCTCTCTCTCTCTCAGGGGTGGTAAAAGTACTCAAAAATTATACTCGAGTAAAATTATATATGACTCCAGTAAAAGTAGAAAGTCCTCCATTCAAACATCACTTGAGTAAAAGTACAAAAGTATCCGATTTAAAACGTACTTAAGTACAGAAAGTAAAAAGTAAATATTCAAACTGTAAATATCAATAATTAGACAGATCAATTGTTTTGGGAGTGATATGCAATGTTTTAATTGAACAAATTATTAGATACTGCAATTAAGAATTTGTTAGATTTGCAATCATAAGAGACAATGAAGTACCTTGCATCAATTTTAAACAATTTCATTAAGTTTAGTGACAGCATATTATGGTGCAATGACTGGTAGGCCATTCTTTGATACAAATTTTACAATTTCAATTCAATTATTGTGGTTTGATTCCAATCTTGATTCAATATAGATTCATTTTGATAAATATTTGGTACAGTAGATACATGTTAATTTTTAAATTAAGAAAATCTCACCTAATTCTGTAAACATAGGCTAGAGAGCCCTGTCAGTTGGTATTATTAAATGTTAAAAATACATGTGATTTTTATTATAACAACTTTATAATATTTTAATGATAGCTTATAAGTAAAAATATAATAAATATATAGTGCACATATTTAGCAAAATACTAATTTATACTAATATTAAATATATTATAAAATACTAATTTTTCTAGCCAACTAACGTGCTATGGTCATTAAATGTTTGTTTTTTTCCTGAGGTAAATGTAACGTTATGTGACATTGTTCTCCAGCTGTTTTATTGACCTCTTTCCGCGGTTGAAAAACACTGATTTATTGATATTATGTATATATATATATATATATATATATATATATATATATCTATATATATATATATTATGTACGATATACATTTCGGGAAGTTGTACTGTATCTTTCAACATAGGCTACCTATTATTGTTAATTTGTGTTTATTTACAATTAACTAGTAGTAAAGAGATTAACGGCACCCCATAGCAGGCGCTAGCTATCTGTCACGTCACATTTAAAAGCTCCAGAACGGTATTTATTGTTTGAATTTCGTAATAAAATGGACAGAATCTGAGAGCTGAGAATTTGTTTTATATCAAAAGTAAACTTCTCTTTCTTGTCTGTCGGTGTCAATGTCCTCTATGCTTCACGATTTTTCTCTGCGTGAGAAAATGGATGTGTGTCGTGAGAGCGTGTGGAAAGTGTCAATTGCGTGAGTCTCACACTGAATGAGTGAGAGTTGGCAGCTCTGCAATAGACATGTTCCATAACATTAGCTGCATCAAACAGAAGATGTGCAAGAAACAAGGTAAGCGGGAATCTCGGGATCATTGCTGGGCAGAGCTGCACCTTCACCAGTTTCTGCGGTCATCTTCCACAATGGCGAACTAACTGCTATGTGAGCGTATGCTGGCAAAGAGCTCGCGCGTACTTTTTTTCCAAATAAAACCAAGTTTTTCATTGGTTTGGAAAGCCAGTGTAATAAATACTTGGAGCGGGCATGGGGAAATGTAACGGAGTAAAAAGTAAACTTTGTCTTTAATATTGTAGTGGAGTAAGAGTAAAAGTAGATGCAAATAAAATATACTCAAGTAAAGTACAGATCCCCGAAAAAAATACTTAAGTAAAGTAACGAAGTATTTTTACTTCGTTACTTACCACCACTGCTCTCTCTTTATCTAAAAGAGCAGCGTCTTTTTAAAGATGCTTCGTTCCTGTGGCTCGTGCTGAGCCGCACTCAGCGACGGGGACCGCCATTTCATCTGCGTTTCCCGCCTGGGTAAGGATCATGCAGCTCTCGCGCTCGCTGAGCGAGCTATTGCCATGGTGACTCTGAGGACTCGCCTGGCATTTTTTCTCCGAGTCTGCACTCCCGCCCGATGTAGTGCCGCACCGTAAAGCGCCGTACTCAGCGGCTCCCCGAGCCTTCTCCAGCCCGTGGTTCGCCCGCCCGCTTCACCAGCTTCAGTCGAGTCGCTCACTGACGGACAACGGCCGCCGCGCGCCTCCGCCGCCTCCGCCATTATGACGACGAGATAGCTGCATCTGTAGAGAAGACCAGCTGCTCTATCCTGGCGTCGGACAGTGAGGATGGGGCGAGCTCTGTGGACCTCCCCCTTCTGCCCGCGAGTCGTCAGGGAAACGGGCCAGCATCAAAACCGCGGCTAGCTTTCTTTACGTTATAAGAAAGCTGCCCCGCCCCCCGTGGGCGTGCGTCACCGGCCGAAATGAGGATAGAGTGTTTTTAGTCCCGCCGAGGCCGGACCAATCTCCATTTCTCAAACATTTCTCAACTTAGTTTGAGCGGCTGAAAATGTCAATATTGCAGCGGTGAGCCTGTTGTATAACACGCACGCCTGCAAACAAACGCCGACACACAAAGAACTGTGATGACGCTCTCCTATCTGCTCGACGCCCCCCGTGGGCGTGCGTCACCGGCGAAATAAGGAGAGAGTGTGTTTTTAGTCCCGCCGAGGCCGGACCAATCTCCATTTATCAAACATCTCTCAGCTGCTCTTAGTTTGAGCGGCTGAAAATGTCAATATTGCAGCAATGAGCCTGTTGTATAAGACAAACGCCTGCAAACAAACGCCGACACACACAAAACTGTGATGACGCTCTTTATCCGCTCGGGCTATTTTTAGCTTTTGTCGTTTCCCCCTGTGGCTCAGTGGTGAAACCCACAGCCTTCGCACGGGAGACCCGTGTTCGAGCCCAGCTCTCGCAGCACATAAAAATTTAGTCTCGCCGCAGCCAGACTTACATCCAAACTTTTCACTCGTTCAGTTCCGAGAAAATGCGACTGTTCCAGTGTATTTTGCAATAAACAAGCCGGTACCATGGCCCGCTTGCCTGAACACAAATGCCGTTTCCACGGCGACCCAGAAAAATCATGTAAGCAGTGTATTTTCTGGTATTCCGGCCACAGCCGATGGTGTTATGAGTGTATTAAAAATGCCACAGCCCAGTGTTCATTTCTACACACAAACACAGCCCGCCACAGTGCAGGGCTCGCACAAATGAGTTCGACTCATGTCAATTGTGCATTAATTATAGTGAATGTGCCCACAACCCAGTGCCCACAAACACTACACACTGCATGTGCCACTTTTTCTGTAAAATAAACCAACACACATACAGTCAGCTAAGGCCCACGGTGTCTAAGTCTCGCCACGGCCAGACTCTACCGAAACTTCTCGCTCGTTCAGTTCCAAACAATGCGACTGTTCCAGTGTATTTTGCAGTAAACAAGCTGGTACCACATCCCGCTTGCCTGCACACAAACGCCAGTTTTACGGCGACCCATATAAATCCCAAAAAGAGTGTATTTTCTGGAATTCCGGCCACGGGCGATGGTGTTATAAGTGTTGTAAGAATGCACACGTCTCAGTGCCCATTCCCACACACAGACACAGCCGCCACAATACAGGGCTAGCACAAATAAAATCGACTCATGTTGATTGTGCAATAAATGTAGTGTACGTGCCCACAACACAGTGCCCACAAACACTACACGAAGCATGTCCCACGGTTTCTGTAAAAATGAAACCAACACATTCTCAGTCGGCGCGAGCCGACAGTGTTCCCAGTGCAGTGAGTGTGCCCGCTATCCCGCACCCACATTCCCTCACAGACATGCCGAACCCCACGGGGCTCGTCCCGCTCGCATTCTCTCCAGAACCTGTCAGAGAGAAGCTGAGCGCGGCAGGCTGCCCGCTGTGATCCGTTATGCCGCGGCCAGAGCCCAGATTTCATTCTACCTCTCTAGCTATTCACGCAGATGCGTGGGCGAAGCTTCCCGGAGTATCAGAATGGGTGCTGAAGATTATAAAAAGAGTGAGCCGAAACGACGGTAAAAAACGAAGTATCTCATCTACTTCGAGCCGAGATAGCGAAACTACTGAGCAAAGAGGCGATAGAACCTTTATCTCAGGCTCAGAGCAAAGGGGGTCTTTACAGCAGGTATTTTCTGGTATCGAAAAAAGACGGGGGTCTCAGACCCATTCTAGATCTGCGACAGCTGAACAAAGCGCTCACGAAGCGCCAGTTCAGAATGATTACAACCAGGAAAATCCTCGCGCAAGTTCGCCAGGAGGACTGGTTTATGTCAATAGATCTGAAAGATGCCTATTTTCAGATACAAATAGCGTCACGTCACAGGCGATTCTTGAGATTTGCCTTCGAGGGCCAGGCATACCAATACAAAGTCCTGCCGTCCCTGGCACCCCGTACATTTACGAAGACTCCAGGGCATGCGAATTTTGAACTACATGGACGACTGGCTGATTCTAGCTCGATCACGATCAGAGCTCATAGAACAAAGGACCACATTACTCGAGCATCTCGAGAATCTGGGTCTCACAGTCAATTGGGCGAAAAGTGCGCTGTCTCCCAGCCAGAAAATTTCTTTTCTGGGAACAGTGCTGGACTCGCTATCCATGACAGCACGCCTGTCGCCAGAGCGCGAGCTGGACATTCAGCGCGCCGTGAAATCCTTCCGCCGCGGCTCGATAGTCCAGCTCAAAAGGTTTCAGAAAATGCTGGGCCTCATGGCCTCAGCAGCTTCAGTACTCCAGCTGGGTCTGCTTCGCATGCGCCCACTGCAGCTGTGGCTGAAAGCGCGAGTTCCAGCCACAGCATTGACATGGACCGCTGGCCGGTTTCGCCTCCGGGTCGATCTAGAATCTGTTTCAGCTCTGGAACCTTGGAAAGTAACCGACTGGTATCAGTCAGGTGTGAGTCTGGGGACTCCCTCGAGTGTGAAGGTGGTGTCCACGGACGCCTCCACCTCGGGATGGGGAGCGCTGCTCGAGGACAGACCGTTCTTTAGCCAGTGGTCAGAACGGGAAAAGCTCCTACATATAAACTGTCTGGAAATGATGGCAGTCGACAACGCGCTACGGCTCTTCTGTTCCTAGATAAAAAGTCACCATGTCTTGGTCCGTTCGGACAACATGTCAGTGGTGGCATACATAAATCGCCAGGGCGGCATCAGGTCCCGAAACCTTTACAGGCTAACGGAACGCCTCTTGGTCTGGGCTCAGCACAACCTGCTTTCACTGAGAGCAGCGCATGTGCCTGGTCACTTGAATCTGGGACCAGACAGACTGTCCAGAAACAATGTCCCAGCAGGGGAATGGTCGCTGCACCCGCAGACGATCCAACTGCTGTGGGAGACATTCGGCAAAGCGCAGGTGGACCTGTTCGCGTCCCACGAGAACGCTCACGGTCCGAAATATTTCTCCAAGAGCGAGGACGTGCTGGCCCACGTCTGGCCCTGCTGTCCCCTCTATGCTTTTCCCCCGTCTCGCTCCTGCCTCAAGTGCTGGAACGAATCAGGGAAAACAGATGCCCAGTGCTGCTTGTGGCTCCGCTCTGGCCGAACCAGACTTGGTTCCCAGTCCTGATGCGGCTGACCAGCACTGCCCCGTGGCCAATACCGTTGAGGAAAGACCACCTCTCTCAGGCCAAGGGCTCGATTTGGCATCCTCGCCCGCAACTATGGTCCCTGCATGCATGGGCCATCAACGGGTACCCGCTAACCTCCCGGAGGGAGTGTTAAACACGATCACGCAGGCGAGAGCCCTGTCTACTAGACGGCTTTACTCCTCTAAATGGTCTGTGTTCTCTACCTGGTGTCAAGCTCAGGGCTTTTCACCCGTAGACTGCGGGGTCACGGAAGTACTCTCCTTCCTTCAAGAGCTGCTGGATAAGGGCAGGACCCCATCCACGCTCAAAGTGTACGTGACGGCCATAGCAGCGTTTGCTTAACCTGTGTCTGGCCAGTCACTGGGGAAAAACGACCTGGTCGTGCGATTCCTCAAGGGAGCTCGGAGGCTGAACCCTCCCAGACCTCCTTCAGTCCCGGTGTGGGACCTTTCTACGGTTTTGGAAGCCATGAAAGGTGCCCCGTTCGAGCCAATCCATTTGTCAGACATGAAGCATCTGTCTTTCAAAACGGTGTTTCTTTTGGCTCTCGCTTCAGTGAAGCACATAGGGGACTTACAAGCGCTTTCAGTAAGCGCGTCATGTATGGAGTTTGGGCCTAATGACTCAAAAGTCATACTGAAACCAAGGCACGGGTACGTGCCCAAATCCCTCAACACACTGTTTAGGGCCCAGGTCATTTCCCTGTGCGCCCTCCCAGTTCATGCTGAGGAGGTGGATGCGAGTCTCCTTTGCCCTGTCAGGGCACTGAGAGCTTATGTTTCCCGCTCGTCTGTCTTCAGACAGACCGAGCAGCTCTTCGTTTTGTTTGGCGGACGCTCCAAGGGACTGGCCGCATCAAAACAGAGCTTATCCAGATGGATAGTCGACGCCATAGCACTGGCTTACACTTCTAAGGACCTGCAGTATCCTTTAGGTGTAAGAGCGCACTCCACGAGAGGCGTGGCCTCATCGTGGGCGTGGTATAGTGGGGTTACCTTGCAAGATATCTGTACGGCCGCGGGCTGGGCCTCGCCGTCTACAATTATAAGGTTTTATAACCTAGAGGTTCCCGCCTTACAAGCCAAGCTTCTGTCGGTATAGAATTCAGTGCTATCTGCCCCGGTGTGCCGGCCCAGATGCTGAGTTTTGCCTGTGCATCGCTCACTGAGCGATAGAACAGCCCATGGGTGTTGAATAACCCTTTCTATTGCCCAATTCAGGCTGAACACGTTCACCCTGTCTGCGTGAAACACTGTTACATAACTAGCTCCTGTGGGATGCTATTTCATGGGGAATTATGCTTACAGCCTCTCTTTTCCGACTCTCTGTGAGTCCATGGTGATTATGCACTATATGAGCCCCGGGCTACTGCCCTTGGGACTTTGGTGTTGGATCCCAGTACGCACGGCGTTTTGCATAAGTAGCGTAAGATATCCCATAGCGTAAGATATTACGCAGTACGAGAGTACTCTCGTAAGAAAACGTACTCGGTTACTGACGTAACCTCGGTTCTCTCTAGAGAGGGAACGAGTACTGCGTATCTTGCCTTGCATACACAGCTCTGGTTCGCTTCGGCGATGAAAACCAGTTGTACCAGCCCTAATCAAGCTATATTTATAGGGCGAGACTAAGCCCTTTCTGGCGGGATGTGACGAAATGGGCGCGAATTGCCCCCATTGGATGTGGTGTCACGCAGCGCCTCTCTCGATAGGCTGCTGCTGTTGCCGCAGGGCAGCCAATAGGCGCGCAAGTCGCCTTGCCTATGTCTGCATGCTGCTGCACAGCGTTTTACATTAATTAAAAATTAAGGATAATTTTTTGGCTTCAATATTTCGTGGAAAAGAGGTTTTCCCCATAGCGTAAGATATTACGCAGTACTCGTTCCCTCTCTAGAGAGAACCGAGGTTACGTAAGTAACCGAGTACGTTTTCTATGTAAATATATAGTAAAGTGTAATTTATTCCTGTGATCAAAGCTGAATTTTCAGCATCATTACTCCAGTCTTCAGTGTCACATGATCCTTCAGAAATCTGTATAATATGATGATTTGATGCTCAAGAAACATTTTTCATTATCATCAATGTTGAAAACAGTTATTTACATTTTTATTTCAGGATTCTTTGATGAATAGAAAGTTCAAAAGAACAGCATTTATCTGAAAAATAATCTTTTGTAACATTAAACACTACCGTTCAAAACTTTGGGGTCAGTAGGAATTTTTATTTTATTTTTTTGGGGAAATAAATAAAATGGATCAATACTTTTATTCAACAAGGAGGAATTAAATTGATAAAAAGTGACATTAAAGACATTTATAATGTTACAAAAGATTCTATTTCAAATAAATGCTGTTGTTTTTAACTTTGTTCATCAAAGAATTCTAAAAAAAAAGGTACACAACTGTTTTCAACATTGATAATAATCATAAATGTTTCTTGAGCATCACATCATCATATTATACTGATTTCTGAAGGATCATGTGACACTGAAGACTGGAGTAATGATGCTGAAAATTCAGCTTTGATCACAGGAATAAATTACGCTTTTTACTATTCACATAGAAAACAGCTCTTTTACATTGAAATAATATTTCACAATATTACTGGGTTTTTTGTATTTTTAATCAAATAAATACAGCCTTGGTGAGCATAAGTGGCTTCTTTTAAAAACATTAAAAATCTTACCGATCCCAAACTTTTGAACGGCAGTGTATATATGTATATGTATTTTGTAAATATATATATACGAACACCAGAGGTGGAAAGTAACGAATTACATTTACTCGCATTACGTAATTGAGTCGTTTTTTTGTGTAGCCTACTTCTACTTTTTTAAGTAGGCTAGTTTTTAAAATCTGTAATTTTACTTTTACTTAAGTACGTTTTGTTTGAAGCATTGTAGGCCTACTTCGCTACATTTGAAATCATATCCGTTACTGAGTAAAAAATAATAATACAAGGGAGAAAAAAAAAATCACACTCCGGAAACTACTGCATTGATTGAAGGGCGGGAGAAAAAACACGCAAAAAAGTGACGCAGACCCAGCTGAAGCTGAAAGCGAAGCGCCCTTGAATTTCTATGAAGCGAATTATGGCCAGTATGGAAATACTTTGGATGTAAAAAAGTGTGGTTGTCCGCGAGGATAGATATCCAATTTGCAAAAAATGTGGACACAAAGTGGCTGCAAAAGGAGGATAGCCTACATAGGACACCATCCCTCCTGCAGGTATGTCCCGATTATAACGTAGGCCTAAGGCCGAATGATTTACGTGATGCAGAGGGAATCCTGGAATCCAGTCATGAAAATGGAATTTAGATAACGCAAAAGATGTCACGTAAAACACGCAAAATGATGGATGGATGAATACATGGAAAGTAGAACTGTGCAATAAATCCAATCGCGACATGGTCTGTGAATATTTAAAGTTGCAATGTGTGATATTTCTTAGGATCTATTGACAGAAATGCAATATAAGATCCATAACTATGTTTTCAGCAGGGTTGTGGACTCGAGTCGCATGACTTGGACTTGACTTGGACTCGAGTCCCAAATTTGATAACTTGCGACTGGACTTGACATAATCAAAGATGACTTGCGACCAGTGACGTGCGGTGATGTCTTAAATAGGCTAGGCACTGAGTTATGAAAGCCAGATTACCTGATTTATTGTTTAGGCTAATAATACGTAATAACAGTAAACGTTACGCACAAACGCAGCATAACAAGAAATGTACAAATCAGAATGTATACCGTGTACTCACTCACTCTCTCTCACTCACACTCTCTCTCTCTCTCTCTCTCTCTCTCTCTCTCTCTCGCACACACACACATACACGCGCGGCACAGGCACACACCGGTAGTTAATGTCCACTCCAGCATCAATACAACCATTCTTAATCCTTAATTTTTGCACAGCGGCCAATTATGTCTGTCAGCAAAAGTAAAATCACACACTGCTCAATTGAATATGAAGGCAAATGGCTTGCATTAATTCAACCACATTTATCAATTCAATATTAAGCCCAAAATAGTTTTTGACTCACCAATCGGTAGATTATTTGTAGCCTACATAAAATCCATCCGCCGCTCTTTCCTCGTAAAGACGTCGATCACAACTTTGTAAAACTCGTCTTTACGGCCTTCAGTTGCTGCACTAGTCTATCTAAGGCTGGCGTAGACCTCCCTCTTGCTATTAACTCAGATTTTGAATTAAAATCGAGCTTGAAAAAATTTCTTAACTCTGTGATCACGGTCGGTGCTGTCATTTTGACTTTGAATTTGATTAGGCATAGGCTAGCTGTGGTGTAATGACGTTAGCTAAGCAAATGTGTCCAGTAATATCTCGATTTTAATTGGTCCATGTCTGATATGTAACGTAGATGGGTACGGGCATAGCATATTTACGTCCAAAGGCACAGCAGAGTTGTGCTTTTTGCCGTACATGTTAAAGAATACAGGATCGAAGTGCGCATGCGCAACATGGGTTTTTCGCTTGTCTGCAATGAATGGACCGTAAAAGCACTGCTTATTCGACCATTTGTTTGTTATTTGATTATGCGTAACTGCTACATTTGTCATCGTAACGTCTAGACAATTGGAATAACACCCATATTGCATATATAAATCACAAGAATAAACAGTAAAAATACAAATACAAGTTTATTATTTAATAAACATTTTTATTTTTGAATTTTGGCAGGGTAGGCAGTGCCTAGTTTGCCTACCCAGACCGCACGTCACTGCTTGCGACTCGACTTAGACTTAGACAACAATGACTCGTGACTTGACTCGGACTTGAGCCCTGTGACTTGGAAGGACTTGACCTACCTTCTAAAACCACAGATCAGAGTTGTAATAATCACTGTAGTATAGCACTGTATCATTGACGCATGATCACAGCGCCGATTAGCGCTGCTTTCGTACGTTTGGCACTGAGCCAGAGAGCGCGTGATAGAGTGCGTTCAGCAGCGCTTGTCAGTTGACATTTATCACACGTTCAGACAGTTTTCAACCAAATAATGTTTTTTTATTTTCTTTTGCAGGCATTTAAATACACAAGTACAAGCGAATCATTTATAATTTGAGAAAAAGCAAACAAACTGATGTCTAAGTTAGCGGAAATAAATAGGCTACTAAACCTTTCAAATATAATTTTGAGACATTTTTTTTTTCACAACAAACGCACATTTTAGCTAGGTAACTATAAGGTCTTCTCCTTGTTCACCAGCCACTCACTTTCATGTCGTTCGGGAGAAATGGATGGATTTATGTTTTGTAGGCTAAATGACAGGCATGTAGCCCCAAAAAGTGTCACGTGACGCTTGATACGTCGCCATGGAAATAGGAATGTTCTACTGTCACGTTAACAAAATAATTTAACCAGGGACTCAATATTTTAAACTTAATGTGTAGCAAATCACGATTAATTTTCCCAATGAACAGTTACTTTTATTTTTAAATCTGCATTGCCACATTCTCTCTCACACACATACAAAATGTGTAGCAGTTATTTCTATTAAATGATTTTGCCTTTGTTACTGGGTTACCAATAAAATATTTTTTTTCACTGCCTTTTCCTTTTTTTGTCACACGTAAGAAAAATCCCTAAATTGAACTGAGATAGATGGGTGCCCTTAGTGAAAATTTTATCGCAATAAATATGAAATTAAACAAGTCATGAACATATTTTAAAAGCCTTCCTGATATAAATTATATACATTTAATTTTTCTATAGTAATTAACACTGAGACACTAATTTGTGCAAAAAGCACTAATGACTTGTTTAAGACTTGAAGCTTAAACTCGAGGACTTGCAACTTGACTTGGACTTGCCTGTCTTGACTCGGGACTTGACTTGGGACTTGTCTGTCTTGACTTGGGACTTGACTTGGGACTTGAATGCAAAGACTCGAGACTTACTTGGGACTTGCAAAACAATGACTTGGTCCCACCTCTGGTTTTCAGTGGTGTATAAAGACCTTACTCAATGAGCCGTTATGTTTTTATTACCTTAGAATGAGACATTTATATCTACATAGGCGCGGGAATCCCCTTCTATGAAGGTCGACATATTGTGACGTCATGTGTCTACCGTAGCCGAAAGCGAACAAACAGCGCTAAAGAAACCTCATTGCTTGACTTACTACTCTCTGCTGCTGACTCAGACTCAGACGACATCTTTTGTCTTAGGTCGGCCACTGTAGCTTCTCATTTGAGTTTGAAAACCGAGGGATAGGCCGCGAGTGACTAGCTGTTTGCAATTCGCAAATTTCACCACTAGATGCCGCTAAAAATTACACACTGCTACTTTAAGTGCAAAAATACTGCTATGTAAATATATAACCTGCTTGTTCTGCGTTTCTGTGAATCGCTGTGAATGAGCTGCTCCGCTTTGTCTACTACATACTCAAGTACGCGTGGTGTTTTCAGCCTCTCAAAATAGTGATGGGAAGTTCGGTTCTTTTCCGCGAACCGGTTCTTTCGGACAGTTCGTTTCAATGAACCGGTTCAAAAAACTCGTTCACTGGTTCGTTTACGTCATTACGTAATGACGTCATTTAAGGCTGATTTATACTTCTGCGTCGGACCTACGCCGGAGCCTCTACGCTGTAGACTACGCATTGGTTTTAATTTATACTTCTGCGTCGTTGTCCGCGTTGATGCATGCAGAGGGAGCATGTGAAACCCGAGGGAGCGGTTTGAGCAGACCAATCACAGCGCTTGCGTCCGCGTAGAATTGACGCGTTGTTACATTTTTGGAGAGGTGCACGTCAGGGTACGCCGAAGGGTACGCGCGCTACGCACAGCCTACGCCGTAGCTACGGCGTAAGTTCGACGCAGAAGTATAAATTGGGCTTTAGAGTGACGTAATGACGTAAATTCTTTCATCCCGCGGGGATCATCGGTTCTCAGATGTCGGACGTTTCCGAAAGAAACAGTTTTCTGTTCAGTGTACTGGTGATTCGAAATTGCAACACTTCTTGAGAATCGCTAAACGGCGCTGATCGCGAGCGAGCGAGCGAGCGAGAGAGAGAGAGAGAGAGCTTGCGGCTCCATGCTTTTGAACCGCCCTCGCTGTACTTTCATGAACTTATTTAGAAATAAGCTGTTCCTGAAAATATCATGCACAAATAGCCTAAATGTTTAGTTTGACAGTTTTAGTAAACATTAATTGTGTTTCAAACATTTAAAATGTAGCAGTTGTGCTTTCATGTTAATTATTTTGCTGTAATGCTTTAGAAACAACATTCATATTTCTGAATGCTAGATAGCCTAATTAAATCTGTGTTCAATATTGCAAGATAATAACAGGCATTGCCTGAGTTAAATACAGTGCAAGTGCACTAGTTTTCAACAATTCTTCTTTGTTGAACTTTACTGGTGTATTGTTTGAAACACTTTGACAGTTTTATTAAAACAGTTTGTTTAATACAAACTAAATTTGTGAATGTGTCATTAACTATAATTACAGTACAGGAATTTCATAAATCGCCATACATCTTTGTTAAAACAGCCTACTGTAAATCAGTTATTTTTGTCCAAAATCCCTTATTGAGGTCACAAAACACTCTTCATTTAGCCTTCAACAGCGTCTTCAACTAAAACAATGCACAGTAATTTAAGACATTTTTTTTTTAAATAAACAATTTAATAGTTTCGCTCCACCAGTTGTTTCAAAAACTCATGCAGTGACAATACAGTAATTAAGTCATAAACATTTCCAATATTTTTTATTTTGTAACCCTTTTTGGTTTGCAACAAAATAATAAAGTAGCCTAGCATGTATTTCGTCCGGGGAAAATAATTAAACGCATACTCAGTATCTCCAGCTCATCGGTTCTCAGTATGTCGGACACGTCCGAAAGAAACCGTTTTCGGTTCAGACAGTGAGTGTACTGGGGATTCGATTTCGAAAAACGTGCTGCAGGCGCTGTACCTGTGCATTCGGTTCGGTAGTACGCGCATGCGCAGTATCAGCTGCTCGTGCTCATCACTTCTCTCCTCAGCACGTCTCAGTTCAGTGAACTGTTGGAGTTACTGGTGTAAAATATACTCCGCGATATTGGTTTATTTCGAGTCCAAGGGACTGTCAGGCATGTCTGAAAGTGAGTAACTGTAGTAACTTGTGGATCAGCAGCACTGACGCAAGACGCGAACTGTTTCGAACGATTCAGTCCGATTTAGGCCCTGTCCCAAATGGCACACTCCGGACTTGTGGACTTCCTCAGAGCCCACTTTGGTGACGTCATGTAGTGCAGACCTATAGGGCCCTTAGCGCGAGTCCGCGAGGGCGCATTGAGAGGTATTTTTGGGACAGACTCGATCATCACGCCGGAAACAGGAAGAAGGTCTCCGCTCAGCGCTCAGACGTCGTAGCTGAATAAACTTAAAGGTCATCTCAGTGCCTTTATTAGAAAAATATCACAAATATCATTAAAAAAATTACAGACTTTAGCATTGAGATCTAGTGATGTAGTACTCGAGTCCGGTCTCGAGACCGATTTCTGCTTTCTCGGACTCGTCTCGGACTTGTTCCTTCAAAGACTCGGTCTTGACTCGGACTTGTTCCTTCAAAGACTCGGTCTTGACTCGTACTTGTTCTTTCGAAGACTCGGTCTTGACTCGGACTCGGCATAGGCGGTCTCGTCCCCATCACTAGTTATGGGGGAATAAAGTTTTAAAAGATACTGAATTCGAGTGTATTGTCAAAATATTTAAAATTGGGAAATATTGGAAAATTTTATAAAGTAGCTGATCCTACTAATTTAGACATGCCACTAGAAAATTTTTATTTGCTCTGCATGTCCTAACTATGATTAAAAAAGTCAGTGTGGGCTTAACATGTTGATGACAGAGCAGCACTGTTGAAGCATTTTAGAAAAATAGGCAGAAGATGATGCATGTGGTAGGGATTTTTTTAATGATAGTAAAAGCATAGTCCATATTAAGACGTTAAGACTGCTCCTCTAAACAATTCCCAATCTAGCTTAGTCTGTAGGCCTAACTGTTGATAATTAACTGGGGTGATATTAAATCATGAATATCAAAACTGACATGTCGAGACAAAATCTCGACTCGGACTTGCTTCCTCAAAGACTCGGTCTTGACTCGGACTCAACTGTATTTGAAAAACAACGGACTTGGTCTTGACTCGGACTCGACCCTTCAAAGACTCGGTCTTGACTCGGACTCGACTGTATTTGAAAACCAACGTGCTCGGTCTCGACTCGGACTCGACCCTTTAAAGACTCGGTCTTGACTCGGACTCGACTGTATTTGAAAAACAACGGACTCGGTCTCGACTCGGACTCGACCCTTCAAAGACTCGGTCTTGACTCGGACTCGACTGTATTTGAAAACCAACGTACTCGGTCTCGACTCGGACTCGACCCTTAAAAGACTCGTCTCGACTCGGACTCGACCCTTTAAAGACTCGGTCTTGACTCGGACTCGACTATATTTGAAAAACAACGGACTCGGTCTCGACTCGGACTCGACCCTTTAAAGACTCGGTCTCGACTCGGACTCGACCCTTTAAAGACTCGGTCTCGACTCGGACTCGACCCTTTAAAGACTCGGTCTTGACTCGGACTCGGCATAGGCGGTCTCGTCCCCATCACTATCGAGATAAGGATTTATTTTATTTTCCCAAATCTTATGTCCATGTGAACTACACAGCCTGGTTTTACAGTTCTATAATTGTATGCCACCTGGGCATTAGATGTCATGGTTATGTAAATGATCAATACAGTTGTACATAATAATACATAATGTTCAATTTTAACACAAAATTAAAATGTAAATGAGTTTAAGAAAAATGTATAGGTTTCAATATTCATACTACGTTTATATGACTCAGTAAAGCCATGACATTCAGTTCTATTTATTTAATGAATCATAATGCGATCGTATTATTTAACAGGCTATTATTATGTTTGAGATATCAACCACTGGTCGATAATGTTTGTATAAACTGTAAGTAAAAACTGGTAAAATGTACGCCTATATCATAAAGCCATGTTAACAGTCCGTGAGCGAAATCTCCTCCCATCCGTTTTCTGATTGGCATTTTGCAAGGATTCCTGGGTAGTTAAAGTGCGTGGAGCCTGCATCCATGCGGGCTTCGTGGCAGCAAAGTTCCTTGATTGTTACGCAGGAAAGAGATTATAGTTCCTAGCCATATCGCCCTAGGAAATCGCAACTTTCCATTTTCCGTCGGTCTTAGTACACAATGTAATTACAGAAGAGTCAAGTTTTAAATAGGAAAAATATCAAAACTCTTTGGTCATTTTTTTGAGAGAGATGCTAACGGTCTAATCAGATTCAATGATCAATGCTAAACTATGCTAAAAGTGCTACAGCCAAACCCGGAGATCAGCTGAATGGATTCAAAAACGGTAAAACTCAACTGATTAACTCTAGGGGAGTTGGAAAATGAGCCTATTTCCAAAAAAAGTGGAGTGTTCCTTTAAGACCTTTTTGATTACATGAGTAAGAACATTCAGCATCCAAGCATCTTTGGCACTTTTTTTGGGGGGAATCCCACAGGCACATGTTTTTCCTCTTAAAATAGTCCTCTGAGTTAGATTAAAATTTCCTCAAAAGTCAATTTAAAAGATTTACATATGTAATCTGCAATGTATTCTCTGCTGTCTGTAAAAATATATACTTACATTATAACATTTTGAACATACGCAGAATTGGCAAAATTTCGAAAACAAACTTAAGAACATTTTGAAAATGTACATTAAGGCCATTTGAAACCATTATAGTACAGTAGAACATTTTGACAATATGCATCATATGCATACATAAAAACATTTAGGGTTGAAACTGTAAGGTAGGCACCTGTGCCACTGCGAGCTAGACTTGCAGGTTAACTCTTAAAATTGTCCTGTGAGGTAGGCTTGTGTTTTTACCTCTTAGAATGGTCCTGGTGAGGTAGGCTTGTATTTTTACCTCTTAAAAGGGTCCTGGTGAGGTAGGCTTGTATTTTACCTCTTAAAAGGGTCCTGGTGAGGTAGGCTTGTGTTTTTACCTCTTAAAATAGTCCTGTGAGGTAGGCGTGTGTTTATACGTCTTAGTACTTGTGGATCCAGGAGAGATGACCATCACTTTGGTAGCTGCTGCTCCTCTCTGCAGCATTATTCCAGTGTTGCCACTGTCAAACAACAACAAACAATCATTATCATAATAATAAATAAACTGTACAATCAGGAATGTACAGTATCCTGATACACTGCAAGCTAATTTTTATAAAGTAATAATATCAGTTCTCTTGTGGCTTAATGTGGCAATGCCAGACTGTCAAAACAAAGAGAGTGAGATTAAAGAGCTCACCGATCTATATGAAGTTCCATTCAAAGTCAAGGAGATTCTTCAGTAGCATGGCGACGTGTGTATTGACTGCAGAAGACTTCTTCTGGACGATCACACCTTTCTTCTTGGAGACAACCTTGCCCCTTTTGGCCTTGGTCCCTCTCTCTGGATTTATACCAATGAAGCGCCTAAAATCAAAATAGTCTAAGATCACAGTGGGGTTGCAACAACATACTGTTTTGTGTACATTAAATTAAATGCAATGTATTGGTTTTTTTTTGTCTTTCTTCAATGCACAAATAGAGTGGACTTGAATGACGTATAGAAGTGACATCAAATGGAATTATGATAAAGCCTATAGTACAACAAAATACCCTGTGTGTGTGTGTGTTGTGGCTTGAAATGTACAGTACTAATACCATTTTATGCAAACTATACAAGCACATTAATTTAATTGTATATATCCATATAATGATGACAAGGAATGAAGGGGTTTTACCTCTGAATGAATTTCAGAGTGCAGGCTGCCTCATCTTGATATTGAAGGTTGAATATGTAGTAGATTGCAAACACAGCAGCAAGTCCCGTTGCAAATGTTGGTGTGATGCCCTCAGAGATTACACGGCCCTCTAAGGTGATCATCCAACCTTTAATTGTGACTTGCCCTGTTGCACCTGAAACTTCAAGTCATAGCAACATGAGAATGCATGTTACCTTGTATAAACATTTGTAAACTCCAGATGAATGGCCGCTATGATATATAATGTGTCTATCAATTAATATAAATGAAATGTATACCAGGCAGTATCAGGCGAGGACTTGCAGGAAGACTGAGAGTTGTTTCAACATCAGCTGCAGTGGCAGAAACCTTTAGGGAACAAATACATTATGCTTACCATAAAAAGGTCAATAATTAGTAAACACTAGGTGAGAATAACCTAGAGGCTAATGAGATAGGCTTCTGAAGTACCTACAGTCAAACTGCTAAATAGTTCCCTTTCAAGGGAACTCGAGCTGCGTTGAGACGCGGTGGGAACGCTCTGCGTGATTGCGTCGTGAAGCACGTGTATAATCAGTCCAATGGAAGAGCTAGACGTCATAGGCGGGTGACGTCATAGACCAGGAAGCTATAAAGCACCCCTGAAAACAGACCGCGACAGCTTCTGCGCCTTCAGCAAGCGATCTGTGTATTCTGTCCTTGTCATATTTATTGTTGTCTGTCAAGTTGAAATATATATATATACTATTTGGGAGTGGAGCATGCCACAGTCAGTTCTCGAGGGGGCTGACTGTGAGCATTGCGAGAAGCTGTCCGTGAGGACGCTCCGCTCCCGCCGGGCGTTCTTCGAGGAGGACGTTTCGGTTCGCGCTCCCCGTGCGGGTCCCGCTGTGGCCGATGCACGGCGGCGACTCGCATTTTGGGGTTCGCAAACGGATCTGACAGCGAGAGTTGGGACGGGCCCCGCCCTATCTCAGCTTTCACCTGCCAGATCCAGTGCTGGCGATTTCCAGTTCCGAGGAATTGGTATCGTTAGTGTTTTGTTTAGAAAAAGAGAACAAAACAAATAAAGATATTAGAAAAAGGCAGATGTTTGAGTTTTCAATAAATGAATAAATAAGTCAGCTCATAACTCTGTTGAATAAAGAGGAGCTTTAAAAGGAGGTTTATCTAGTGCTGTTGCTAGTTAAATATTTTCTGGCCAGCTGAACATTATGAGAGTAAAAGAGTTTATTAGATGAAATATATCTAAAAACAGAAAAACTCTGTATCTCAGCCTCCTCGTCGGGGACTGCCGTTTTTTCCCTATCTCCACACCACACTGAGGTGTCGAGATCGTGGAATAAGCCGGTTTCTATTTTATGTGTTTAATGCCCAAACGTCTAACTATAGTAAGGCTATGGGTATTAAGTATCATGGTATGACAGTGCCTCGGGTTAAAGAGACGCTTACTAGCTTTCTCTCTCCCGAGTCGGCGTCATTATTTTTAACCCCGACGTTACCCAGCGCTGGTGGGTAAATTATAAAGACATGGATGAATGTGAGGTTGTCAGCACTGACGCTATTCGAGAATTGCGTCGTGCAAAAACAAAGAAAGAGATAAACTATACTGGGAGGGACGGTTTCGAGAAATCGTTTCTCCTCTGCGTCCTCTGGGGGGCGACTCTCTGAGGCGGGTCGCAGCACGGCCAGTTCGGTTGTTTTCCTGCTGGTGGCCACGGAGTGATATATTTATATATTTATATATATATATATACATACGTATTTCTGATTTAAAAATAAAGAAAAAACAAAGAAATAAACCATTCAGCGGCGTTCCAGAGGTTTCTTCCTCACCAATCTAATGTTCCTGAGACTGCTGGGCGGAGCAGTCTCGGTCTACTAAGCTCCTCGCAGCACTGAGTGCAAACGAGCATCGCCATTTGGGCTCCTCCACAATCAGGGGACTTGGGTGGCGGTAGCAGTCTAGCCAGTTAGAGATATGCAAGATCTGAGGACGTTTTTATCTCTAAAAAAAGCTTGGACAAATAGGAAGCCCTGACAAAGCCGAGGCTATCAGGCTTCTAAAGGGTGGTCCCCTCCGGGGGTAGGGATGGTTTTGAGAAATCGTTTCTCCTCGGCGCCCTCTGGGGTGCGACTCTCTGAGGAGGGTCGCAGCGCTGCCAGTTCGGTTTTCCTGCCGGTTCGCCGTTCAGGGCACCAAGGTGTCAGTGTCCCCAAACGATCCTCCGAGGGGGGTCGTAGAGCAGTCAGTTCGGTTTCCCTGCCGGTTCGCCGTTTCAGGGTGCCGAGGTGCCTGCTTTTTCCAATGATCCTCCGAGGAGGGTCGTAGGAACTAAGTTATTTAGAGGTAGGCAAGATCTGAGGACTGTCGTCATCTCTAATAAAGTTTAGACAGGAAGTCCTGTCGTAAAAAAAAAAAAAAAAAAAAACGAGGCTATCAGGCTTCTGAGGGCTCCTCCGGGGCAGGGACCGTTTTGAGAAACCGTTTCTCCTCGGCGCCCTCTGGGGTGCGACTCTCTGAGGAGGGTCGCAGCGCTGCCAGTTCGGTTGTTCCCTGCCGGTTCGCCGTTCAGGGCACCGAGTTGTCAGCGTCCCCATACGATCCTCCGAGGAGGGTCGTAGAACGGTCAGTTCGGTTGTTCCCTGCCGGTTCGCCGCTTCAGGGCACCGTAGTGACTGTTCAACCAAATCCAGAGGCCAGTCTTGAGAGACTGGTTCCCCTAGTAGAATTTCTGGCAGCGTGGAAACTACTGCCACATATTTCTCGGTGGGTCCTGCACACTACAGAAAAGGGGTTCAGAATTCAGTTCTTGTCCGCACAGATTTCTAGGGGTCCTCCCCACTGTGGTGGACCCCGAGCAGGCTTTGGTTATGGAGCAGGAAGTACTGACACTTCTGCAAAAGGAGCTGTAGAAGGGGTTCCTCCTCCCGGCAGACAGTCAGGGTTTTACTGCCATTACTTCATTGTTCCGAAAGAGGATGAGGGGTTGCGTCCTACTCTAGACCTGCGTCAATTAAACAGCAGGTCTCAGAATCTTAAGTTCAAAGTATGCTTACGCTAAATATGATTGTGTCACAGACTCAGTCCGAGGACTGGTTTGTCACAATAGACTTAAAGGACGCTTACTTATCTATCCATCCTCATCACAGGAGGTTCCTGAGGTTTGCTTTCAGGGGCGAAGCATACCAGTATCGGGTTCTTCCATTCGGCCTAGGTTATCACCCCGCACCTTTTACAATATGCGTGGATGCAGCTCTGGCTCCTCTGAGATTCCAGGGCATTCGTGTATTAAATTATATCGACGATTGGTTGATTTTAGCTCAGTCCGAGCTTTTGGCAGTTCAACATCGAGATGTCGTTCTGTCCCACATAAGGAGGTTGGGGTTGCGGCTCAACACCAAAAGAGTGTACTCCTCCCAGCTCAGAGGACCACTTTTCTAGGTGTATTATGGGATTCGACAACAATGCAAGCACGTCTGTCTCCTGCACGTATTTCTGCGATTCTCACAGCCGTAAAGGAATTTAAAACTAGGTCAGTCACTCACTGCAAACAGTCTCTGAGACTGTTGGGGCTCATGGTAGTTGCGTCCAACTTAGTTACTTTTGGCCTTCTGTACATGAGACCCCTGCAGTGGTGGCTCGGGACCAAGGGGTTTTCTCCGAGGGGAAATCCGTTTTCGCATGGTCAAGGTCACGCGGCTATGCCTTCGTGCCTCGGTCATGTGGAAGAAACCTTGGTTCCTCGCCCAGTGCTGGGGGCTTCTTGTCGACGCGTCACGCTATCGACGGATGCTTCCCTCACAGGATGGGGGGCGGTCATGAGTGGCCGTTCGGTGAAAGGCCTTTGGTTGGGGCTCATGGCAGTTGCGTCCAACGTAGTTACCTTTGGCCTTCTGTACATGAGACCCCTGCAGTGGTGCCTCAGGACCAAGGGGTTTTCTCCGAGGGAAAATCCGTTTTCGCATGATCAAGGTCACGCGGCTATGCCTTCGTGCCTCGGTCATGTGGAAGAACCTTGGTTCCTCGCCCAGGCCCAGTGTTGGGGGCTTCTTGTCGACGCATAATGCTATCGACGGATGCTTCCCTCACAAGTCGGGGGCAATCATGAGTGGTTGCTCGGTGAAGGGTCCGGACAACACACTGATGGTCTCGTATATCAGAGCAGATATCCTGTTGAGGCAGGGGCTGTGGCCCGGGGAATGGAAACTTCACCCCGAGGTGGTGGAGCTTCTTAGGGAGAACTTAGGTCAAACTCAAGTCGACCTTTCGTATCGCTTGTACAATGCATTGCCCTTTGTGGTTCTCCCTCATGCATCCAGCTCCGCTTGGACTGGATGTGATGTATTAGGTGTGGTTCACGCTACAACTGTACGCATTTCCCGATATCTTTGCTCCTGGGAGCTCTGGATACTGTGGGCTCGGCCTCTGAGGGGGCCCAGCTCATAGACTCAGGTCTCTCGACCGAGGTCTTGGAGACCATACTCCAGTCTAGTGCTCCCTCCACGAGAAGACTAAATATGCATTGATATGGAAACCGTTCTCTGACTGGTGCAGAGAACGCCTTCTGAATCTTGTTTCTGCCCTGTTGGTACAGTACTTGATTTCTGTAATGAATGTTTCTTTGCTGGGTTATCTCTGAGGAGAGATCCTTAATTTCGTCTTCTCCGTGGTACATGAGGCTGAGGCCTGCACGTACTTGGATTTGCACCTGGAATGGTGATAGTATTTCTTCACCCCAGGTCAGGTTGTATCTCTAGGTCCCTACTGAATGTGCGGGTCATTTGTGCTGCAGGCCTTCTGTCCTCCACCATTAATACCCCAGATCAGGAAAAACTTAATCTGTTATGCCCTGTCCGGGCTTTGGATGCATATGTCCACAGAGCTGCTCAGTGGCTTATATCAGAACAATTATTTGTCTGCTTCGGGTCACCTAAGATAGGTTGCCCTGCATCTAAACAGATGATGAGCAAGTGGGTAGTTGAGGCTATCTCACTTGCTTATGAAGCGGCCGGACAGCCTTCACCCTATGGCTGTTCAGGCCCATTCTACAGAAGTATGGCTGCCTCTAGGCTTTAATTTCGGGAGTTTCCCTTCAGGATATTTGTAATGCGGCAGGCTGGTCCTCACCACATACATTTGTCAGATTTTATGACTTAGACCTCTCCACTCCTGGGGCTAGGTTGCTTGCTTCTTAGTGTGCGCAAGACTTCACACAGAACGGGCATTTGTCTTTATGGCGTAGTGGGTATGGGGTTCCCACCGCGTCTCAACGCAGCTCGAGTTCCCTTGAAAGGGAACGTCTCAGGTTACGTATGTAACCCTGGTTCCCTGAGAGGGAACGAGACGCTGCGTTCTCCTGCCATACTTCCTGCATGCCCTGATCGACTTGCTTCAGGCTTATCAGAAGCTGTCGCGGTCTGTTTTCAGGGGTGCTTTATAGCTTCCTGGTCTATGACGTCACCCGCCTATGACGTCTAGCTCTTCCATTGGACTGATTATACACGTGCTTCACGACGCAATCACGCAGAGCGTTCCCACCGCGTCTCAACGCAGCGTCTCGTTCCCTCTCAGGGAACCAGGGTTACATACGTAACCTGAGACGATTTGGCATTCAAAATTTAAAGGGTAACAATTTTATTTTTACAGGTCTTGGGGAGTTCTACTGTAAATGTCTAAAAAGTAGTATAAACCCTTTTGTGGTTACAGAGGAAACTGCACATAATCTGATAAATTGCCTCAAGTGATGTCACTCAGTGGTCAAGTTGCATTGTGGATAATCTAGGCACCAGCTTTTGAAAAGGAAGAAAAATATTTGGAATTAAAAATGTAATATTTCTGTTTCTGCTGTATTGATTTGATCATTTGCTTTTAAAACGTTCAACAGTGTCATAGTAGGGCAAAGAAGACAAGTGAAATACTTTTTAAAACCTTGCACCTACTTTACCCATAATGCAATTTAGCAACTGTGTGACAACATTGAGGTAATTTATCAGCTTACATGCAGCTTCCTCTGAGCCACAAAATAATATACACTCACTACTGTTTTCACATAATGTAGTAGTACTCCCCAAAACTAGTACACAAATTAGGTGTCTGGACACTTAAGACTGGTGGAGTCACCCTTTAAAACACAGGGTTAGAAAGAAAAAATAAAACTTACATCTGTAAGAAGGATCAGCCCGGTTAGGTCCTCTCCAAAGTGTGCCATGAGCAGCTGAACAACACGAAGTGCCATCTCATTATCTTCACCATTAGAGAGGATATCCTTGACATCTTTGTTGGTAGGTTTTCCCCTGAGGTATTCTGTGATGGCTCTTCCACATTCCTCCATACTGAGTTCCAAGTTACGAAGCACATTGATGTCTGTGAGCAACTCAAAACGTGCGTATATATACCTTGGCGTGAAAAGAAAAGGCCATTTGCTTTTCACATCTTCAATATCAGGTGGTGGAAGTGTATTTATATGGCGACGTTGTAGAGAGAATGTGAGCTCCATTAGATTTTTAACTTCTGCTCTTTTTGCTCCACCTGCACCCTCCTGTCTATAAATCTCCTCCAGTCTCTGGCGGTGCTGCTTCACAGTGTCATCAGTTTCTTCTGGGGGTAGCTCTGGCTGAAATCGTGTACATCCATATGTGTCAGTTGGACCCCTCTTGCCTGTAGAGGATCGGTGGCATGAGAAGCTTCCGTCACGGTTCACATTCTCAATGCGGTTTTTCACTTGAATCAAAAGTGATGTATAACCTCCACACAGAAGTGACCCATCTGGTGCAATGTCAGCAAAACTCTTTGGATACTGCCTGATGATATTTCGAACCACAGTTAGGCACTGTGCGCGAGTGGGGTTAGCTTCATACCTTCTCATTTCATCCGCGAGTACTCGTACCATCTGGCGTCGCTCCACTGGTTTAGGTCTCTTGCCATCTGCAATTGCAGAACGAATTTCCTGTGGCATTTGTTCCCAAGGGACCTGGAATGTTTCTGGCCATGTTTTCAGTATCTGAGATGTGGAAGGTCTGTTGCTTGGCTCGCTGTTTCTTGTCTAGCTTGAACATGATGAAATGGCCGACAGCTGTGATGAGCTAGAATTAAGCGGAGTGCATAATGTTGGTGATGAAGACCCAGACACCGTTTGATCACTACTCGTCAGTGGTGACGAAGTTTGAATGACTTGAAGATCCAATGTAACTGTCTCGGTTTCTAAAAAACAAACAAAAAAAATAATTAGGGCACATAACATATAAGCTATATCAGAGTCACTGCAGAGATTTGGCCAAAAGTCTACTTAACTCTCCTTATTAGGCATATTTGAAAAGTTTAAAAGTGCATTATGTAGATTTAGAACAAAGAAATTCCACAACTGCATAAACAAGAGAATTTGACAAGAGAATGCCACACTAAATTAATCATACATTACCTAATTTGAATGCATCCAGGAGTTTTCTGCGCTGGATAACAGGTAACAGATCAGCAATGTCTTCCTGTTGTACATATTTTAAGTCTTCTTTTGACTCCAAGCCGGAGCTCTGAAGTTTCGATACTATTTGCAACTGGGTCTCTTCAGACAGATTTGGCAAGGTCTTGCAGATTATCTCTTTGATCTCTTCACTCATGTTCGCCATCATTCTGGACTAGAGGGAAAGAATGGTGAAGAATGATCAGTGGTGTACCATGGAAAGTGTACTCAGGCAAGGGATAGTAATCTAGCAGATTCTCCTGATTAATACAACAGTAGCTTCTCTGCATCAGTGTGAGGCTGTAAACACCCATGTCAGGAATACGCAAGGCATGATACTTTTCAGCAATAAAATATACTGCTGAATCCTTATGAACGAGAATCACTTTGATTTTTCCAGTTACAAGCCCCTCATCATCATCATCAATCACAATGAGCATGTTCTTTTTGTATTTTGTCCCCTTCACAGTCACTTCATTGGCTATCAGAGTGTTTGTGGACTCAAAATTGTGATGTGCAACTGCTTCTATGATTACATCATTGTAGTCATCTGAGAAAAACTGTGTGCCCCTCTCCACTGAAACACCTGGAGGGAAGAAGGTGCCAGCACTCAGAAAGGCCTGCAGAAGCTGATGTCTCTCTGCAAGAGTAGAACATGGATTCTTAAAGTTGCGCAATTTTCTCATACACTGCTTAAAATATGTGTGTTTGCTCTCGAATCTTAAAGTCCATAGGCGAATAAGTGGCCCAAAGTGGATAATGAGCTCAGGATAATGACTGACATAATGATGTTTGGGCTTCAGTGGGTTGTCAGGAAAGGTTTGTATTCGGCAATGCAAATATTCATCAATCAGAACTCTTAGGTAGGCTATCTGGCCATTTGAAATTGCAGGTGCACAAATGAGGTCCACAACTTCTCTAAGTTGCAAAACCAACTGCCATACTTTGTTGTCACCTGGATATTTTACTTTGTCTCCGATCAAAACGGGCAACATTCTCAGCAAACACCAATTCTGCACAGCATGTCCCCCAAGTTTTACACCCTCTGGATTAACCTCACACGGTTTGTCATTAGCATCCCTACCGAGATACTTGAACTGATTTATTCGTCGATTCAACTCAAGATAGTTAAACATTTTATCCACCTTAACAAGATGGTTAATGTACAGTGCCAGATCAGAGGATACAATACCTTCAAAAAGATCGTGGCCAAGACATGGAGGCAACCCTGGCTGACATACATGGAAGTATTTGAGCGTATTGAACACAGAGTCAAATTTAACACCTCCACTAGATGTAGACTGTCCTTCACTGCTCTGAACATGACCACTGTATGACTGCACTGTGCGTTTTGTGCCCTGGATAAGAGGATCTGCATGGAATGCTTCTCTGCTGATATCACAATATCTGCAGAAGTGTGAACTCCTGCTGAAGTTCTCCACAAAGCCTCCTATGTTATGTGAGCCTAGGTTGTCGCCTGCAATGGCACACAAAGTTCCCTTGTAGACCTTTCCATCAGACAGGGTAACACCATTGAGCTCAAGATCTTTAAGGTCATTGACGAGGGTGCCCATAACCAAGTCTTGACCAAAATACTTAAAATCGTGTTCTTTACAGAGAAGAACAAGTTGCATTTGATCAGTGCTGGATCTGTTGTGTGGCATTAAATCTGCAAGAGTTAGATACACTGCAAGTATCTTGTGTTTTTTCTTTCCAGATCCCAGTGGGTTTACCACTTCAAATGCATCCTGATACAGGATCAAGCTCAGTGATGAGCTCTCCGTCTGGAAGAGAACATTCTCAGCCATATTTTTGCCATCCCACACATCCTTAAGAATATCCTTAGAACCAATACTGGAGTGTACTTGCTTATATTGTTCCTGCACTGATTTGCAATGGAATAGAGAATCAATTGTCTGTTTAATAGGAACATACTGGGCAAAACACTCTTTGCCTGCCTCATTCTGACCTAGACAGATCTGAACTGGCTCAACATAGTTGAAGCTGTTCTTGAAAACTGTTTTTCTTTTCTGATCAGTTTTCAGTGGCTGAGTGTTGCAGGTCCTAAAGAGATCCTCAGTTTTCATGACTTCAATCACATTGTTTGTGTCAGGTTCAGAAATCCCAAGTATAACCAACTTCTCTTTTAGTTTGAAAAGCAAATGTGACTGGCTTATGTCATGTACTTCCTGAAAATCTTCAATAATTGTTTGGATGACAGAGGATGGAAGCAAACACTTTGCTTGCAATTTCAAATAAAAAAGGGCTAAATTTTTAAAGAACTGTGATTCATCAGCAATTTCTGGGTAAATCTCTTGTTCATCACCTACATCACTGGGAGGCTCAATCTGCATATCAGACTGATCTTGTTCACTCTCATGGGAAACACCAGGATTCACAACGGACTCAACCAAATTTTCCTCAGCACCATTTTTATGTTTCCGACTCATGTGTGATGTGAACGTTGATAAAACTGTAAAGCTCTTGCTACAGTGTCTATAAGGACAAGCGACTGTTTTCCCCTCTCTAATGTGTGTTTTCAAATGAGAGTAAAATGCAGTCAAAGTCTCACACCTTGCACTGCAGATATTAACATGACATGTTAGTTCAACACCAGACAAAGTAGGCCTAACTACACGTTTGTTATGTCTGTAAGTGTGACACTTAAATGTTGAAAAGTTTTTAAAATTCTGACTGCAATCTGGCAAAACACACTTAAAAGTTAAATTAGGTGTATTTTTATGAATTCTCATGTGCCTTACATATGTCACTATTGTGGCACAGTTATGACAGCAGATCTGACAGGGGAACATTTTGTTACTGCCTGATTAGTCTTGATTACGGCTGGCTGCTTTTTAGTGACACCGTATCAGTCTTCACGGAGAAATGTTTAATCTTAACCGAGTTGCAATGTTAAGATTGTGAAAGAAAAGCCACAGATGATGCAAAACGGTTTGACAAAGCTAAAACAGTTGGGAGATGTAGCCTGTGTGGAGACACGCAGCAACAGATAAACAAAATGCATTCACAAAGAGTCCAGAAAGGCAATATTTTCACATTAATTTTCCGTTTAAACAGAAAAATGCAAAGCCTTGAGGATTCAAGTGTCTCTCTTTAACCGATCTACAATTAGCTTAATTTTCTTGTTAGATGTTTGTAAAACACACTAGGCCTATATTAAAAGTCGACACAAAATAAATCTCACCAAAACCATCTCGGTTATAGCCGATGTTCCAATAATCGTATGGTCTGGTTGAAATAAATCCTTAATCACCGGGCATCAATGTAGGCTAATTATTCCAGTACAATGATATTTTCCTGCTGCCTCCATCTGCCGATTGCCTCTCTTACCGATTAACAAGTGTTGTTCCTCGGATGCAAACGTTCGGCTAATATTACCAAAATTAAACAAAAAAAACACCAAAAAAAGTATGGTCATTCAAATCTAGCCCTCACTGATAAATGACATGTTCAAATCCCTAGCTAGACAAGTTCCTGAGCGTCAGTTTGATATCAAACATTGGTGGCAATATGAATACGATTTTAATTACCGTTTAATTTGTAGATCCAAGACCCCATGGATGTTGTTGATGAAGAACACTCGATGATGTGTTGCATGCACGTCATCTAAATTGTGCGTCCTCTTCTGGAAATGATGGTTCCTGAAGTCCCGCACGAGTTGATGGCAAATTATTTCTGTATTTTATAAAGAAAATTTACCAAAACAAAAGCAGTAGCCTCAATGTAAAAGACTGACGTTGTATCAAACTTCTGACCGTGCTCCAAATTCTCCAGTCACTCAGTTTCTAAAAAAATACTGTAGATTCCTGTAATTTAAAACATCAGCATACTGTTTAGGGCCTCTGTCATGTTGCTCCAAGTTAAGCAGCCCACAATGCATTGCTAACTACAGTACTAAACTGTTTAACATGAAAACAGTATTTTAGTGTTGAAAATTGGCTGTAAATTTACAGCAATTGCTTACAGTGTATACACTAGGTGTGATGCAGTCAAATTCTACTTTACACGTCATAATTTTAAGGGATTTAAATTGACCATGGGTCATTCCCGATAGGAAACACCATCTCATCAATCCCTGTGTTACCTCTTGCCGGTACCATTGACTGTCTACTGGCCACCATCGGAACTCGTGTTTGGATCTCCAGATCTTCCTTAGTTTATCCAAATTGTTCTGGTTGATTGCAAAAAGTGTGCCAAAGTCCGCAATTTCCTTGGATAGCGGTGCCACTGCCCATTGTCCAGGAGCCTCTTGTATGAGGACTTTCTGCGGGAACATAAACACACCTATATTCGTACTGGAAATCATCCATCTTGTGATTCCAGAACTTTGTTCTAAAAATTATTCCTATGATCCACTCGGGAGTTCCAGTGCCCGTTTTCTTTAGGTACACTCTCGGCTCGAGGTGATATGTTTTGGCTGTGTAACTATTTTTAGAGCCTGCCTGTATGGGTATAATTTCACTGGCTTCACATTCCCTCAAATTCATACGTTGACACCACTTTAGGAAGCTATTGGACACACAGGGTCCATTAATATCCATTCTTCCCTTCCGATGGGTCATAACCAATTCCCCAATTTCTTCCATGGTCACCCTATATAGTAAAGCACAATCCAAACACAAATCTTCCCATTGATCCCTAAAATAGCATCTTATCCTTAAACCTCTGCTGTAACTAACACACATAACACAACCCCTATAATCTTCACTTCTATTCTTCGGGTTTCCATTTCCATCTATTCGTCTTCTCTTCAGTCGTCCAGTTGTGGAATCCTAATTGGATGTTACAGAAGGAATTGTAAATTCTATGCTGAGGTAACATTGCTTAATAGCTTTTATCAGTTTCGTCAGATAGAACCAGTCGTTGATAACGATCATTTACATTTACATTTACATTTATTCATTTAGCTGACGCTTTTATCCAAAGCGACTTACAATTGCTATATTTCAGAGGTCGCACGCCTCTGGAGCAACTAGGGGTTAAGTGTCTTGCTCAGGGACACATTGGTGTCTCACAGTGGATTCGAACCCGGGTCTCTCACACCAAAGGCATGTGTCTTATCCACTGCGCCATCACCACCCACCCGATCATCATGGCTATGCCAAACATTCTTGGATCATCATAATATTCGGCTGTCACCATAGTTGCCAATGCAACTGTCATTACTCCTATTATGTAGATAACCATTGTTCTTCCTCCTGCTTCTACTCTTCTGGTAGCCAACATCATCAGATAAAGAATTACCAGCAGGGTAGAGCAGAATCCTACATGTTTCATATAATGGATCCCAAGATAATACTGTACCATAACACATAGGGTGAGTATTATATTGAGGACTTCCAGAACTATCAAGCCTCGAGTTCCAAAAATGGATTTCATTCTCGGGCTTTTTACCACTTGCCCAATTAATATTCCTGCCAGATTTAGCCCTTTACGTAGATTGTACATGGCTATGTGACAGATTGCAATTGGAATTTGCCATTTTCCCCTTAAACCCATTATCATCACCAGCCAATATAGGCCTAGAATAACATCATAAATTATAATTTGAGATTTATTTACTGGCGGATTGGAGCAAGTGGGTTCAGTCAGATTGGAATCATTTCCCCAGGAGTTTGGTTCAAGCGATGATGCCATTGATCTGGTTTTCCGAGATCTATTGCTTGTCGTATCAGTTCAGTCAACTGTGGCCAGCAGATGAGTGAAGCAATACTTCAAGCTTGCATTTTTTAGATTCTCGGATCAGCTATAAGCTTCTCCCCCTCACTGTCATTTTCAGATTCTGAATAATCAACCGTCAGGGGGATTTTCCTATACCTAGCCTGATTGGCTAGTCGGCTTAGCTGTCTGCAACGTACTCCTACGTTCAACACTTTTATCAGTATACCTAATATCACAATGGTTAGTATTACTCCCCCGACACAGTATAACACTATTTCTAATATAGACCATACGTCTAGCAGTACGTTCCAAACACTTTGGGCTATCTCCTTGATTTTCTTTCCCATGTCTTCAAAAGCTTTTTTCACTACCTTTATAACCAATTGTGTTAAAGTTATGTCTGAGGGACCTCTGGTTTTTGTCCAGAGGTCAATCCTATGTATCCAATGTCCTCCCATGCTTTCGCCTTCTAGGAAGTCATCTACAGGATGCAATACATCCTTCCAGTCACTTAGATAATTAAGGTATGGAACCAAAGCACATATCTTTCTAATTTGAGTTTCTCCTACGATTTGTTTCAGAATTAATGGGGTTACCCTCAAATTCTTGTGTTTCCATTGATTGCCCTCTATAGCCTCATAGCTGCAGGACATATGGTTTCTGACAGTGCTTTTGTTCATGGTTACAGCTGCATATGATTGCATTATAGGCGCACTAAATGTTGCATGTCTCCATTCATTAAACATTCCTGCAGTGCAGGGATATGTGGTTTGGACCTGATCGCTCCAGAATTCAACATTCTGGTTGTCTTGTCTAACTCCTACCATAAGAGTCTCTGTTCCTAAATCAAATTCTTTGGTACAATTCAATTTGTAGGCTAGTCTTTTCCCTTTTGAACTTCTGACTATCTCTATAATCGTGCTCTGCCTTGTGCATGGTCCCCCGTACCAGTCAGTTACATTCCATTTTTTAGCAAAACTTCCTTGGGTAGGCCGGATGTATAGTCTACTACGAGTTCCCCACGAGTAGCTATCAGGATCAGACACTTTCAAATAATATCCGCTTTCCCATTGACCTATGGATTGTTGCTTATACGAGTTAGGAATTTTGTATGAGCCCAAATATTTCATATGCACTGGCCACACAAGATTATTTTCTTTCTCTCCTGTGCCGTTATATTTCACGCCTTGGAACCTACCGTGATATCTCACATACCCATTTTTCCTTTTACTAATAGTATTATACTTGAGAGCTTCCCCTCCTTGCAGCATATATAGTAAAAGAGCACTTCTGTATTGTTGGTCCTTGACTTTTGTTCTAACATAGTGCGTCAGTCCCGAGATTTCTAGTATTTGTACTGGAATCCCTGAGTTCGGGAAATACTCGAGAGTGTATGGGTGTCTATAATTGCCATTAGCTCTCTTCTTTTCTTCAAGCGTGGCTTTCACGGTCCATGTAGTCCTATCTATTTCACTACTGGTTCCCTCTGTAAAATTATAATTACTTGTAATCCATTGGTGCCACATGCTAATGGTTTCATTTTCATATTTTTCCATGAGCGTCTGATCCCAGGGGGTATCAGCTTTTATGACACAGTACCAGACCTTCTTTTTCTGGTCTAATTTATGGTCACACTGATTTTTGTGATCAATTGTGGATCTACCTTTGTTGCTAGGCCAAATCATCTTACCTATCCATGAGCATCTTTGGATATCCTCACACATAGGTGTGGCCCTAGGCTTGTTGTAGCACGTTATCCAATTTGCGTTCTCTGCAGGGATTACAGGTTTCTTTTTATGTATTGAATGGATGAGGACTTTATCTTGAAACTCACTCATACGAATCCAACGGTCAACGGGTTTAGGCCCTGCACATTGAGCTGCATAATTCATCAGCCCTGGCTTAGGTGGTTTCATTTCCTTGGTCTCCAGGGTATTGTCTGTTATCTCTAATTCATTTTGACTTTTTTCTATTAATACTTTTAGTCTTTTTATTTCTGCTGTTCCTGTTTCACAGTTCCATTCTAATGTGGAGATCGTCTTTCCATATACATAGTTCCACCACACTAAGTCAAAATTCCTCAGGCTAATGTTTCTGGCCCCCGTATCATTTATTCTTTGTCCCTTTAGCAACACATGGGTTTGATTTAGCACTTCTAATTTGCTCCACTTCATTATGGTCTTCCCTTTCTCTGCTGTGGGGCCATAATCTATAACCGAATTTAGGAAGCTCCCATTATTGGTACAATTCCAATATTTGGGGTCTATATCAGTTATCCAGTTTCTCATCAAATTAGCATTATTCTCAGGGTTATAAAGTACTCCTGCTAAAATCAGAGCCGAACCTTTATTCATTATTTTTTGGTTATAGCAGTGTAATTTAGTTATCTTTTCAATTTTGATACAAGGATATACCGTATAGACGTTTACTGTCTCTGTTGTTCCGAATCCAGCCAAAATGACTATTACGAGGATGAAAGTCATACTTATCCACGCCATGACCTCCTGGCATCTTTTCCTGTTGTCCCAATGGAGTTGTCTGTACTTCTCGTTCAGCTTTCGTCCTTTCCTTCCCCCTCTAGCCATTTTTGCTGTGGGAAAGAAAGCAGAGTGTTGCCTATCTTTCCCTATGTGTTATTTTGAGTTTCACGGACCCCTTGTTCCCATGTTCTAGTTTCCCAGTTATGTCGCTCTATGTTGAAGTTCATGCCTTTGATCTCATTGATTATGAACTGTTCGGCTGTGCTGCTCTCATACTGGCCCTCTCTTTTCACCAAAATAGTTTTGTCTGGTTCATTTAGATTATGTGAGATGATTTTCTCTCACGCATCCAAGCAAGTAATTTGTCTCAGAATCTGGCCCAAAACAGATCCTTCTTCCAGAGGGTCTGTATGGGATGGACTATACAGTCCTGACAAGTTACAATATCGATATAGCCAAGTTCTCTCTTCCTCTTCCATTAGAGGAATTGGATTGCTAACCCACGAGGTCATAACCCTACCTTGGGAAACACAACCCATAGCCAACTTCGATTTTCGGGTCAGCCAGACTTCTTTCTTACTGACCGTCTGTACCCACTTCCGCTCTTCTAGCTTATCACATCTGTTACACAGTTCCAGTTTAGACTCTCTAAACGTGCAGGAACACTTCGAACCTAGTAAAATAAGTTTCTCTTTACATAGATTACAGGTTCGGCAGACACAACTGGTTGTTCCCAGTTGTATCTTCTGGATGACCCACATCTGTTTGCTTAGTCTGCAGTTTCCACACACTGTGACTTCCCCAAGTGCACAGTGCCCTATTTTCCCTTCTGGATTATACCAGGAAAAAAGGTTTTGGCCCTCTTTCATGAGGGACTGTCTCAAACTTTCTTTGCTTGGCCGATCCTCATTCGGGCCTTCCCAAAGCAACTGGGTCACGTCACTCATTTCACAAATGCAACAACTCGTGAAGGGTATCAATTTGCTATTGGTACCGTCAGGGCAACCCTCATGCCATTTCTTCACCCTTAAAAGTGCGTATGCTTCATTTTGACATTGTACCCATCCTGTCTTAGACTCGATAATGGACTCAAATACCACCTGCTTCAGTATGCTTTTATTATGTCCCGACATGACCAAATGCCGTTATTTTCCAACTCCACACTGGTATTCGATGTGATTTTGGTTACTGTATCAATAGTTCCCGTTTTATGTTTAAATCGTTTTCCTCTGATCTTATGTAATATAATTACTTGATCGCCTACCTTAAATGGATTGGAGCTAAAATTCCCTTGTTCGGGCTGATCCACAAGTTTGAGTTCACTTGGTCTGATTCTGTAATTTAGAAAATGAGTGCAGCGGTCAATCAATTCGTCCCAAAAACCTAGCTATTCGTTCTTTATAAAAAATTCTTTGCATCTCTTAACCGCGGCCTCCGCAATTCCATTGCTCGCGGGCTGGTATTTCACACTTTTTACCAGTTTAACTCCAACCTTTTTACAGTAGTCCTCTACTTCCTGTCCTGTCAGGTTCGATGCATTGTCTCCCCTGACTCTCATCGGTGGTCCACGATATTTTATCCATTCATTTAAAGCTTGCACTACTACCGAGCTTGTAGCCTGTTTGCATGGATATATTTGCAGGAAATTGGAGCAATTATCCACAATTACTAAGAAGTAACAGTTCTTTTGTCTGGTCGCGGGCCGAATCGGTCCGGCGAAATCGATAGCTTTTCTTCATTTTCTTGCTCTGTTTTTATTGACCCATAGTCATTATTTCTGCTGGTCATTACTTTCCTGCACTCTGGACATGCCTTTCTGACCTTCAGATAGGTTGTCTTCAAATTTTGTATGTTGAGCCCTGTAGCTTTACAGTACTTTGCCATGTAGCTTAAACTTGGATGCATTAAATCTTCATGTAGAGTTTCGACGAGATTCTTTTCACTGTCTTTAGTGATCGCCCTAATTATTTTAGTCACCTGAACTACCTTATCTCTGAGGTATCTGTCGACCTCTGCATTACCTGCTGCAGCAGGCGTTGTTTGTACCGTGTGGCTGCTTTGATGTAGCACCTGTGGTTTCACATCCTCTAACAACACGGCAATTTCTTTCCACAGAACATCTTGTTTCAACACCTTGCCTTTTGCAGTGCAAAAGCCGTTAAGTTTCCATGTCTCAATATGTTCCGTTAGTGCTTTATACACGTAGTCGCTATCTGTGACCAAAACCGCACCTGTTGTTTGTTTCACCTTCATGTGCCTCAAGGCCTCTATGACCGCAGTTACTTCAGCTTGCTGCGCTGACTCCTCACCTGCCAACTGTCCTTTTTGTTGAAAGACAGTCTTACCTCTTTCTTTTCTAATAAAACCCCAAAAAGTTACATCGTTTTCTTTAGAACCGTCTGTAAAATAACAAACAACGGTCCCCTTAGGGATTTCCGTTATCTTGTCCTTTTTGTGGGTCTTAGTCTGTCCGAAGACGATCTGCGTATCTTGTAGCAGCTTGCTCCACTTAGCCCATGTGAACTGATGAACTTTTGGTGCTTCACTCACTAGGTTTTTCGCCTCTCTTACCAGTTGAGTTATCCCTTCACCTTTTGATTCAACGATTATCTGTTGATCTAAAGCTAAGGTTTTTATTGGTATCAAGCATTTAGCGATGCTGGCCAAAATATCAGTTGCCGATTTCGGTTCCTGTTTTACCTGATTAGCGGGTTTTGGGTATGACATAAACTGGATCGGGTTCTTTCTATCTTTCTCATTGTAGAGTACTAGTTCCATCTCTTCTTTAGTGTTTTCTACACTCACAATCAATTTTTGATCTGGCTCTCTTCTTGCTATTTTTCCTGAGGCCAGAGCTAAATCGATTAGTTCTACCCTAACTTTTTCTAGCTTGTCATCCCAGTTTAGCTCATTTCCCTTTGTGGCCCCATAAAGTGGCTTTGCTAATTTAGCATAACCTCGTATCAGATCCCTGATAAAATTCATGTGACCCATGAAACTTTGCAACCCTTTCAAGCTTGTTGGGCTTCTCTGTCTTAAATCCTCTAATTTTTCTTGTGTAGTTTTTGAGAGCCCTCTGTCAGCTCCTGTGGTAGCAAAGCCCAAAAAGTCTACCTCCTTTTTCCCGATTTCAATCTTCTTGTAACTAGGCTTAAAACCCGCTCTTATCAGCCTAGTCAAAACTTCGTCTATTATCCTCAGGTGTTCTTCGGGATCATCATTGATGATGATTAGGTCATCGATATACACAGTTACTGGTAGACCTGCCATCAATCCGACTACTATAGCCTGAAACGCATTAGGGCTATTCATGAATCCTTGTGGAAGTCTGGTATAACAATAGTGCTTAGTTTGGAAAGTGAACGCAGTTTTAGCCATACTTTCCTCAGTTAATGGAACTGTCCAAAAACCATTTGCTAAATCTATTTTTGTCAGTATCTGGCCCTTAGGCAAACCATTGGTCACGTCTTTTGCATTAATCAGATATCTTGTGTCTGGTTCGGTCACTCGATTTAATGCTTTAAAATTGCTAACTAATCTCCAACTCTGGTCCGGCTTCGGTACGGCTAGTAGCGGGGAATTTGTGACAGCATTGTCTATCTCTTTGATCACCCCTAACTGTTTTAATTCTTTGATTGTTTCTTCAATTTCTGCTAACGCCTTTTTGTTTATGGGGTATTGTCTCTGCGGTTTGTGTACACCACCTTTTATCTCGTACTCGAATTCTTTTCCCAGCAGGCCAACATCATTTTTAAATTTGGCAGCTCCTTTTTTGTGTTTTTCTAGAATCGCTCTTACTTTGTCTTTGTCTAGAATAGTGTCTTTTACCATCCTGTCAATTTCTCCCCTAAGGTCAACCATTTTCATCCATCTGACTGAAACGTCTTTATTACTCTCGCCGACAATGGTACAGGCATCCTGTAATGTAATCAAATTTTCTGATTGATTAGGGATGATGGCTAGACCTTTCCACATGTACCAGTCTGAAGAGATTGGTGTTTGCAATTTATTAAAGCCATACACTCTCATTTTTCCCTCTTGTTTTTCCGCATCCCTAGGTAAATCGTTCAGACAAGTTATCTCCGCCCCTGAATCCAATAGGAACGTTCTTCCACTGTAGTCGAGGTAGAAAAAGCCGTCTATTTCTTTAATTAAGTCAGACTGGATGGTTGCTTTTCCTTTGGGGATTCCCTATTTCTGTTTTCGCTGAAATTCATTAGACCTCACGGATCTTGTCTTGGGTTTGTCCTCACTATATGAATTTTTACCTGTTGGTTTTTGTCTAGCTCTTTGTTCTCTGACTCTGCTTTGCTGCTCTGGAGTCATCTTGTCCCATTCATCTTTTGACACATAAGTTGAGCTAGTTGGCCTGGTGCCAATTTTTGAGCCTGCAGGCTTTTGTAACTGCCCTCCACTGGGCTTTCCTGGCCTTCCTCGGCTTCGCGATCTATTTCCTCTCTGATAGCCACTTGGCTTGACTAATTCCCTTTGTTCTCTGGGAGCTGTTGACTTTTCAAAGTATTTAGTCCCTTGTGTGGCATTACGGCCCTGCGCTCCTCTGAGCCTTTCTGATTTTCTTTGACCTTGTGGCCTGTTGCCGGTAGCGTTCTGGGACTCTGGTTTTCCCTTTTTCTCAGCTTCCTGTTTGGATCGCCTGTCATATCTTACTGCAAAAGTTTGTAACTCGTCCCAGTGAGTTTCTTTACCCCATGTTTTTAACGGGGTCAGGCCTGGAAGATCCTTGTCAAACTTCAGGAGTTCTTTCACTGTTTGAATTGGTTTTCTACCTCTCTCGGCTCTACTCTTACAGAAGATTAAGACCCCGGTGCTTTTGATCTCCCTCAGCCCTCTCTCATATTTCTCTTTGGCCGTCACTCCTGAAATATTTTTCTTGTGAAGGTAAATGTCGTCAATTTTTAGTTCCAACCCTACCAGTTGGTTGATCATTAGCTCTATATCTTCGTCATGAATATTAAGCTTTTTTCCTAGTTCTACAATTTTTTGACAGCTTCTCATGTTATCTCTGGCATCAAGTTTCATTCCATTAAACATCCCCATTTCTGTGGCCGTTATGGTATGCTTAGGTCTTGCTCTAGTTTTTCTTACTGGCCTGGGGTCAATTTCTTCTTCCGAGGAATAGGACTTACTTGATTTAGACTCTTCCTGTGAGCTTTCTGGTTCTCTATAGGGCTCTTTGATCCTGCGAGTGTTCCCTGCTAGTGCCTTTTTTCTCATTGAAGAGGCTGCTACTCTGGCTAAGTTTATGCCTAATCCTTCCCGGGGCCCTGGCACTTCGCTTTCTTCCCCTGCGCTAAAATCATATTCATAATTTTGCTCATTTTGGGGTAGCATTTCTGGTGTTGTTCTGGTGTTGTTATAACAGCTCTCCTGTTATATATTGGGTTATTTGATTCCATTAGAACTTCCTTTCTTAGTTCAAAGATATCACCCATAACAGGGTCCCTTCCACTTCGACCTCTATTTTCTGGGAAAGACAGACGTAGACATAATGCTAGAGCTTTTTGACAAGCATCCTGTTGTTCTGCTATCATATCTTGTTTAGCCTTGGAACTGGTTCCAGGCATGTCCAAAATTTCATCAGCCGTCGGCCCTGTCGCTGCTAAGAAAAATTTCTGCATGTATTCGGGCTCGGCTCTTCTGATATTTCCTTTTAGGTTATGCCCCAGTTGGGTTAAAGTTTTTCTCCCTGCTAGGTCTATATGTTCCCTAGCGTGGCTACTACTCCTTCTTTCTTTAGACAACGGTTGTGCTTTCTTATGATTAACCCTATTTCTTTGTGGGATGGGTTCATCCCATTGGTTTCCTTCGCTTTCTTCCCCTTCCCAGTCAGTCCCTTCTGGGTGAGATGCCCAATCTGCATTAATAGCCTGAGCTAATTCATTTGCAACTGCTGCGTATGCAGGGCTTGCCTCCTGGAAGTCTAATCTTCTCTGGATACTAGGACCTGGTCGTTCTGTATCAGAATAATTGATTTCAGTATTCTGAGAATCCCTGCGCCTTCTCTGCGGGGGAAGAACTGTACCATCATACATCACTCTTGTATTACCACTATAGATTTCTACACTAGAATCTGTGGTTGGCTTGTATGATACCTCCATCCCTTGATCGAAATGGATTTTAATTTTGTCTCCTGGTGTCCTATTTGTGTCAATCCGTCCAACTATGGCCCTCACATCTGCTGCTGAGATGCAAATAAACTCCCTTCCATTGTTTATTTCGCAATCTCCTATATACCATTCCGAAGTGCCTTCCTTGGTACTTTTTTCTCGGAAAAATTTATCACACGTTGTTACAGTGATTTGGTATACAGATGCAGGTGGAGAGGTTGGAAGCACATTTAAGTCTGGTGGCCTTTGAGCCATTTGAGTCATTTCAGCTGGAAATGCATACTAAGACAAACACTTATTTCCTTTTCTTAAGGAATTTACAAGACCCTTTCTCTTAAGGGATTCTTGTTAGTTTTGGTCAGATACTCATGGTTCTGCCGCGCGGTTCATTTCGCTTTTCCTTTCAATAGGGCGTCCCCTATTTATAGCGAAGCTTTTCGGGCCATCCAGCTTTGATTGATCAAAATCGCTTTTTGCTCCGGGTCTTTATTATCTAACGATAATTCCGGACGAGCCCCCATGTGATGGATTTTCACGATTAATACCGTTCCAAATTATACAATATCCCGTCCTTGATATTAATATAATCCCGCGGTAACTAAAGAGCCTATCCTTTAGTCGTGTCCTCAAGAGTTAGGTGATCAGTCTATATAAATTCGTATTCTATTATTAAGTTATAGATTTCCCCTTTATATTATAAGTCTACCTTTTGTGGTACTCTTCAACCTTGTTCGCACAATAACAAGTTGTCATACATATACTCTTATACATATACACATGTTATATGCTGCCTCTTTGGCTAGGCTGTTTGATCAATCAAATATCATAGTGATTATTCTTATCTCAAAAGAATGCTCACCCTCTGATGTAGTTCTCTTCAGGAAGGGTCCTTCTGGCCCGGTTAGAAGAATGTGACTCGCACTCAATGATCCAAGGTCCAGTCAGATGATTATAATAAATGTTACAAAATTTATTACAATAATCAAATGAAAAAGGAATACTTGTTACAGATCATAAATGAGTACTAACTAACAGATAGATACTAGCTAGGCTTGAAGCTTCTTGCACCTGACAACTGCTGGTGTGTCAGGTTGGTGGTTGCAAGGAAGAGCGAGCAATTTCTCTCTTCCTTCTCTTATATAGTCTTTTGCTGCAGCTGGCTTTTGTTTCTCCGAGGCGCTGTAAGCATCTAGTTTCACAAGACCGCTGTTGCAGAAAGGAACTATGTTTCTAGCAACTGCTTAGAGGATATGAGTCCCTCATGTATAGAGAGGTGAAAGGTTTAAGACACAGTAATAAATCTTAAATGTTCATAAACACAGCAATACACTTTAAATGTTCATAGCTTTCATTAGCTCAGATACTTCTTTTAAACAGGTGGCTTTATGTGGCAGCCCATGTTTTCTATTGTGTCCTTTTCGACTTCTGCATTTGGATGAAGACAGATTTCGTGCTGAAGATTTTAATAAAGTGAGGCCAATGCCATTCTCAGATGAGCCTCTTTCCACAACGCGCAATTTAAGTCCACGAGACTGAAAGTCGGCATGAAGTGCGCCATTTGGGACAGGGCCTAAGTGTACTGGTTCGACCAAAAGAACGATTCGTTCACGAACCGGCCATCACTATCTCACAAACAATTTGATTACATGATGAATACATGAACATTTCCAGAGCTGCTCTGAGAGAACGCCTAATGAGCATTTTCATCATTTTATTTGAGAAAAACCATTGTCAAATAGGCTTACACTTTGAAACAGGTCTTCGATACAACCCGTCAAAATAAAAGTTTGGTCCAACTAGGAGAAATTATGACAGAAATATATTATTGTTGTAGGCGAACAATAGAATGTACTTCTCAAAATAATAATTTATTTAAACATTAATTAAGGCATATATTTTTTGTCCATGGTTTAATTTAGTAAATCTGTTTTTTGCAGCTCTTCCCCAAAAAATAAAAGGACACAAGTTTAAATTTTCATTTGATTGCCACCGTTTTTGATAATATATTTGGATTAAATCATAAAAAGAAACATTAATTTTCTGAATAAAATACATTTCATAGGACCATTTTATTCTTAAAAAAATTAATAAATTATTAATGTTAAAAATGAGTTGTTAATCTAATTCATTATCAATTATTGAATTTAATTTATTAGACATGTTCTATTGAAATTTTAATAAACAAAACAAACAAATGGTTTCAAGTTTGTTATAATAAAAGCATTTTTTCAACCCCAAAAAAACTGTTTTCTTTAATTTAACTGTCATTTTAACTGATGATAATAATAATAACCATAATTTAATAATACCGTTTATTTAATAATTGATTAATACTGAAAACCGTGATATTTTCTGAGACATTATCATACTGTAAAAATCTCATACCATTACAACCCAATACACCCACTGTTCACCCACCCCCCCACTGTTAAAAAAGTAACTCAGTATCTTTTACTTGAGTAAATTTTAAATGAGCTACTTTTTACTTGAGTAGATTTTTAGACCGGTAATTTTACTTGTACTTAAGTAAAATTTCATTGAAGTAGTAGTACTTTTACTTGAGTAGAATATTTTATTACTCTTTCCACCTCTGACGAACACCTAGTTTGTTGTGCCTTGTATATAGGCATGTGTAGGGCTGCATAAAATAATAACAATAGCCTAGATGGCAGGCAGCCTATAAATCGTTAAAAATGAACAATTCAGTAACACTACACTAGACAAACATATGTTGTTTATCATATGTTACTTGAAATATTTATATTCGTTATGAAATGAGATGAGTTTGGCGTGAAGCCTAATGTGTGGCGTGTTTTGCTTTTCAAACACACAGCGTGACTCAGACCCAAACTCAGCGCGTGCAGCGATCTTATCTCGATAGAAGATGCGGAAGCAGAATGCAAGTAAAACTCATTTAATTGTGTAACACACACAGTCAGAGCACACACAACAGGCTGGTAACGCAGGGACAAGATGGTCAGTAATCCCGAGTGAAGTGCCGTGGTGATGATGTGATGAAATAATCCAAACGTGAAGAACCGAGGAACCAGACTGGAAACAGGACAAGACGATGACGGGAACAGGATCACACACGAGGAAACATCAAACAACGATCTGACAAAGAGAGGAAAGTTCAGTGAATATTTAAAGGTGAGATGATAGGTAGCAGCTGGGGAGGTGATTGCGATCAGCTGGATCGCTAATCGACCTGATCAGAGTGGAGCCGCCCACTCACGCACACCCACACATCTAACAACAGAAACACGAGACTAAAAGGAGACAATGAATATATAAACCGTGACAGATCTAGCCACTCCAAACTATGAAACATTATTGTTACATTATACATCTACGTTTGAGCAGATATCCACAAACACAGTATTTAACAGTAAACACAGGTCTAAACATTAAAATATTCACCATATTAGAATAAACACTCATACTAGCATACTTGTATCTCATTTCATAACATTTTAGGCTGGCACCAGTTTAGTAGCTACAATGTAAAGTTTATGCAACAATAAAACACTTACTATTATGTCTCTTACCTTAAAAATTGTTCTCATACACGTCAAAACGTCTTCTTCTGAGGTAAATCCAAGGTAAATCCACAGCACAAACAGTCTTCCAAACTGATGAAAAGTAGAGAAATACTGGAGTCGCTGATTCTTTGTTTCGAGCTGATGAGGGCGTTAACAGCTCTGCGTTCCTTCACGTGGATCATTTGAATGAGAACAGCTGCGCGCGTGGGGGTGTGGTCAAATTAAAGTTAATGAGCTCGGGCTGGAGAAACTGTACATGTCGTTGCTTTCATACGGATTTCTTAAACCGAGAATATTTGTTTTTGATATGATTTACTTCATTTAAAAAAGGAGACTTTAAGCTCTGTAAAGACATTACTTTCATGTGTGGGTGGCAAGTATTGGTTACAGATCATTTTCTGTCGCGTTTCAGAATGAACTTCACATTGAGAGAGAAGACAGAACGTGCATCATGTTTTTTTTCTTTATTTTACGAAAAACACAACTTTTTGTTTTTATTATTAGTGTACACAATAAAAGAAGACATTTAACAGTTTTTAATGATGAACACTTGCCTGTATGACAAAAATCGACGGAGTTATTTGAGTTTCTTTTGCACTGATAAGAAAAAAAGCGAGACTATCGCGCCGGCGCAATAGCCGACCCCAGGGGGTTAATATTGATCAAACAAAAATAAAAAGAGAAAAGCATTCACTGCTCGCTAATAGCTTTAATAAGGATTCGTTATATTTCATTCATACAAATAAATATGTCTGCTTGAAAGAATGATGTATGCAAAGACTGCATAGGCCTATCATTAATTAAAAAGACTGTGTTCTACTTTAGGAAAAGTGGTTTTGTTTCATTTTAAGATTTTTTTTAAGTTACAGTAGTTAAATCTGTATCTGTATTGCATGTTCAAACTTTAAAATCATTCACATTAACAGGTTAATAGCTGTTTTCTCCGGAATGATATATGGGTTTGAAAATTTTAGAGAAATTCTAAATTAATGCATTACAATTTAACTACTAAGCCCATTATATTTAAGTCGACTTAATCTACTGTAGATTTAGTCGACTAAAATCTTATTGTATTTCGTAGACTAAAACTAGACTAAAACTTAAACAATTCAGATGACTAAAATATGACTAAAACTAAATGGCATTTTATTCAAAAGATTATGACTAAAACTAAATCAAAATTTGCTGTCAAAATTAACACTGACTGTCAGCTATGAGTGTTCGGCGCCTGCGTGTAAATGCACAACTGTCTATTTCTACAGATATATTCATCTATATCCGTCATTCAAAAAGGGAAACCAACGCTGCAGATACACAAACCATAAACAAAGCTGTGCGTGCTTATTGTTTTGAATATCAATCCTGCAAAACACGTTCTTTATTCCACTCCGCTCATGTAAATATTGAAATATTCGCCAAAGAACACTAAACCAGCCTGGTTGGTCTAGTAACATTAGACCATCCTTCTATCTGTACGGTTTTGACTTCTTTGCTCAGTGTTTTGCTATTGTTTTCATGCACTGACTCGTTCACTAAGCTGAACAGCCAATCAGAGTTCCCTCCCAGCAAGCAATTTTGCATTTAAAAGACGTCTAATAGCCATCTAAACACAGCCCTGACGTCTAGGCTAAATTTGGGCTGTCAGTGAAAATCTAATAGACGTCTAAACACAGCCCTGACGTCTAGGCTAAATTTGGGCTGTCAGTGAAAATCTAATAGACGTCTAAACGTAGCCCAATAATAGACTAGTCATCAAATAGACAGCAAATGAATGACTACATATAATAGGCAACAAAATACAACTTAAGGATTGGTTTTACTCAAATATAACACACATACATGACAATCCATCCAAAAAATTTGAATTATAAAACTGTTAAGAACAATATGAAAATTAACACTTAAGATAATAACAACTGAAAAAATATACTATGACACTTAATTATACAATAACAATTATGAAAATAAAATACAAATACAATAAAAATATATAAAGATTATAATAAAAAACATTGGAAATTAACTTAAGATAATGAAAATATAAAGAATGACAAAATAAAATATTTTAAACAAGTATAGCTAGGTATAAACTTACATAACTGTAAAGTTTGGGTTATTTATTCTCTTGAATTTTGACATTAATTAATTTTTTAAAACCCTAAAATATAATACAAATTAAGATGGTTAACAATTGCAGACAAAGATTGACATTTCAAAATTACTGGTAAATAAAATACTTTTAAAATATCAGATTTGTGTTGTGACCACATGAATGACTTAAATATTGACAAAAAAATAAACAGAGAAGTGTTCAGTTTTTATGCACCATAGGCCTATATCTGGAACCAACTCCAAGAAACCTTTTTTTAAGTTAAGGCTAAATACTTTTAGTTTTGTTTGCCACTACCTTTAATTAATTGGACAAATAAGTGTTTAATTGTTTTCTTATATTGTATTTTTATATTGCCTTGTTGTTGAAATGTGCTTTACAAATAAACTTGGCAAGTTAAAAAGTCCTATTTTCATATCATAATGATCTAAAGAAAAGAGTAAAATATATGTGTGGCTTTCATAACACATTAGAATAGGTTGCACATGGACACAGTTACAATACACGCACCATGTTAATATGCACAGGCTTATTCTAGTCTACACTGTTACCCGCTAAAATGTCACGATTCCAACAACACATGATAACAAATAATTTAGTTTAAAAATGAGCACGTCAAACGAAAACACAGACACTTACAAGACAAAAGTTGGACTTAATTTTTCCTCTTCTCTTCGACCGACAGGTAAGTGAATGCAATGCTCTGTCTCGTTCAAAATGGTGGAAATGTTTATGGAGCGATCGCGAGAACAGTGATCTGTACTAACTATCAACTCTCGCGGGTCCAGTAGTTATGTCTCAGTAGGGTTGTTGCCATCTAGCGGTTGAGAAATGTAATTGCATTTTTATTTCATTTAAAATTAAAGACAGTCAAATAATATCGTAGATTGTGTATACATGTTATGTGTGACAGCAAACATGAAGCTGC
>JAPDVR010000021.1:2571876-2627199 GCA_026230005.1 Gila orcuttii
TGTCTCTGGGAATCCTCTGAATAAACATGTCTTCCTGTGTGTAGACAACAAAGTCACACCAGTCCAAACCAGAAATCAACATCTGGCCCTGGACCTGCCAAAAGTACGAATGAGATTTCCTTAATGTGTGTGTGCCCTCACTGATCTTAATATATGGGCAATCAACATAGCTTGCTACATTGGGGCATTTAATCTCAACAAGGCCAAACACTGTCTGCCCCTTTGGATCATACACGATGCCATCAGGTGATGACCCCATCCAGGGTGCGTCAGGGTGGATAAGGAAACCACAGGGATAGTGGTTAACCTCCCTTACTCTGCAGTACTCCTCTACAGCTGCTGGTTCCATGTCAAGCCCCCTCCTCATGTCTGCAGTCTGATGGCTAGGTCTCAGAAGTCTTTTGGCAAGATTTTCGGCAGAGCTCTGTGCCCTGGTGTGACAGACCTCTCTGAATTTTGAGGAGGTGATGCGGGGCTGCCTTAGCTGGTGCCACTCAATGCAGGAACTCTGCTCTTTTGTGCTGTTGGCAATTTTGTGTGCTGTCTCTAATGTTGTTGCCAGGGACATCATGTGGTGCTGCTGATGTTCAGTGCAGACAAAAGAGCAGGTAGAGGGTCCCAGCCTGTAACCCTGAAGTGGCAGCTGTGGGGGAGAAGGAGCATCTGGGTGGGGACAGGTTTTTGGAACTCTTTTTGCTGGCATGTGATAAGACAACACACTTCCTTCTTGCACTTTTCCAAATGCAGAGTCAACCAGAGGAACATTAATGTCCATAGCCATAGTTGTTATCAGTGGAGCCGCATCACTTGGAAGATCATGGTAGACTTCATCCACCCTGAGTGTGGAAAGTTCAGGCAGAGCTGAACTGACACCCTTATACAAGTTGCTCCTATGGAAAAGACACAATATATATATATATATATATATATATATATATATATATATGTTTTTAAATGAGCCATAAAGTAAGTTACATATAAGTTGAACGAACAAACAAAATAAAAAAATAAAATAGGCTTTATTTTTTTTAAAAGCCATTAGAGATGGTTAGGACTTTCTTGCTTGAACAACTATCAGTATAAATACTAACAATGGAAATTAACATACAATGTGTCTCATATGATCAGATGACTACTTTATTTGAGGTCTCACTGATTATAACAGAAAATGTCTTTAATGATAATAACAACAATACTAACCTGATGCCTTCCACCAGTTTTCGTTCCTTGGGTCTGGCTGAAAGAATCACCATGTCATTAACCAGACCAGGTTTAACACCCTGCATTTAAACAAAAAAAGGTTATCAATAAACAGAAATATCCATAAATAGAATCAAAGTACCCTGTTAGAAACATTAGTTACCATGGTTCTTGGCTTATGCCATTTCTGTTCAGTCTCTGTGCAGCTGTGTGTTGGGGGAACAGAGGTGATTCTTAGCTGGCAATAATGTGCAGTCTGGTACAACAGTGCTGCCACATGATTACACAAAGCTGTACCTGCCACACAGGTACACTGGCAGCTTTGTAGCTGCACAGGACGGGCATCCCTAAGCACAACCTGAAAATACACAAATCTGTTACAATAGAATAAAAGTGCAGTTTTTTAAAAGGAGAATGCATGAGTACAGTGAGAATGTTCGACAAAACAAACAAATAATATGTACCATCGACATATAAAGATGACATAAAAAACTACTAAATTTGTAGGAGCTAAAATTGTAGCCAAAATATAATTTATTATTAATATAATTATTTCTCACTTTACTCATCATCAACAGTGGACACAGAACGTGTGTCAATGCAGTGAAACAGAATTCAGTTTCTGTGAATCCCAGTGCTTACTAACGTACGTTACATATTTAAAAATCGATAAATATTCCAACACACCAATATTATTAATGGTAGGGTAAATTAAATATGTATTTAAAATAACCTTTAGTAGGATTATGCGATGATTCACAGAAACTTGATCTGACGAACGGAACCTGTCTCATGAAACAGCCTGCACTGAACCTGCAGGATAACTTTCCCTTACGCTCAAGGTGTGAGGCTTTTGGCTTTTCCTCATTGATCTGTAGCACTCAGCCCTAATGGTTACCTCTCCTGTACTTGAATCCTTGTTTGAAACTGACATTGACAAAGGCGTTAGGAAAATTAGATGTAATTGACACATAATAGTAGACAGACCGACACAGACACATAGCCTACGTTACACCTGCTGCGCTAGCTAGATAGCATGCATGCTAAGGGAATGTAAACACAGAACACGTCCAGATCTTACCTTCAAAATTGTGGATGTAGCTCGAAACGTACAACTTGAAGCCCTTCTCCTTCTTGGTTGTCGATGTATGACACAATGTTTGTATAATTCGACTCACGTCGTTGACCGTAACCCTAGGGACATCTTGAAGCGACCGAGTGAAAAACGCCATAGTTGCTATTGACGCTACGTGCGCCGGCGACACCGGATGTGACTTAGCTGGCTGACTTGGAATGCGGAAGAGAGTGTGCATATAGCCTATTGTGTTTCAGGCAATGGTATACGCACGGGCTGTTTGGGTGGAGAATGGGCAGCAGATGGAAGGAGTTTTGCCATTGAACTGGATCGACACAGAGACCAAAGTGGTGCGATGGCCTCTAAAAAACGTGTCAGTGGCACATAAGCACCTTTTACAATCACAGGAGGACTGGTTGAGCTTTGAATTTGTTAAAGTCAAAGTGACATCAGGCGATAAAAAATATTTTGAATGTTATTTCTGGCATGTTTATACAATTTATTTTTCGGTTAAAATACTATAATACCATAATACGTATTACTATCGCTAGTAGTGTTTGTTTTCATTCTTGATTTTTAATAAGCCGACAGGAGTGTGAAAAACAATGAGCGTATAATGTAAACAATCACATATCATAAGTGACAAATATAATATTGGCAGGGTCAGATTTGTCTGCTGAGGAGGATGAGTCCTTGCCAGACAAGAAAAAGGGTGAGTACAGTTTAATTAAGTTGGCTGTGTAAACTGTGTATTAGTATTCAACGTTATCTTACTGTGATTAATTTCATTGTGCATGTTCTTGTCGAGAGGATACAGTGTTGCTTCCGGTTCCTCCGCCAAAGCTCTCACATGGGGTGAGTAAAATATAGTTAGCTGGGCTGGTCCAGTGGTATAATTCAGTCATCAAACTTCAGGGAATGGTTGGCAATATGAGTTTTTCTGTAATTTAAGTTGCTGTATGCTTCTGGTTTTGGAATTTCTTTTAAGGGGTGGTAAAACACGATTTCACTTTTCTAACTTTAGCTAGTGTGTAATGTTGCTGTTTGAGCATAAACAACATCTGCAAAGTTACAGCGCTCAAAGTTCAAAGCAAAGGAAGATATTTGCTTTTAAAGAAATACATTTCTAAGAACTACAGCAAACGGCCGGTTTTGGACTACATGACATTCCTCCAGGGTTGCTGACGTCAGCAAATCCCATTATTTACATAAACCCCTCCTCCGAGAATACTTAATAAGCGGGGCGAGGTCATTTTATATTGCTGTTTTGGAGATGAGTTGTCGCAATTAGAGATGCGCGGTTGGCGGTTATAGCCGCGGACTCCGCGGATAAATCGCGGATCGGGCGGATGACGTGACGAAAAAAAATATTTTAATTAAATTCAGGCGGGTGGCGGGCGGTTTCTAGTCTCGCGGCTGTCATCATCAGCGCCTTGTATCAGCGGATGGCGGGCGGGAAAATTAGTCAAACACGTTGGTGCAGATGGATGGCGGATGGATGATGAGTTTTGTGATGCGGTTGCGGATGAAATAATAGCCCATCCGCGCATCTCTAGTCGCAATGCTGTCGAAACGCTGTTATTTTCATCCGGATTGCAGGTCCACTTTGTTCAGCCTTCCTAGGGTCGCGGGAGTTAGGGATCAATGGTTAAAATTTATTTTTAACTCGGTCCCTCATAATTATGACCCAAACCTCACTCTCTGTGCTGCAGGCACATCTGTGCTCCTGTGTTACGGAGGAAAGCTTTCACAATCTTTGCGAGTTCAATGCAGGATTCACACATCGGCTTGTCCTGAAAGATGGAGCAGTTCCAACTTTAAAAACAGAAGCTTTTGTTTACGAGCCACAAACTGTAAGTATGATTTATTTTTCGTCAATGTGTTTTCCTGTAATAGTTCGTATTGTTAATTGTACGTTGTAGCAAAGAATTAAACAAATGACAACGCTATTTGGCTCTGCTGGTTTGTTAAATGCTCATTCATACATAACGTTATCCGACAAACACCTATCGTTACAAACTTTTTTTTTATCTCAACAGCGAACTTGGAATTAGTGTAAATTATTCTTTGATTAGAGCTTTTATGTTTATCTACATGCTTGTTTATCTACAGGCATGCTAAACATGGTTCTGTGTTTGATTTGGCAGCCGATGTTTAGTGTTCGTTTTGGGTTAATAGTTCTGTCGACAGATATTTGGCTACAATCGTTCTAAAAATACAAAAGTAACGGTGCCATACAGTCAGAAACGATCACTATAGATTAGGGGTGGTGAAAAAAATCGATTATTGATTAATCGCGATTATGTTATGGACGAGTATGAATCGATTATTAAATTTTCAAAAATCGATTTTTTATTATTTAAAAAAAAAATTTGCATTATTTTATTTTGCAAAAAATGTTATACCGGAAGTTGAACGTCACGAACGCGCCAAGTTCCAGTTAGCAAGCGTGTGTAACGGCAGCCAGAGCTAGTGAGAGCAGGTGTGTAAAATGGAAGAACCAGGAACGAGCAACCAACCGATCCACCCAGCTCCATCTGGGCTCAAAGCAAGCGTGTGGATTCATTTTGGTTTTCATGGCAGGAGCTCCAAACATGTTGATATGACGCATGCCGTCTGTCGACATTGCCACACTAAACTGAAGTACTGCGGCAATACGAGCAACTTGAGGGCCCACATTTCCTGCTTTCATCCAGAGGAGGCAGGGTGAGTTAAAGACGACCGCCTGAAGCCCGTCATCCCACCAAATCAGCGCACTCTCCACGATATGATAAAATTGGCCCGGGCTCGGAGAGAGCTAAGAAAATCACAACGTCGATATCTTATTTTATAGCTAAAGATATGAGGCCATACAGTGTGGTTCAAAACCAAGGCTTCCGCTACATGGTTCACAGTATGGAGCCAAGGTATGTGATACCATCCCGGAGCTTTTTTACACACAAGTTGATTCCTATTTTTTACAAGGAGACAAAGTTTTTAGTGCAAGTGTCCCTCAAGTCTGCTCACAGGGTAGCAATAACTTGCGATCCCTGGACCTCCAGAGCCACCGTCTCATATGTGACTGTTACGGCACATCATGTCAACAGTGAGTGGAAGCTAATTTTATACGTGCTTCAGACGAGAGCTATGGATGATAGCCACACGAGCGCTAATATGTGCAAGTTTCTCAAAGCTGCGGCAGACGAGTGGGGGATAGATACACACGACCTGGTTCTCGTCACCGACAATGCTTCAAATATGAACGTGGCTGCAGAGCTTGGCAACTTTCTATATATCCGTTGTTACGCTCACACCCTAAACCTCGCCTGCCAACGAGCGCTGAAGTTGCCCGCTGTAGCCCGACTGTTGGGTCGAGTCAGACGGATCACCGCCTTCTTCCACCGCAGCACCACAGCCAGTCATGTGCTGGAACAAAAGCAGGCCCTACTCGGTAAGCAAAAGGCTTAAAATGAATTTAAAAAATAAAATATTTACCTGTGTAATAGAAGTGAATCTATTTTAACGGTTGCATTCAAAGCACGCTTTTTATTAGTTTCTAAATTACCAGTAGGCTATTTAAAAATATAATTCCTTATATAGGCTACTAGTAATTAGCTTTTCTTCTTTTTTAATTTTACCAGAACTGCCTAAACACAAACTGAAGACAGATGCTCCAACAAGGTGGAATAGTGGCTTTGACATGGTTGATCGGTTCCTTGAACAGCAGCCTGCCATCTGCGCTGCGCTCCTCTCCCCTCAAGTAAATAAGTCTGGGATTTAAGATTTAATCAGACCTAGTAGCAAGCCAAGGTGTGAAAAATATTTTAGTTAATTGAAATAAATAAAAAAAACTAGACTTTAGAATAAAAATATTATAAAAATATGATATTGTGTACACACAAAACTAACTAACTAAAAAAAAATATATACTGAAAATGTCTTTAGTTTTGTTTGTCAATTTGACACGACAGCCTTGAGGAGGCACTGGTGCATGTATTTGAGACTTAGTCTAAATGACTGTGAGTTGTTGTGTTGGCGTGAATGGAGAACTCTTATAGCATACAGTGTTAATTCCTTTATTTTAACTTTTCCTGTTCTCAATTCCCATCATCCTTACAGATGAGGAAAGGTGCGCATGACATCTGCACACTGAGTGAGGGAGACCTGTCCGGCGCTGAACACCTTGTGAAGACCCTCAAGCCCATGAAATTGGCCACCACCACAATGTCTGAGGAAAGCATGAAATTGAAATTGAAATTGAAATGGCCAAACGATATTTATGTATCCCAGGTACGAGCGTTGCTGCAGAGAGAGTGTTCTCCACTGCGGGAGACATCGTGTCAGCACAACGGAGCACACTCACGCCACAACATGTGGACCAGCTGGTCTTCCTCCATAAGAATCTGGTCATTCCAGAGCTATGAATGTTTAGTACAACTTGATTACTCACAAGTTAGTGTGTTGCATTTTGTCACTGTGTTCTACATTACAGTATATAAGCTGAAGCAACAGTAAGTTGTTCAAAAATGTTAATTTTGTCTTCTTAATGATTAAATTGGACAATTTTCTTATAGAAAGACCCTCCACCTGAACAACACCTTGTCTTTCTAGAAGAAAATTGTCCAATTTCTACAGTATGTTGGTTCTGATACTTCCTAAAGGAAATAACCCTTTCATTTATTTGTTATTGTTTAGTTCAACTTGATGAGTCACAACACAATGTGATGTATTAATTTCTGTGTTCTACACGACAAGTTATAACTATACGACACAGAAAGTGCTTTGAGTTGTTGTTACTCAATAAAAGAGTTAAGTAATTCAGCAGCTGACTTTTTTTAATACTGCAATCACTTTGTAGTGTATTTTCGTTTACTGTTGTGAAATGGAAAATCAATAATCGCTAATCGAGAATCGTTAATAATTGAAAATCGACTGTAATCGAATCGAATCGGGAAATCAGACAGATTAACCACCCCTACTATAGATCCGCAGTCTTTACTCAAAAAAATCCCTTTGAGGACTGTAGTATAATTTGTTAGAACGATTATATGAAATTCTTGTTTATGAAGCTTATTTTTTTGTAATTCTATAATAATTAGTACAATTAAATAACAGCGTATCTAAAAAGCAATGAGAGAACAACAAAAAACAAACCTTTCTGAAACGTCATTTAACAGCCGTTCTTGAACAGGTTCTGCTCGATCATCTTCACTAACGTTTCCCCGGGTCCGATTGGTTTTATTAATGCCATTGTTTATAAAACACCAAAGCACAAACTACCATAGCAAACTACCGGTAAATTTAAGGGGCGTGACATTTCCGGAAAACGTGCACTAGACGGTTAGCGAATCACAACACACTGGGCCAGCTAACCAATCTGAGCCCATTGCGTAGTTTTGAGGGACTGGCTTCATAGAACCAGGAAACCATCAGACTGTTTTTACAAGGAGGGACAGAGCAGTGTAGAATAAAGGTAAAATATATGAAAATATATGCAATTTTTAAAAAACAAAGCATGAACACATGTTACAGTGCACCCCACAAACACAATCAAGCCTTCGAAAAAATGTGTTTTACCACCCCTTTAACAACCACAGGACCAAATGCAATGCTGCTCCAGTTACATGCACCCCAGAACTGGCTAACACCGCCATTAGACAACCAGAGAGTCCTGCATCTTCAGACAGTAATTTCATGTTTTTATTTATTCTACTTTACTTGCTCACAATGCAAACGGAATATGAAGTATTTTTAAGTCTGGGCTCAAAACAAAGTCTTTCAACCTTCCTGTTCCTTTTTCGGTTTCTGGATGTTCTCGTCCAACGCTTCACCGTTCACCTACAAGGTCAGAAGCATTTAGTCCAGTGTCAGCCAGTCAGTCAGTAAACCCTCTACATACACCTTGGCAATAGAATAGCCATTGGCTAGTACATTTTTTCATGTCCATGATCAGTTGCATTCTTCATAGTTGTCAATTCTCCTACCTCACTTATTATAGGAGCAGCTGTCTTTAAAAAAATATTTCAATGAGTTGTCAACGCTGTTTTCTTTTTTCTCCAGGATCTAGGGGTTCTCGCACACCTCAGCGTGGAGTTCGAATGACTTCACAGTCCGGGAGCAGAAGCTTATTCCCCATGTCTCAAGCTAGTACGTCCATGGTCAATATTTATTATTGTATCATTCTTTAATAATCATAAAGTAAGATTTATAAAATACTTGACAAAAATAAATTAATGTATTTTCTTCCACAGAATACCAGAAGTCAGTGCTTGGAAAGCTAGTTGAACTTCTAGATGAGATAAAAAGAGTCGGGAGGCACTATGAGCCCCTGAATTCTGCTGTCCATGTTGCTAGGCTAGAAACCTTAGAAGAGTTTGCTCAAGAAGAGGCACGTCCAAAGAACCACAACCTCTGGGAACAAAGGGTATGATTTATACAGAAATTGGACTAAACTATGTCAATCAAACTAGACCCCCAAGTCTCCAAAAAGTCTAAATGATCTATATTGTACAAAAATATGCTTTTCTCCTGCATCTGTTAACATGCACAGCTTTATATAATGTGTAATTGAGGGACACACAGTGCTCAAATTTTTGTATAGGCGTATTTTCATGCCTTTGTATTAGAGGTATACTACTGTCCCATAATATTTTCCATGGACTCAACATGTATCAACATGACCAGTTCCCATTTAAGCTCAATCTGGCAACAATCAGTATATTACCAATACCATGGGTTTATTTATAATGTATTGAGTGGCTTTTCATGTGTCAGGTACAGGTGTCCCAGCTCTCAAAGGTGGGAGGGAGGAACGATAAAGACTGCGTCCATAAAGTGATGGACAGGTATTAAACAACTGTCAAATGCTCAGAATATAGAATGTAATTATGCAGTTACATTTTTACTCATTGCCTGCTGTGTTTGCCCTCCTCTTAGCACATAGAAAAGCAAAAATGCGAAAAGAGATGATTCATTAGGAACAATGCAAGCATAAAGGAATATTTGTAGAATGTAGGCGTGGACCTCACCCTATGATTTTTTGCATGTATTCTCAGGCTTTTCACCAACAGCCTAATGGCATCTTTCAACATGAAGGGGCGGGGTAGCAGTGAGAAAAAAGCATTCCAGGATACCATTTTTACTCTGTGGTAAAAGGTAAATGCATTTTCATGTTTATATATATCTAATTTAGCTTATCAATTGTATTTCTTTTGGGAAGGTATGCAAATCCATTCAATTGTCAATTGATTAAATGTAAATACATTGTGTAGGAGCCTTAATGATGTAAGATGTGGTGTATTCATGCACCATCTAATATATTTTCTTTTGCATTTGCAGTAATGAGGTGGTGTAAAACTGCCACAGAAGTTTAAATCAGGGCTGCTATGGCTGAGACACTTAAACTCCCGGGAGAGCTGGAGGTGGAGGTCGCAAAGTGTGAACATTTGTAGTGTAAATTTTCTTTTGTGTTTTGTGTTGACTCTTGGAATGTGCTTTTGGAATGTGAAATCTGTGTTGGTTACTGGTTTATTGCACTATTTAAAATGTGCTGTTTTAATAAAGCTATTCTAAGCTAACTCTTTAAAGCTTTGTTTCATTCATATGTTAATCTAAAATTTTATTGGCATGTTAATGTGTTGGAACTTGAGAATTGACAATTGTCAATAGGCATCGAGTAAACGCTGAAGATCGACCTGTTTTCAATGTTGAAAAGTCGGACAAATTTTGATGTTTTTTTAATATTCAATTTCAACCTTCAATTGACCGTAATTAGACGTTGAAGATTTACGTCTATTCAACATCTAATAGACGACTTTTTGCTAGCTGGGCTCGATCGGCCCAAAGAAGGATTCACGGTCAGCGGGGAAGGGCTCTGCGCGTCTTTCTGCATACTAAAGTAATTTGATTAAATGAAATACATTTTTATACACATGTATTAACTCAGTATTTCATCTGACTCCATAAATGAAAAAAGGTTTTAATGATATCTCTTGTATGTTTCACATTTTTTTTTAGCTCTTTACTGAAAATAAAGTCAAAGTCGATTAGAATAAAATCAAATGTTTACAATTTATTATGTCAGGTAAATGTATCACGCCAGTTGCATAATCAGTTCAAAGATAATAGATATAAACATCAAATGCTCTACAATAAAGAGAGAAGATGCAATACCTTGACATTATAAAATACATGATGCGAAGAGTTTAACGTACACTTCACATCACGGGCTAATCTGAGTTACAGAAAACGCGCCATGCTCTTGTTGCATTTCATTATATAGACAGACCAAGGCAGAAAACTCTTTTCAAATGTAAACATGAGTTCACAGTGTGAATTCACATTAATCACTGTCCCAGACTTACTGGAGCAGAAGTTGATTTACATTGAACCATTTACTAACAATGGGAATTTAGATTGAGTTTACACCTTCTGAGAGCAGGAGACCATTTGCCTGGAAGACACATGTGAATTATTTCTAAACTCTTAAATATCTTATTACTTTTTGGTTTACTTCTTTGAGAATGAGATCTTTGTACCAGTCGCACTGAGACATTTCGAATTATATCACACATGTGATACTGTGTGATAATTATTCACATTAAACTACATAGATTCTTGGGTGAATTTCAGATCATCTCAGCATGAGGGAGACGGAGGGGGGTTCGAGGGAAAGAGATGTAGATTAGGATTGCTTAGGTGAGACTTCCGTCTCGAATCCTGCACAAGAGAGAAATTCATAATTTGCCCTCTCTTCCAGTTCTTCCAGTCTTACACCTACTTCGGGTAATAGCACTGGTGATATTGGGATAGCAGTAAGGGTTTCCCAGACGAGACCACCTCCTCGAGCCGCTCACTCCTGTTGCCTCTCCTGGGGGTACCAGTCCTTACCTTTGGGGCTCCACCAAATGACAGCATGTCTATCACTGCATGGGAGGATGAGCTGGACGGGGATGAAGATTCAGGGACCATAGCGTTGCCTGAGTCAGACCCAGAGTTAGTGGCTATGCTTTCCTAGGCCACCGCAAGCATCGGGTTCATTGGGAACCCTCCACTGTGTCCCGAACCCTTAAGGCTGGACGATTGGTTCCTTGGGGCGGGTCGTGCTGGTTCTCAGCTCCCCGCCTTAGTGCGCCCTGGGGTCTTTTTTTCTTATCAGTGCAAAAGAGACTCAAATAACTGTTGATTTTTGTCATACAGGCAAGTAAGTAACCCTTTATTGTCACATAATCACAAGTACCAGTGAAATTGGCCATCAACTTGTCCATACAAACATACAATATGACAATGGGGTAGACAGGACAGGAAGACAGGGAATTGAGGAAAAATACAGCATGACATGAGAAGAGGTGAGGAGAAAAAAAGGCAACCCCCAGACTATGCTCCTGTAAGGAGTACAGTGTGGGAACAGGAAAAAAACACCTCAGCAACATTAGCACATAATCAGTACACTCTACAACATGAACAAGACATTGCAACAGGGGTGGGGAGTGGGGGATGGAGGTAGCCCAGCACAGGCAAGCAGCCATCCGGTCCTGCAGCCATTTCGGCACTGGTCACAGACCCGCCTGTCAGACTGGGGTACAAAGTGGCGAAGGCGAGGGATGGGGTGTGGGGCGGATGCATATCTGAGTATATATGTAAGAGTTCATGTGTGTGTAGGCCTGGAGAGTCGCTAAGCCAGCACCATAATCTAGATGCCTCAGTCCGCAGGATTGTCATAGCGATACACAGCGAGTTGCCATGGAGACAACCTTGATCAGGTCCCATACAGAATCAACAATCACCAGGTGTCTGGGGAGTCGGGGAAGGAACGCAAGAGCGGCTCACTGCAGTGCTCTTCCGGGGGAGTTGTTGTTCCAACAGCGGCCTTGGCCAAGGCCAGTGCTGGTTGGGGGGTGCCGAGACAGATAAGATTGGGATTGTTCAGTCTTCGGGCGAGTAACCGCATTCAATTTACACAGGCTATTCTCCTTGTCCATTTTGGTCTCTGAAACGATCCATTTGTCTTTGCAAAGCTGTGAGCTTCTCCATGATGTTATCCGTATTGTGGTTCATAGACCCAGTCTGAGTGCTGACAGCTCTGCCCACCGCCTCAATCATGACGGACAGCCTTGTGGGGCTTTGGACAGCTGTCACTGTCTTCTTAATTCCTCGATAAACCAGGGCAATGCCTAATCCAATCAGCAGAAGACCTGTTATCATGGTGCCGAATAGGTAGATATCTTCAACGTCCTCCACGGAAAGAGCCGCCAGACAAACGACCCGCCACCTCTCCCACGCATCCATCGTGTAGCCAGCTGCGAACGTCCCGGCAGGGTAGTCAGGTTCCCCCGAACCCAAGCTTCACGTCGAGAAGATGGTGTCAATTGCGTTGAGAGACCAGTTGATCACATCCATAATTTCTTAGTTTGGAGAGCAGTGCAGCGAGAGTCTCTCAAAGTACAAGACAGTAGACTAGACGTGACGAGAGGAGCAAAGCAGGGGAGGTAAGGGGAGGGAGATGGAGAGAAAATGCGACCGCCTTCGTTGAGAGCAAGAGAAGAAGAGTGTTATACATAATTCAAAATTATTAAATGTCTACTTTTATTTGTGTACACTCATAATAAAAACAAAATGTTCTGCCTTTCGTAAAATAAACATGATGCGCGTTCTGCTGTCTCTCTCAGTGTGTAGTTCATTCTGAAACTTGACAGACAATGTTCTGAAAACTGTAACTCAGTGAATACTGGCCACTCACACGTGTGAGTTATGTCGGTGAACGTGATTTCACCAAGTACCACATGTTCCTGGATAAACATTTTTGATAATCCTGGAACAACTTTCCAATCAACCAATCAAATTTGATGGACAAGTTTACAGTTTATGTCAAGTTTAGGTTTAGAACCAGGGTGAGGTGCTTCAACATCAGTGTTACACCTGTCATTTCCCTCTGATTTTAGGGAAAATTTATGGGTAGGATTAGGTTTAACGGTTGGGATAGGGTAAGAACTAAATTTTGGGACAGGAATGTTATTCCAGGATCAACAAAATCTGTTGATCCAGGAACATGTCTTACTTGGCAAAATCACGGTGACGGAGTTATGTCTTTACAAAGATTGAAGTCTCTGTTTTTAAACGATGTAATTCATATTGAAAACAAATATTCTCTGTTTAAGTAATCCGTATGAAAGCAACGAGAGGTACAGTTTCTTAAACGAGTGCTCATTATCTCTTATGTGACCACACCCACGCGCACGAGCAATACAGGTTATGCGTAACATTCTTCCGGGTTTTACAAAACGGGATTAACTATTTAATGTATTAATGACGACCGTCTATAGCCGGTGTTTACAGGAGCTACCCGTACCATCAATTTCAGATGTACACCGTATTGCCAAACGGATGTCCAGAGCCCAGAGTACTCTATTAGATAAGGGATTTAAGTTGTACGCCTCCTCATTTATTCATAATTATGAAGGTAAGTTAAGTAAGTTAGTATATGTAGCTTTTGCTAAGGGCACTCGATATAGCGTTAGCTAACTATCAGTTGTTAGTTTAGACTTGGATGCTATCAGTAGTTTAGCCTTATATTTTTGCTCGCAGACTTTTAAAACAATCAAATGAAGACTGCATTTTAGCGATGGGGTTATAGTACCAACAGTATAATTACTACGATGTCCTGTGTGTTTATGCTGGTCAACCTTCAGTTTTGTTAGGTAATCCATCTGACTGTAGGTCTAATGTCGACTGTTGTTCTGGCAGGTGTTTCAGATTTCTAAAACATCGTTAGAATGAGAAATGTGATGAAAGAATGATGTATTATCTTGTCCACCCATTTCAAAAAAGACAGGTTAGACATACTGTCAGTGTCAGAGCAGCTTGTCCATGCAGAAGAATGAAAAACCGCACAGCTTGAGACTAGGCTAAAGTTTAGGGATGGGTTTGGCTATTCTGTTCAATTTTGCAATCTGTTCCAGTTCAATGACTGTATAGCATACGTTCATCAAGCATCTCAGAACGAAAATATTTACGATACAACAGCTTTCATTTGACCATGAGCATGTTCTAGAGTATATTAACACATTATGTTCACAAAGACAATGGTACAGACATTCTTCTGAGACACTTAAATGGCTATAACCTGTTAAAGGAGAAGTATGGTATTTGGGGCAAAGTTGATTGACAGTAAATCTTTCTATTGCAACATATTTGGTATACCTCACCTCGTATGGTAGACTTGTAGGAAACCCCTTGTCAACAAACTTAGCCCAGCAATCTTACTAGAACAATTCTTAATTCAGTGGTTTCTGTTCTGACGACTGTTTAAGTAGCCAAAGTCACTTCAAAAACACTTCAAAGGATACATCAGTGTCAATGTTTGTCTAATTGTCTCTGTGTGTATTCTACACAGATAGTGCTTCGTGATTCAGTCACTGAGATCATACATGTAAACATTAGCGGAGACTAGAAAAACTGCTCTCTTATAATTTGTCAAATAAAAGTCCAAAATGTGGAACCACCACAAAAAAAAATTGGCGACACTGACACATTGACAATGTAAAAACACACACACACAGAGAGAGAGAGAGAGAGAGAGAGAGAGAGAGAGAGAGAGAGAGAGAGAGAGAGAGAGAGAGAAATTACTGCTTTATTTGCTCATTTGTTATTGCTGTTCAGTTCAGGGTGATGGATGTGGTTATACAATACAACAATACAAACGATGAATACAATGACAGAAGGGTACAAAGGTATAACATACAAGATATAAAAAGCTACCCATTTAAATGAGTGATACTAGAAAAGTATTAAAACACACTTGGAACACACGGAAAATAAGTCAAAACTCTGTTGTGAAAATACACAACAGTAGACTTGCTAAAGAATCGGAAATACCTCAACAGGGACAATCAAACACAACAGGTAAGTATCCACAAAAGTATTCAGCTAATCAACAAACAGTGCTCAAAATTTCAAAATCAAATTGCACTGGCAATAAACCCATAAATATACACACTGCTTAACAATGGCAATTTGTCCCGCCTCCTCGTCAATTCCCTGCCTTCTTCATCACAGTTACTTTATACATTGCATTCCACCTACATTACCGAATTTAGCTAGCTGCTGAACAACATCCCAATTAGCATAAGTCTAAAAAACGAAATATGAACGTGTCAACAAAACATGAACAGAACATCTTCCCAAACACATATCAGGCTTATTTAAAAACCTCGAAAGCATAAACACTCATTCAAAGTACCTGGAAAAGGGAGATGTAAATAACCATAACCATAAGTTCCCGCCTACTCAGCACGAGCTGACCGATAAATCGAACACACCAAAAGAGGCGAGACTTAAAGCAGAACAGCCAATCATCAGCCGGTCACACTCAAAGCCGGTGTCATGTTTGAGAGGAGGCAGACACAGAGCGGCCAGAGACACGGAGGAGCAACTGTAGAAAGGCGTTTGTGCAAAACTGCAGAAAAAGTGTGGGTGTTGAAACCTCTCACCGGGAAAAGTGCGGGTGTTGAACCCTCTCACCGGGAAAAGTGCGGGTGTTGAACCCTCTCAGCGGGAAAAGTGCGGGTGTTGAAACCTCTCACCGGGAAAAGTGCGGGTGTTGAACCCTCTCAACGGGAAAAGTGCGGGTGTTGAACCCTCTCACCGGGAAAAGTGCGGGTGTTGAAACCTCTCACCGGGAAAAGTGCGGGTGTTGAACCCTCTCACCGGGAAAAGTGCGGGTGTTGAACCCTCTCACCGGGAAAAGTGCGGCTGTTGAAACCTCTCAGCGGGAAAAGTGCGGGTGTTGAACCCTCTCAACGGGAAAAGTGCGGGTGTTGAACCCTCTCACCGGGAAAAGTGCGGGTGTTGAAACCTCTCACCGGGAAAAGTGCGGGTGTTGAACCCTCTCACCGGGAAAAGTGCGGGTGTTGAACCCTCTCAGCGGGAAAAGTGCGGGTGTTGAACCCTCTCAACGGGAAAAGTGCGGGTGTTGAACCCTCTCAGCGGGAAAAGTGCGGGTGTTGAACCCTCTCACCGGGAAAAGTGCGGCTGTTGAACCCTCTCACCGGGAAAAGTGCGGGTGTTGAACCCTCTCACCGGGAAAAGTGCGGCTGTTGAACCCTCTCACCGGGAAAAGTGCGGGTGTTGAACCCTCTCACCGGGAAAAGTGCGGGTGTTGAAACCTCTCAGCGGGAAAAGTGCGGGTGTTGAACCCTCTCACCGGGAAAAGTGCGGGTGTTGAACCCTCTCACCGGGAAAAGTGCGGGTGTTGAACCCTCTCAGCGGGAAAAGTGCGGCTGTTGAACCCTCTCACCGGGAAAAGTGCGGGTGTTGACACCTCTCACCGGGAAAAGTGCGGGTGTTGAACCCTCTCACCGGGAAAAGTGCGGGTGTTGAACCCTCTCGTTGGGAAAAGTGTGGGTGTTGAACCCTCTCAACGGGAAAAGTGCGGCTGTTGAACCCTCTCACCGGGAAAAGTGCGGCTGTTGAACCCTCTCAGCGGGAAAAGTGCGGGTGTTGAACACTCTCACCGGGAAAAGTGCAGCTGTTGAACCCTCTCACCGGGAAAAGTGCGGCTGTTGAACCCTCTCACCGGGAAAAGTGCGGCTGTTGAACCCTCTCACCGGGAAAAGTGCGGCTGTTGAACCCTCTCACCGGGAAAAGTGCGGCTGTTGAACCCTCTCACCGGGAAAAGTGCGGGTGTTGAACCCTCTCACCGGGAAAAGTGCGGGTGTTGAACCCTCTCACCGGGAAAAGTGCGGCTGTTGAACCCTCTCACCGGGAAAAGTGCGGTGTTGAACCCTCTCACCGGGAAAAGTGCGGGTGTTGAACCCTCTCACCGGGAAAAGTGCGGCTGTTGAACCCTCTCACCGGGAAAAGTGCGGGTGTTGAACCCTCTCACTGGGAAAAGTGCGGGTGTTCCACGGGTGCGACGCCTCTGTCACTCTATATGTAATATGCTGGCATGTGGTTGGGGAATCTCATGCACAGGGAAAGCTTTCCGAATCACCCGCCCAACTGGAAAAATGTGCTGTTGCACATTTAATTTAACTTAAAAAACGATAAAAACAGACTGTAAGTAGTAGACCTACTGTAACTATCGAAGGTTGTCAAATACATTAAATGTAAGATTTTTGGATTAAAATATTCAAAAACCACTTGAACAATCATTCTAATATGATCATTTGATGATCAAGAAACATTTCTAATCTAATTACACCAGAGGTTACGATGTCTGAGACTTCACGTGTGGAGGAGCAGCCTGAACTCAGAGGGTCCAAAAGCATTTTTTATTTATTTTATTTCACCTTTATTTAACCAGTTTAATCGGTTAAAAACACGTTCTGCAACCGCGACCTGGCCAAGATAAGGCTGAAGGTGCAAGGCGACATGAAATTACACATTGTGTACAAACATTCAAGTATATAATCACACATATAAAAATGTTTAAATTCAATTAAAAGGTACTGAACATTGAGTGCAAAAATTAAAAAGGTAAGTTATTCAAAATGTAAAATGGCAGCACAAGCGGAATAGCAGGGGGATAGATAACCTGAAGCAACATGACTAACATGGTAAAGTGCAAATTGTTTCAAACATAGCTATTCAGTTGGGTATGTACAAGATGCATTAAAACTTTGTTAAATGTGCTATGTACAGCGGTCCATAAGTAGTTTCGAAACGGATAGGATGAGGATGAGGCGGCTACCCAGTTATCTGAAAGATTTTAGAGTGTTGAGTTTCAGCCACAGGGCAAGAATGCGTCCTGAACTCATTGGGATGGAGGCGGTCTACCCGAAGTCCCCAACTTACATGTCCCCGACTTAATGTTCATATAATGTCATTATATTGCTGTTCATATATCTGACTTGTTGGGGGCTAGTGTTATCAGGGGGAAGGGGGTGTAGTGAAGTTTAAGGTTATATGGGAGTGTGACCACTAGAGGGCGTTAGCGGTGTTCTTATAGCCCCGTGCTTGGTGGCAGATCTAGCTTGTGTGTTCCTGTGTAAACATCTGTTAATAAAGACATGTCAAATATACAGTATCTCTACATCTCCATATTCTGCTGCATTACAGAATATCAAAAGGAGCGAGATGCGAGCTGGAGGAAATAAACATTAAATCACATTGTTTGGGTCCCTCTCTCACTCTGGCATGAAACAAGCTTGTTCTCCTACAACCTCAATATATATGTACTATATATATTTATACAATAAAAAAATTTAAATGACATATTAATGCACAAATAATTGTAATTTAAAGTAGCATTTCGCTTCAAACCCAGTTTCTATTGTTTATACTATTGTTTTTTTAGTTTTTTTTTAGTTGCCAGCCAGTCATAACGTTTTTGGTGCTTTAACTTTGCCACCGTTGAAATGAATACCAATACAATAAATCATAATAAATACACTATAAAAATGTATTGTTGGTATAACATTAAAAAGTAAGTTACTGTAACGCTTGGTTCCCAAAGGACGATGAAGACAACGAAGATACAAATAATAAGAGGATTTATTCCGAACACGATTACTAGCCAACATACGAAACAGTGTCTATCAAACAAAAAAAATAACTGAGCATGAACTCTTGACACAGATGAATTGGGGAAGACAAGGTGAGAACAGCTCAACACGGTGAGTGATGATGATGATGATGAGGATGATCGATGGCAGGTGATGATGCCGATGTGAGCCGGAGAGGATGATGGGACATGTAGTGCAGACGGTGACTAACAGGTGACTGTGACAGTTACTGGGTTGCTGGTAAGTTCATTGAAATATATATATTTTTTTGTTTATAGAATGAAGGTGATTAGTTTAATAAATAGAAACTCAAAATATTATGTTATCTGAACCACATTAATTATCTAAGTTGATTTGACAAAATATGAAAAGTTGTGATGATTAATACATTTTTACAGTGAATAAATCATAATACAGTGTTATTTTTTTTTATTTTTAAATATGTTTTATTGTATGTATATATGTATGTATATATTATATGATATTTATGTGTAATATTATCTTTAGGCATTTAGGCTAGACTCCATGGAATTTAAATTTGAATGTTTCTTATGTCTCAGAAACCGCATTATCAAAAAATAATCTAAACACCATTCTCGATAAAGGCAATCCCAAAGTCAAACACATGAAACAAAAGAACCGACAAAATTACATAATGCAAACTACAAGTCAAGGTGGAGTTTAAAATTGTTTTTAATATTTTACAGGATAAGAGTGAGTTTTAGAGGTGTGTGTGTGTGTGTGTGTGTGTGTGTGTGTGTGTGTGTGTGTGTGTGTGTGTGTGTGTGTGTGTGTGTGTGTGTGTGTGTGTGTGTGTGTGTGTGTGTGTGTGTGTGTGTGGGTGGGTGGGTGTGTGTGTGTGGGTGGGTGGGTGTGTGTGTGTGTGGGTGGGTGGGTCGCCTGTAACCTCTGAATCTCTCACACACACGCAATGACAATTTCTCTCTAATGTCTCTCCAGTGGATCTTCACACTGCTGATGGTCCTGGTCATCTTTCAGGGTGTGTGTGTGGTGTTTTACTACATCAATTATCTCATTATAATTAAATAAACGCTATTTAAATTAATTCCAATCGGGCTCCGTGTTGCTGGTTTTTAAGTAGCCTATAACTAATAACGTTTTTTTTTTCTTTATTCTAGTTGATGACACTAATACATGATATTGTGTATGCCGTCATTAAATTGTTAATTTTTTTTTCTGAGGAGTCTAAGAAACACACAAGTGTATTGTTATTTGATTGTCATTAGTTTAGATGGAAACATCATTATAATTTTAGCCAGAATAGAAATGTTTTAGATTTGTTACGCAGGAGAGTAGAGCTGATCAGCACTGAATCAGAGATAAAGGTGTTTCCCTCTATTGTGCTTCAAAAAAATCCTTCAATTTACTCCGGTGAAAATGTTTCAACCATTTGCTGTTTTTCTGCACAAGTAATTCCACAAGTTTGACAATACACATTGTTTCAGAGCAGCATTACAGAAAATCATGATGTTAAAATGTATAATATCTTAATATTTTCATGCCTTATTGTCGCATTTAACAAATAAATGCTAACCGATTATATAGTTACATTTTGTGATGATATAAACAATCCCGCAGTTGAGATTTGCTATCGTACTTGAGTAGCCATATGGCGATGAAATTGGGACATACTTGTTAATCTAACTTTATATAAAGATCTGGCAATAATGTAATTACATTTTGCAATAAAAAAAATCTGTTTCTTGTATTAATTTAGTAGTAATATTTCAAATACCTTGTGCTTGTATTAGTGTTCAGATTTAATCAAGTTGGCATGAAACGGAATCAACATTCGTATTGAGCAATCTTCTGATTTCACATAAGATTTAAGGTTATAATTGCTTTCATTGGCATTTTCTAACAGAAATTGTTACCCTAGACTTTCTTTTGTGCCTCCTGCTCTTCAAAAAGAACTGCTCCACCCTTAGAAATGACCCAAATAGAAACAAAAGGGGTCTGATGTCACAGGAAATCCTGTAAAGTTTCCACTGAACTTTTGATTCTCTTATAGTTCTGTAGAAAATAACCGGTAATGAAACATCAAGAACCCTTGATTACCAGCCAAGAGTTCATTAGAGGCAAGAAAGGTTCTTTGCTGAACAAGAACCTTTATTTTTAAGAGTAAGGAGGAACCCATAAGACAGAACTAGAATGAAGTAGATTGTGTACAACAGGTTTATCAGTTTTGATCATGTTGATCATTTCGAGACATTAGAAATAGTTAATGAGCAACAAAAAAATTACATATGCTCTTTTTCTTTCAGAGATGCGATGACTGAGGCGCTTCAGAAGATGCACTGCACAAAACTCAGACGCAAGTTTTCTGTTATAAAACTGGCTAAAAGGTGTGTGAGAATGAAGATCAACCAGCGATCCTGATATTTCAAAGAACTGACAATTGAATTAAATGCCTTTGTTTCCCTCTCAGTATAAAACTCAAGAGGTTCACGCAGGAGCTGTTAGATTTCATGAGCTGCCCGTACAAATCTAACAAAACTGAGCGGGAGCTAAACAGGTGTGTCTTTAACGTCTTCACATTCATGCTTATCCATATGCCAGGTCATCAAAAAGTGACTAGCATTGCATTCAAGTTTTACATTTTCTCAGGTTGATGCATTTCCTGGGGATCGTACTGATGATCTTTGCATGATAATATGCTATTTGAGCTACAAGAACAACTTGGACGTTCAGTTGCACATTCCTTTAGTGTCTTTATTCCTCCGTCTTTATGTCCTTCGAAAAAGAAGTTAAGTTTTTGAGCAACACTAGTGCATATAGACAACCGGAATCATCTCATGAAACATTTGGTATTTTAAGATAACAGCATTTGATACTGTGTACAGACAGAATTTTCAGGAACTCCCAGATATGGTTTGTTCTGAAGTCTGTGTGTTTCCATATACCTGCTTTTATGCAAATTTTGGAAAACGATTGGAAATGCCAAGATGCGCATCAATTCTACAAATGTCCATAAAAATCCATATTCACGCAATTGAAGTGGATAATTTTTTTAGCTGATAAACTGTTATGGAAATAAGCGCAAAATATCAGTAATAATATGTAAGTTGCTGCAATCTGGCTCTTTTTCCCTCCATCATAAATGAGTTAAGTCTCAGAGCATCAGACGAAACACAATAAACGTTGTCATGTTCTCTTGCATTCGGATGTTGGTGTGTGTGAACACATGGGATGGAAACGCTGCTCCAAAGCCACAAGTCCTTCAAAAAACAAGAACGCACACAGCCAGAGCAGATTCTGCAAAGAGATGTGAGAGACAGCGTTAAATTACTTCATGTCTCAAAGCACATAACAAAACCAATAAAAATGAACGTACAGAGCTCGGACTTGTACAACCTAACTGCTGCAGATTAATTTTTGTGTTGATTGTATTGACATAGAAAAGCATTGTAACAAGGTTTAAAGTTCAGGAAAGAAGGAGGTGGAAACCGGCGAACGTTCAACGAAACTTTAATGTCAAAATAAACAAACACAAAATGAAAGTAAAGACTATAGGTTGTATAATCGTTGTCGGGATAATTCTGGTTCACGTGGCTACGCCAAAGCGATAAAATTCTGTATTATAAAGTTTAAGGCCAGACAAGTAGTTTGTTGAGGGTTGGTTTTGTAGGGAAGGACTACATGCCTGCGCACATATAATTCAAACGCACATACCTATAGAATGAACTGTTTATACGCATGTGCACGCCATCAGCGTTCTCGCGGGTTTGCGTTTTTAAAGTTTGCGTAGAGAGAACTTTTTGAGTTTTCTGTTAAAACGGTGTCGTGTTAGCGGCCCCTAAGTTAATAACTAATGATTGTTGCGATGGAAGTGAATCAATTAAAACTAACTTTAGCTGGAAAATAACTTTATTCTAGAGCTGTCATAAAGCAAAAACAATCTCTGTTACTTTGATATCCTATTATCACTGTAAAGCAGCTTTGGAACAATCTACATTGTTAAAAGCGCTGTATAAATGAAGATGATTATAACACAGGCAGGTAGCAGAGATATGACTTATAGGAGGTAAGGTAAGTAGTGCGAGTCCTTTTCCAAATTGGAGTAGAGAAATGTGTGTGTATATATAGGGAGGATAATGAGCTGGTTAGAATTCTGGAGACTGTGATCTTTGAATGGGCCTGGTGAAACCGTGATTGAACCCCCCCTCCACGGCCCGCTCGTGATGGCCGGGGACCCCGACGTCACGGTGGCCGACCCCGTCCATGTGGAGCTGGACATTTTGGATGAGAGGCGTGGAATTCTGTGAAGAGATTTGGATCCAAGGTGTCCTCCCTGGGGACCCATGACCTCTCCTCTGGACCATACCCCTCCCAGTCAACGAGGTATTCCAAGCGGCCACCACGATGCCGGGAGTCCAATATCTCCTTCACATCGTATACTGTTCCACAAAAGGCAGAGGGGGTTCGTCATTGGGCCCAGGCACCGTGGAGAGAGGAGAAACATAAGTACTGTATGGTATGGTTTCAGGAGTGATACGTGAATATTTGGATGAATTCTATAGTGAGTAGGAAGATGCAATTCACATGTGACTGGGTTGATTTTCTGTGCCATGGGGAAGGGACCAATGTATTTGGGACTCAGCTTTCAGCTTGGCAGGCGCAGTCTGATGTCGCGGGTGGAGAGGCACACTTTCTGCCCGGGCTGGTAGGTGGGAGTGGCGGTTCTCTGGGCATCAGAATGGGTCTTCCAGCGACGCCCTGCCCACTGAGGGTGTCAATGAGCTGCTTCCCAGACCCTCTCGCTCTCCTGGAACCAATGAGTAACAGATGGAACTTCAGAAGGTTCCCCAGACCAGGGGAACAAAGAGTGTTGGAAGCCGAGTACGCACTGGAAGGGTGTAAGACCAGTAGCTGCATGACGGAGGGAATTTTCTGCGTACTCGGCTCAGATGAGTGAGTGGTTCCAGGAGTTCAGGTGGACATGGCAGAAGGTACGTAGGAAACATCCTATCTCTTGTATCTTGCATTCCGGGCTGACGGGCTGATAACCAGAGAAGAGACTCACAGTCACACCTAGGAGATTGAAAAAGGTCTTCCAGACTCTGAACCCAAACTGCGGACCTCTGTCAGACGCAATGTCTTCGGGTAGACTGAAGTTTCTGAAGACATGGTTAAATAACATCTCGGCTGTCTCCATGACAGTTGGTAGTCCCCTTAGTGGGATCAGGCGACAGGCCTTGGAAAACTGATTCACTACAACCAGAACACAGGTATGTCCATCCGAGGGTGGTAAGTCCGTGATGAAGTCTACTCCTAGGTGTGATCATGGACAGTGTGTGATGGGCAGAGATAGCAGCTTACCAGACTGGAGGTGACATGGGGTCTTGGACATGGCACACTCAACTCATACCTGGACATACCCTCTCACATCTTTTGCCATGTTAGGCCACCAGAAGCTGTCTCATAGCAGCGAGAGGGTTTGACTGGTCCCAGGGTGACCAGTGCCCAGTGAAGAGTGTGCAGACTGAATCAGAGGGACGTGAAACCTAAGTGTGATCTGGTGGACAGCCCGGCGGAGTGGGTTCAGAGGCATGGGTTTGTGGGTTCCTTGTCCAGGGACCACTGGATGGGGGTCACAAATAGATTGGAAGGGAGGATGTATTCTGAATTTTCAGGGGTCTCTTTAGGAGCATGGAGACGGGAGAGAGCATCTGCTTTTATGTTCTTGGTCCCTGGCTGGTAGGTGATGGAGAACTGGAATCGGGTGAAGAGAAGGGCCCACCTTGCCTGTCTGGGGTTTAACCTTTTAGCTTCTCAAAGATATTCCAGATGGTGAAAGGTTGGAGGGCCCCTTCCAACCAATGCCTCCATTCCTCAAGAGCGAGCTTGATGGCCGGTAATTCTCAATTACCCATATCGTAATTTTGTTCCCCCGGGGTGAGTTTCCTGGAGAAGAAGGCATGTGGATGGGAGTTGAGGTGGCTGCCCCTGCTCCTGGGATAGAGCCGCTCCTACTCCAGAGGTGAAGGCATCGACTTCCATGAAGGGTGATTGGGATCAGGATGGACTAGGAGCGGCGCAGATGTAAATGCTTTCTGGAGGGTATTCATGGCTTTGATGGCTTCCGAAGTCCAGGAGAGAGACTTGGGCCTGCCTTTGAGGAGACTGGTGAGCAGAGAAGTTATGGAACTATATTAATGAAGCGTTTGTAAACGTTTGAAAATCCCAGAAATCGCTGAAGTTCCCTTGATGGTAGTGGGAGTTGGCCAGGACCAGACTGCTTTCACCTTCCTCTCGTCCATCTGGATCCCTTCTTGGCTGATATTATAACCAAGGAATTGGATGGATGGCTGGTGGAAAGTACATTTCTCTGCCTTGAGGTATAGCTGGGGTTCGCGGGGCTTGAGGGGGACCTCCGATACGTTGTAAGGATGTACCCGGAACACCTCATTCATTCACTCACGAATCCTTACAAGGTTGTATGTGCTCCGGAGGTCCAATTTTGTGAAGATGTTGACTCCGCAAAGTTGTTCCAAAGCTGCAGGGACGAGAAGAAGGGGGTAACCAAACTTAATGGTTATTTGGTTGAGTGCCCGGTAATCCGTGTCCTTCTTGCTCACAAAAAAGAAGCTTGAAGCAGCAGGAGAGGTAGATGGACAGATGTAACCTTGCTGTAGAGCCTCCTCTATATAGTCCTTCATAGCCTTCTGTTTGGGTAAGGACAGAGGATATACTTTGCCTCAGGGCACTGGCTCACCTGGAAGGATGTCAATGGCACAGACTCATGGTTGATGTGGTGGAATTTACGAGGCTCATTTCGGGCAAAACAAGTCACTGACAAGGAGAGGATCAGGTTGTGTGAAACGAGCCAAGGACGCCCTAGGATAATCCGAGCGGTGGAATTCTCCAGAACCAGCAGGCAAATGTCCTCTTTATGTAAGGTTGGCCAACTTGGAGCTGAAGGGGGTCCCACACAGTCTTGTACTTGGCCTCAGGTGAGCGGTTTGCCAGGTACCGATTTTACTTGGTAAGGGATGGTAATGGGGCTTTTTTTTTGCTGTAGCTGATGGCAGAGGTCTCCTGAGGAGAGATCCAGTTGCCAGCTGACCCAGAGTCGAGGAGGGCGGTAACTGGAATAGAGGATCCGGCAGCAGTAAGTGTCACAATGGTAGTAAGTGGCGTGAAACTAACATTAGATGAAGAGAGAAAACTCACCAGAGGACAGGACATGCCTGAATAACATGTCCACTAGAACCACAATACAGCTATAGTCTCTGGGTCAGCCGATGCAGCCGCTCGGCCAGAGTTAAACGGGTACTATCAACTTGCATGGGCTCCGGGGCTGGTTCTGGAGTGCTGGGATACACTGGCTGGAGATGATAATAGGAGGACTGCTAGCATGTTCGGTCTTCGGTCTTCAGTTCTGCCGCATACTCTGACGTCGGTTGCCTAAAACTCAGTTTTTCCCAGTTTACATGCAAATGTGCAAAGAAAGTTTTCCAAAATCTCCATTCTGGCCGGAGTTTTTAGAAAGAATAGTTTTCAGAGGCGAATTTTCCGTTTGCGTGTAAACAAAGGGAACAAACGAAGGGAAAAGTTTCAGTTTTTCAAAATAACCATGTACGTGTAAACGGGGCCTAGAATTCTGGAGACTGATCTTTGAATGGACGTGGTGGAGCATTCAGGCAGTTAATCACCATTTGCAAATCTCATGCACTCTTTTTTTGCAAAACTCTAAACATTCTCACGCACTAAAACACATTTTGCACTGAGATGCTTTTATGTTTCAAAATGCTAAACACAGGCAGGCAAAAGTTATGCACAACTAAATCACAGTTGTCATCGTTTAACGACTCAAAATTGTTCACAGTTGTTTCTAATGATGTAATCAAACCAACAACATAAAATATAAGCCAGCTCAGAGTGCACAGGTGACACAGGTCCACTGAATGTTGATACCAACAATGTTAGAGGCAGAGGAGGAAGAGGATGAGGACGAGGACGAGAAAGAGCAAGTTGTGGAGAGTGTTGTCAATGCCGGATCCGGCTCACCAGAGGGTTTTCCCTCTTTCTAAGCTTTCTAAAAAACATGTCATTATTGTTCAGATACAGTGTTGGGCAGTAACGCGTTACTAGTAACGCGTTACTGTAACGCAGTTACTTTTTACAGTAACTCATACTGTAACGCATTACTTTTTAAATAAATTAACTCCGTTACCGTTACCATATGGTGCGTTGTCCGTTACTTTTTTAAATTAATTAATTTTGGCTGAAGTGTAGCCTACAGCCTAACCTGTTTACAGCAGCGACGCATTGTAGGATTGGTGGTAGGGTTGCTTGCCACCCGTCCCTTAAAATACGGAATTGTCCCGTATTTACAAGTAAAATGATGCGTCCCGTATCAAATCAATAAGGGAAGCGATTTGTCCCGTATTTTACATAAGGCCCACACATAGTTGGATAAAAACACAAGGATTTACTATACTAATAGCAAATAGCCTATAAAGAAATCCATTTCACAATAATGTTACATTATGATTAGAATCAAATGAATTTTGTCCATTTTCTAAGCTTAGAAAATGCACATTTATACGGGCTGAATTTTATAGGCCTAAAATATTGTTTAGTAATTCTGTGAATTACACTGCGCAAACCAAAGTAATACTACCCACCAGATGAAGAAGGATTGGCTCTCAGTCTCCACAGAACAAAATATAAATTTTTATTTAATTTTATTTTTAGTGTTCGCATTTATGAGGAAAAAAACAATGTTACGGACGTGACAGTTCTCTGTACGTGAGCGCTCTGAAAGCGGCACTAAAATATGCTTTAAAACTTTCACAGAGACATCAAACAGAAAGCACAAAACCTTTCTTTAAAGTGAATTTCGTTTTGTATTAATTGTATCTTAATTTTAAGATAAAAAGCTGCTTTGAAACAATGTGTATTGTGAAAAGCCCTATTTAAATAAATTCGACTTGATTGGAATTCTATATTAAATGCACAAGTTTGATGTTTCTTGCCAAACAACTAAACTTAGCATTATGCCTGCGAATCTATTAAAAACAGGTTTTTTCTTGTCTTTGCTCCTAGATCAAATGAAGAACTTTTCAAAAAAGGAAAAAACAATGTTACAGACGACAGTTCTCCGTACGTGAGCGCTCTGAAAGCGGCACTAAAAGATGCTTTAAAACTTTCACAGAGACATCAAACAGAAAGCACAAAACCTTTCTTTAAAGTGAATTTCGTTTTGTATTAATTGTATCTTAATTTTAATCAGTGTTTCATCAACCAATTGCCTGGATTTATTAAAAAGTAAATAATAGCAGACGATAGATAATCACGAAACGGAGGCGCCAGCGCGTGAACTGGAGCTTGTCTCATACATGAACCGAAACTCGGCGTATAAGGTAACCTACTTGCCTCACAGACATGTCTACTTTTAAACAGAACAATTCAAAATGAAAGAAAACAGACTACAGACTGTAATCCATATGAAATGTGCATTTCTCTCTGGCGCGACTGCGAAGATCGCGAGTCAGCATATCGAGTCACCTCAGAAATCCTTGTGATATATTCAGTTTGTGCTGGTCTGACTTAAATAAAATAGTGTTTAAAAATTACTTTCAATTACTTTCTGTTTAAGTCAGTTTTGTGTTTGTATAGACCATAACGCATAAAAGAGCATTAATGGGAACATTAAAGAATGTTTTTTTAAAAAGTAACTAAAAAGTTACTTTTGACAGTAATGCATTACTTTTTGGTGTAAGTAATCAACAAAGTAATTGAGTTACTTTTTGAACGAAGTAACTAGTAACTGTAACTAGTTACTATATCTTAGTAACTAGCACAACACTGTTCAGATACACAGTTTTTAAAGAGACAAGCTGATAAAACTGTTCAAACAATAAATCTTAAGCAATAAAAACATAATAAAACAATAAAACTGAAGTAGGTCATTAACAAAGATGACGCTGATAAAGCTGCTCATATAATATGAATCCTCATTAACTCCTCTCTCTCTCTGTGTTTATGACAGAATTCTACTGCAGTTTTGTTGTAACGCCACAGGATCCCTCATCCTCACCAAAAGCAACACAGCCTTCAATCAATCCATCCAATATGAAACAAGCAAAACAAAAACATACAAAATGAACTCCACAGTATGCTGCCTGAGGTTTGTGTGTGTGTCCACTTATATAGTGAAATATTATGACGACTGACTAGTGAGGAAATTTCTATTTGAAATATACAGTATGTGCAAGAAAAGTCCCCATATAACATGAAAACGTGTGTGCGCGTGTGTGTGCATGTGTGTGTGTGTGTGTGTGTGCATGTGTGTGTAAGACTTCCCCTGGTCCGGTCGGCGTCTGGGCCGGTGTGGTGTGGTCGGCAGCGGTGGGATTTTGAAAAACAGCAGCTGTGGACGTGAGATTGACAACACAGACTTTGTCATACGGTAAACACATCCCATCATTCCTTCCTCCTACACTGACCACAACACATCCATCAGTATTCATCCATCCTTCTTGTTAATATGATGTTTTCTCTCTCTTTCAGGTTTAATTTGGCAACAGTTAATGACAGTGATGTTGGGCTGAAGACAGATCTGATAACCATCAACCCCAGTCTGCTTCAGTCAGCGTTCACACTAGGGATGGCGAAAACGAAAAATTTTCTTGACCGACCACCGAGCCTCATTAGCCGGTTGAAACCGGTTAACCGATTAGTTTAAAATATGCCACGCTATTTGAAATAACAGCCATTTCGAACCGCACCAGCAATTTCGCAACTCTGTCGAATCTCTCTCTGCCTCCCTCTCACACACACACACACACACACACACACACTGCCCCGGCGTCGCGCTTCCACTCACGTCACTTTTTTAAAATCCCCTACAGCGTGAAATATGAGTCCCGCAAACGCGGCGCCGAGGAGCTTGTATGTAATCGGAGGACAAATGGCTTTAGGTACAAGGTGATCGCGTTGAAAATAAAGGCGCTAGTCTAGCGTTAGAAGCTCATTTGAAACATTGCCGCGGCTCATTTAAGAAAATGACAGCTCCGAAGAGACGCCGCTTTAGTTTGAGGTAACTTAGTGCTAACAATAATAAAAAAACATGATGATCATCATCACCTTATCTGTTACCACTGAAATGTAGATGTAATGTATTTCTACAGTATTACTACTGTATTTAAGCACTGTATCACACAAGTTGCAACTTACTGTGTCATTCTTTTTGGTGAAATGGTCCCACACACTACGTTTCTTTACACGCTTCATCCTGTCGTCTGCTCTAGCTCTAACCTCCAGTGTTTTAGCTTGTAGCCTTTACTTTTCGCAAACTTTGTGATTTTTTAACCGACTACCGACAACTTTGATCGGTTAACGTTGAGACGGTCAACCATTGGTCAAACGGTCAGCATCCTTAGTTCACACACACACACACACACACACACACACACACACACACACACACACACACACACACACACACATCTTTAATGAATGAAATTTGCATGCCAAACCACTCCCCCATACATACAGGTGTATAAGATGGCGGCCCACATCTACTCATTAAGGATTTTGCTGCGGAGCCAAGATGTGGTCCCGGCCATTCAGCGGGGTGCTTCAGGATTGTTCAGGATGGGGCAGAGCAGAATCTGCCCAGGGAAAAACACAGGTTTACTGACAGGGAAACCCTACCATGGAGAATACACATATGGGATAACCAATTTGCATAGGCCCCGGGGCCAGCTGTGTGGCAACGCATCCGATATAAGAAAACATCAACGCATTGTCCGTCCGGACCAGCACGTGCTTGCCCTGAAGCAATGGTTGAAACTGGTGCAGGGCAAGAAGAACTACAAACAACTCTAGGCAGTTGTTATGCCACTGCAGTCGAGGTCACATCCAGGAGCCAGGAGCAAACGTGCTTGTTGCATACAGCAGTCGTCGAGATAGTTTAAAATGCGAATGCCCACTTCCCTTAGCAGGGCAAGAGCAGCCTCCATGACTTTGGTAAAGACATGGGGAAACAGGGACAGGCCAAAGCGCAGGACCTTGTACTGGTACGCCCAAAGCTCGAAGGCAAACCGAAGAAACAGTCTGTGTCGAGGTAGAATTGAGACGTAAAAGTATGTCCTACTGGTCGATTGCTGTGAACCAATCTAGACAAACGCAGAATGTTTAGGCATTACCATCTTGAACGGGAGGTTGTGAAGGGTCCTGTTTAAGACTCGCAGATTCAAGATTGGCCTTAACCCATTGCCTATCTTTGGTACGATGAAGTAAGGGCTGTAAAATCCCAACCTCATCTCAGCTGGAGGGACAGCGCAGCACGTCCTCGAACCGCGACCTCTTGGCAAATGTGGAAGGCGCAGCTGAAAGTGAGGAAACTTAGTGTCGCAAACTGCTAGACCACACCTGATATGGCCCAGAGAATAGGGAAATTGCTCTTTTTGAGATCCCTCATCTCTGTAAGGTTTGGCCAGAGATGGCGCTACTTGACCACTATGATGGACATCGTTTGGCCGAGGCCCCGCACGGTGACTTTCCTCAGCCGGAGGGCGAGATCAGTTCCCATGTGCAGTTCCTGCAACAACCCTGGCTCTGAACTACCGTCTTGCAGCTCTTTGAGAGCTTTTGCCTGATGGACCTGAAGGATGGCAATGGCATGCAAGGTGGAGGCTGCCTGTCCAGCGGCATTGTAAGCTTTAGCAGCCAGAGTTGACGATCCTGCTAGGTGGCAGCACTTTGCGGGCACAAGTGCAGCCCAATTGTACACTCTACCTGTGGAATATCCATGTATCCCTTGGAGTACAGGTTGACTCTGCATCCAACTCAGCATGAGCGACCACGCATGAAGTGGGAAGCTCAGCATCATCTTCCTCTGCAGAGGACAATGGTCCTCTCTCCGATGCAGCTATCGACATCTGATCTTCACCCGGAGCACGCTGGGTCCCCCAAGAGAAGGTCCCATCACCTGGCAACTCGACAGCACACAATACTGCAGAGGAGGGGAGGTCCGTGGGGGTTGACCCAGTGGAAGCGCTCCCACTGTAACCCTCAGGTCTCCCAAAGTGTTATCAGACCAGAAGCTCTGCTATGAGAAACGGCGGCGGGCTGGGTAACAGCAGAGTGGACATCGTTCCTTCACAAAGAAGGTAAGTCTTGACCGCAGTGTCGACATGGTCATATTCTCGCAATGAGGAAATGAATCATGAATGCTGTCTCAGCATGCTCTCGGCACAGGCATGTGAGACTATTTTTGTGGCCGTCAGATGAAGACAGGACACGACTGCAACCAGAAAAACAAGGACGGAAAGGGGTCTTTAAAAAGACACTTGCCGTCCGATTTGCTCTTTTAGGGAAAAACTGCTCTTTTTGACTGAAGTGGGGAGACTCGCTGCACTCATCCGTGCACTACAAACACGCTGGCGAAACACCGCTGAATGCACCCTCTTCACCAGTCCAGAAAGATCCCCACACTGAAACCTTTTTCGAGATGACTGGAAATACAGATCGCTGCTGCAACCAATCGTCTCCAAAGCAAATTTCTGAATGAGTGGATGCGAGCCACCATCTCGTATAACTGTATGTACTGGGGAGTGGCTTGGCGTGCAATTTCCACTAGACAATTCCATTGGCCATTTTTATAAAATTCAGAGGAGATTGGGGCTCCCAAGTGAGACCCCATTTGTCAGTCAACATAACGTAGTAATGACAGATGGGGAACTGAGGTGTCTTTTCCCTGGCATACACATATATGATCATCTAGTGTTCTGTCAGTAGCATTTATTAAAAACTGTGTTTCTGTAGATACAAAAACCTGGAGAAGAATCCGGATCCGTTGGTGGAGCGGGTCAGTGTGTACGGAAACGCCTCCCTCATTATTCCTGCCTTTGCCTACACGATCTGCACATCACCGTCAATCACAACACTCAAAGTCCTCCAGCCAATCAGACCTCAGCAGCCGGTGGTGTTCTTCAGCCCCTCTTACCTGCGGACACTGGACCGGTTCTGGAAGGGGCGTGGCCTGCAGGAGGTCCGCAGGTCTCTGGGTTTATTTTAATCAGCACTGCACTGGAAATGTGTGAGCATGTTAACGTTTACGGAATCTGGCCGTTCGACAGCGACCTGCAGGAGCAGCCGATTCCATACCATTATTACGACCTGAAGCGGCCACACCCCAACATGCACTCGATGCCGGAGGAGTTTGTGCGACTACTGCATCTCCACAGCCAGGGGGCGCTGACACTACACCTGCTGCCCTGCTCCTCACCAGGGGCGGATCCAGAAAATCATTATAGGGTGGCATGAGGACTGTGAGGAATGGCAACACCAAAACAAACAAGCATTCAATCATCTATACTACTTAGCCTATATCTATACTACATCTATACCAGCTGTGAATGCTCGACAAGTCATGAGGATGAGTTTGTGGACTCACTAATAAATTGTACATTACTATAAATTCCATTTGAGGTGTAACATAAATCTTACATAATAAAATGTTGGTAATACGTAGGCTGTAACTGTCATTTATTTATTTGCCAAACAACAAATTTTCTTTAAATTTGTGACAGTTGGGTAAACGGATCCACAACAGCTTTGGCGCCTATGCTCTGTTGTTATTTATAATCATCATTGTCTCGCGTTCTTAGTGGTTTGCTGGGATGTGTTGGGGAATTTCATGCGCAGGAAAGCTTTCCGATTCCAAATAGCTCGCCCAAGCGGAAAAATGTGCTGTTGCTGCCAGATCTCGATCAACGAAAACCCCATTGTATTTAATACAAAACTAACTAGACTATATGAAGTGAAAAAAGTCATAATTGAAACTATATTTTCATAGTATTTCATTTTCTCCGTAGGCAAAATAATATTTATTTAAAACTTAAAAAACGATAAAAACAGACTGTAGCCTAAGTAGTAGCCAAGGTTGTCAAAGACATTAAATGTAAGATTTTTGGATTAAAATATTCAAAAACCACTAGAACAATCATTCTAATATGATGAATTGATGCTCAAGAAACATTTATTGTTTTACACGCTTTTGCACTTAAAATTGTAAATTCTGTCATCCATTATTCTCATTATCATGTTGTTCTAAACCTGTAAAAAAAAAAGGCATTCTCAAAAGATTTTTTGTGTGTGTTTTACAGGAGAAAGGAATGCCGCGTTCCAGGCAACCTGTAACCCGTGTTTTTCCAACCTTATACCCATGAAAGTGCACTGGAACGGGAGCCAAACCCGTGACTTCCCACCCGTGAACTCGTACTAGATCGATGTACTCCCAGTTACGAGCTCTGACGTCACATAGCCCGCGAAACCATACAAAACAACAATGGCAAGGGGGGGGGGGGCAGTGGCCCTGTGACAACAAGCTTGGCCCCCCTAAATGTGGAGTGTGAAATAATTTTTTACAAAACTGTTTTTTGCTATCGTTTTTTATCGTTTTTATCGTTGTATGCATATTATTTTTTATTACTCTATCTTTGTGGATTCGCTTGTTCACGTGACAGTTCGCATCACATTTGCGGGAATCGCGGCAGAATAACGTCTGTCTCTTGCAGGCAAGAGAGGAGAGAAGAAGAAAGTTGGTAAATGTCAGTTCAGTTGTAAGTTCATTCTTTGTGTGCGTAGGGGTGTGCGATGTGTATTGTCTATTATGTTATTGTAATCAAAACTATAGTTGACACATGAGCTGACATCGCATTTGTCTATCATCCTTTCACTGCTGTGTGCAGTTCATAGGTATGTCCCCAAATTAGTTTTTGTCTTATATTTATATCATATTATGTTCTTATATTAGAATATCACATCAGCAAGAGTGCCATTTTCCCGTGCACAATTGCAACTGTGATATTGATGTTATAGGGCCAACAGTTAAATTGACAATAAGTTAACATTGGGAGTTACTTTTTAGACACAATATTGTCAATATTGTTTGTTTTCCCTTTATTTCGCCGACTAGAATTTCAAAATGAAACCGTAGCAGAGTCTCAACGTTTTGAAGGAATCACTTGCATCTTTCCCAAATGAATCAGCCGTTTGAAAAAATCGGTTGAATGAATGAATCCCTCAACTCACTTATTAAGACAGTGACTTGCTGCCGCCTACTGGCGGTTTTAGTTTCATATTTAAAGTACCCTTTAATTAAAACGTCAAAATTAGAAATCATTTCATATTTAAATATTGATATAAAAAAAATCTCATAGCTTTATTTATGCAATTGTAAATGGAGTGTAAATATATTAATGCCGCTTCTGTGTCACCTCTGCACTGCAAAGATGGATTTTGATTGAATGATTTAATTTGACTGGTAACAGTGGTACTGTATAATTATTGTATAATTAAGTATTATTGTATAAATAAGTATAATTACTGTATAATTTGAATGTTAGTATTTGACATAAAAGTTAATGCATAACTCTAAATAAGTTTAGAAAGAATGTCCATATATGTGAAAATGCCCCTGGAAATCAATTTAAGGTGGCAAAAATTGCCCCTTAATTAAAAACATAATTTCTGTCACTGCTGTGAAGTGATCACTGCATAGAATATGAAAAATATGAATATCTTCGTGAGTCCGCTCATCTGTTAACAGGCCTAAACCAGCCATGGCACCAGCACAAAAACACAATCAGTAAAATATCATCTAATTATTATCAACAAAACGTTGAAAATATTGAGATATATTTTTGTCAATATTGCACACCCCTAATGTACGGTATTAATTTTGATTTCTTCAGGTCTTAAAAAGCCTTAAATTTTATATTAAAAAGTGTGCAGGAACCCTGTAAACGGTTAGACATAGTTACCTAGCAAGTCAGTTATTTTCAGTAAATGAATTAATAAGCTTCTTGGTCCCCATTGCTTTTGCTCTATAGTTCTCACCAAAATGAAGAGAAAGAAGGACATCATGTCAATTACAGTTACTGTGACTAATACTGAATATGTAATGCAAATGTAAAAATATAATGGAAATGCAAATACATTGTTGAATGATTATAAAAATGGTATTTCGCCTGTTAATGCCTGCAGTGCAGTGCAGAAAATTATATGACAACAATAATGTCTAAATGTAACTGGCCCCTCTAACAGTACAACTGGCCCCTGCTTGGCCCCCCCCCCAGTTGAAATGGTCTAGAACCGCCACTGGTCTTTGGACTGACACAAGAGCGAGTTTATGAAGCCGAATGATCAATCACTTAAATGCTGCGCTTGTGTGATAACTCTCCACCACAAGGTGGCGGCATCTGCAAACATTAGATTATATTTGTGCTCAACATTACTCATAAGACTTTGAAAAAGCATAGCCTACTAATATTACTGTAGTATTTAGTTTAATGTTGCATATATGAACGTGTTTATAGACAGAAAACCCAGATAATCTACTTAATTTTCCAAATTTGCTGCAAGACACTGCTGTAGAAAATGTATCCCACAATGCAATGGAATCAACTTGACCTTCCATTTGTAGTTACATTTTTAGACCAAACTGAATTAAAACTACAATTAAAATAAAACCATTTTATTCTAGCTTCGTGCTTTCTGTTTTTATCAACACGTTTCATAAATAAGCAACATTTTATGTACATTGTATGCAAGTGTTTTGGTAGAGGGAAACAAGATATATTTCTAGTTTCAAAATTGTATATTCTTCATGCATTCCTCTTTAAATGCAATAAGTATCAGCTGTTTTGCGCAGTGAACCATATTTGGTTTTCGGCCATTGAAAATGGGTAAAATTCAACAATTTGGACATGGAGTCGCATTGAGATCACAATATCTCTGGAAATGAACTATATTGGGCCTTAAAAATATGGATACAAAAAGAAAAGTTGGTTGAAAACCAAAATATATAAGGATATTGAGATATCTTTTACACTTATTGAGTTACAGGCATGCAAACTTGGGGCATAAAACACAAGAAGTGCTTTTTCCCATTTTTGAACTGTCACGGTTGGCATATAATGCAACAAAGATTGACAAAGTCAACAGATTTTACTAATAAAAATAACAATAGGTCTATTTGAGAAGAATACAGTCACTGGTTTGAAGAAGATCATTTGGACCGCAGTATAAGAGTGTGTTGTTTGGATGTGTTTGCTCTGGATCCGCAGACACACACCGAGCTCGAGGAAAGTTTTCCTAGAATGAGTGTTGGTCACATGATGAAGAGCCTATAGGAAGTGTGAGATTCCCTATAGCGGCGGGAAGCCGGACCCCAGTCTGGAAGTGATTATTTTAGGAATTATTTACTTTAATGCAGTGACATTTGTCTATTAACTAGCCATGATTATTACACTGCTCTCCGGAATACTTGACTGTGATTGGTCAATTGTGACATTTTTTGTGTAATGTTGTACATTTGTGCTAATTTCATTCAAATTTTGTATAGCTTTCTCCTACAACAGGTTTACACACATCTAAAGTCAAAAACGCTTTTTTTTCCTTATATTTTCTTACGTCTGTAAAAAAGACTCTGTAAACCCCTCTTTCCGAGAGCATGCTCTGCTCTGATTGGTCAGATGGCCCAGTCTGTTGTGATTGGTCTACTCTGCTCTGATTGGTCAGACGGCCCAGTCTGTTGTGATTGGTCTACTCTGCTCTGATTGGTCAGATGACCCAGTCTGTTGTGATTGGTCTACTCTGCTCGGATTGGTCAAATAACCCAGTCTGTTGTGATTGGTCTACTCTGCTCTGATTGGTCAGATGACCCAGTCTGTTGTGATTGGTCTACTCTGCTCTGATTGGTCAAATAAACCATTCTGTTGTGATTTGTCTACTCTGCTCTGATTGGTCAGATGGCCCAGTCTGTTGTGATTGGTCTACTCTGCTCTGATTGGTCAGACGCCCCAGTCTGTTGTGATTGGTCTACTCTGCTCTGATTGGTCAGATGACCCAGTCTGTTGTGATTGGTCTACTCTGCTTTGATTGGTCAAATAACCCAGTCTGTTGTGATTGGTCTACTCTGCTCTGATTGGTCAGATGACCCAGTCTGTTGTGATTGGTCTACTCTGCTCTGATTGGTCAGATGACCCAGTCTGTTGTGATCTGTCTACTCTGCTCTGATTGGTCAGATGACCCAGTCTGTTGTGATTGGTCTACTCTGCTTTGATTGGTCAGATGACCCAGTCTGTTGTGATTGGTCTACTCTGCTCTGATTGGTCAGACAGCCCAGTGTGTTGTGATTGGTCTACTCAGCTCTGATTGGTCAGATGACCCAGTCTGTTGTGATTGGTCTATTCTGCTCTGATTGGTCAGATGACCCAGTCTGTTGTGATTGGTCTACTCTGCTCTGATTGGTCAGACGGTCCAGTCTGTTGTGATTGGTCTGCTCTACTCTGATTGGTCAGACGGCCCAGTCTGTTGTGATTGGTCTACTCTGCTCTGATTGGTCAGATGACCCAGTCTGTTGAACACGAACCAAACTCTTCCAGTGTCAGCTGCAACTAGTGTTTGAGGGTGGGGCTAAGGAAATGCTGTTCACCAGCAGTCAATGAAGAATCGACTGGCATTATGCATATTTGTTAAAAACCTAAGAAGGTTCGAGCAGGAAGTGAGGCTGAAATTACCGACAACCACTTCTTTCTTTTAGGAGACAAAAACTCCATTTATCTTCATTCTGATCTTTGAAACTTTTCAGACCTTTTACATTCACAAACAGATTTATTACACACTACGTGAAAGGAAAGAACTGAAAAAGCATAATAGGGGGACTTTTGGGTAACTTTTGACCAGCAGTATAATCATTGTTTCCCAAAAGCAAATTTCCATTGGTTCCTACGCCTCTGTGTGTACATGCCAACACCTCCATGACCCAGATGAGGGCCGTTCTGTGGCTGTTGCCCCAGGGCAGGTTCAGCAGGGGCAGTTAGAGTGCAAAGCTCTTGTGCCCCGCTGAGGAACCCTCTGACCTGACCATCAACCTGACCTGTTAAATCAACCAACGCCTAAAGACCCCAAACCACATCTGCACTTCATCTTCACTATCTGATGCATGAAATATTACTCAAGAAGAAAACAAATATCTTGATGTTTCGTTCTACTTCAAAACAAGTATACTTTTTTTTCCCCAACATGTTGTTGTGGCGGTTTATTGTAAGGCGAAGAATACAAAGCATTTAGTTTTAGAAATAGATAGATTGAAGGATGGACGGATTTCATAAAAATGTATGAATGTAACAATTTGCTGAAATTACATTCCTTTTCAGTTGACATCATCAAGCCCTCTTATTTTTTTTTCACAGATTAATTGATTTCATTCCACCATGATTGGAGTTGTAATTTTAAACAGGTCTGTCATGTCTTTGGGTTTAGACCTTTTGTTGTATACTTGGTGAACCTTGAAATAGTGTAATTTCTGTATTTGTTCTGTACTGTGATATTTTCTGAATAGTTACCTGAAGGTTTATGTGTGTTGCATCGAGAAATGTTCATTTCCCTACAATTGATTTCATGAATTATTTGCCCAAAACAATGTATCTATCAGCAATATCAAGACTTTTAGGAGTGTTTTAGGAGAGTCCCAGACCTCTCGAGATCATTCAGATGCAAACATGAACGTGTCAAACATTTAGTGATTTGTATGTGCATTCGTTTGCATGATGAGGCTTCATTGCAGATGTGTTTAATGCTGGCTGCTCAAAACTATATTTTAAAGACTTCCTGTCTACATTATGCAATGTTCAAACAGTAGTTTGTGCTTTTATACACTGAGAGAATGAACAAGATGAGGCAGGTTACAGCAGTAATGCATCATTTTTTCTGCTCTGGGTTATTTCTGTAATGCAGTTCTTTTGTTCTTCCCCATGTCAAGTTAAAAAAAAGAAATTAATACTTTTATTCATCAAGGATGCATTAAATGGATCAATAAGTGACAGTAATTAACAAATGCCACTTTTTTGAACTGTCTATTCATCAAAGAATCCTGAAAAATTACATTTATCATGCTTTTCACACAAATCTGAAGCAGCACAACTGTTTTCAACATTGATAATAATCATAAATGTTTCTTGAACATCAAATCATCATATTATACTGATTTCTGAAGGATCATGTGACACTGAAGACTGGAGTAATGATGCTGAAAATTCAGCTTTGATCACAGGAATAAATTACACTTTACTATACATTCACATAGAAAACAGTTATTTTACATTGTAATAATATTTCACTATTTCTACTGTATTTTTAATCAAATAAATGCGAGCGACCATCAAAACATTAAAAATATCGTACCTAACCCAAACATTTAATCTATGTTTGTGTGTATATATATAATTTATTTGTATGTATTAAAAATGTTGTTCGTCATTTTAGTTTAACTATAATAACCCTGGTTCCTAATGACATCGTCTTCCAGGACGTGATGTCATTTTGAAAGGAAAAACCATAGCTCAAGTATCATTATGGATATGATGAATTCTGTGATGTTTTATGCTTATTAGTTGTTTAAGCACAAAACTTTTAAACAGAAATCTTCTGAAAAGATGAACAGCTGAAAACATGTAAGTTAACTTTCGATTAGTTAATGACTGATGCGTTAGCTATTTATGAGTGACTTTTTTTGTTATAATTAATAAAGTGTCTAATCTTGAGCAAAGTAAATTTCTAAACATCTGTTGTAATGCAGGGATTTTTAACGGGATGGGGAGCAACATAAGCATTTATTTAAACAAACAAAACAAGAATAAATCCAAGCACAGAGAGATATAGACAAATAAAAGAACAAAACCAGACACTGAACAAGGAACAGGTGAGGGTAATCAATCACCATGGCAACAAACAAGGGTAACTAGAAAATACAAGAAACACACAACCATGCAGGGAACATAAAACACCTGTATCTTTTCAGAGGAATGCATTCTTGCAGCACATCCATTTTTATTTTAAAGTACAAGAGTTCAGAAGCTTTTGCACGTTCTGTCTGACAGGTATGTGAACCAAAACCTTGAAGAGACGGATTATGTTGTCTGATATGTATATAGATAGACTTTAGGCTATTTAGGGAGTCACATCCGATTTGTGCGAGCAGAATCACTTGAACGCACATCACATGATAATTATGACTTCTGAACTTGTATCTGTAGGCAGCGTATGACTGAAGAGGTCATGTGTGCCCTTTTAATGAGTGCTGGAGCTCCAAATGAGAGACGCGTCTGCTGACCGGACCGCATGAAGCATTCAGCAGCTGGAGGTCAGAGAGCTAATCTCTTAAACAAAGATGCTAGCTGAGAGCGTAATCCTCGCTTCTGTCCTGGACTTCCCTCAACCGCTATCACCCGCGACCAAATTAGCATGTGGTTGAAGAACTGGGAACACACGTCAGTCACATTCTGCCAGGCTTTCTGATCATACTAATCATAGCAGAAACGAGTTATTAGAGAGCGATGATTGTTACGCTACCAGCTAAACTTGAACTGATTGCTAATTGCTCGGTAATTAAGGCGCCACCCTTAAATGCTTAATGAATTATTAAACCGAACTACCATAGAGACATACATACATATATACATAAACTGTCAAGAATATATATATATATATATATATATATATATATATACACACACACACAGTATATTATTAGTGTAAGAATTTACTAAAATTTACTAAAATGTTATGTATAATGGTGTTAATATATATATATATATATATATATATATATATATGTCAAGAATAAAAATAAACAAAATTGTGCATATATAAAACAAAAGCATTACCATAAAACACACCGATGTCAAATAATTACATTAATAATCATAATTACAAATAATTTTTTATAATAAAATGTTATGTATAATGGTGTTTATATATATTGTTGACAGTTTATGTATATATTTGAATGCATGTGTATATATATGTGTATATATATATGTATGTATATGTGTATATGTAAAGAATAAAAAACAAAATTGTGTGCATATATATATATACATGCATACAAATATATACATAAACTGTCAAGAATATATATATATATATATTAACACCATTATACATAACATTTTATTATAATAATTTAGTTGTAATTATGATTATTAATGTAATTATTTGATATCGGTGTGTTTTATGGTAATGCTTTTGTTTTATAAAAGCTAAATGAGAGGCAGTTTGTGACAAACTACATCCTTCATCTGTGGTAAAATCACTGCAACTTTATTGCTTCGTGACATTCAGTTCATCAGAAGTTAGTGTACTTCTCTGAAATCTGATTTACCAGTTTTACATCTAATAAAGCCGTGCTGTGTGGTGTTACGGGAAGCGTGTTGAGACGGCCGTCATAAACAGCTCGAGTGTGTGACGGGAATCTCTCTTCTACGTGCCAGAAGCTTTGAAGATGCTGTATTATTCCTCACTTATATACCATCCGTCCCAAACTCACCAACGTGAAGAAAAATCAAGGTTCTTTACTGGCACTGATGGTTCCATGAACATCCATGGAACCTTTGAAAAGAGTTCTTTAGATTTTCTTCATACTAAGAATAAATGGTTCTTTCACTGAAAGGTTCTTTGAGGAACCAAAAATGGTTTTTCTTTGGTATCGTTGCGAAAAACCCCTTTTGGAACCTTTTATTTTTAAGAGTATAGCAAGTTAGCAACTGATACTAAAATTAAACCAGACAGATTTATAGTGTTAGCGATCAACACATCTTAACTTAGTCAAATGATGCATCTCTCGGTCATCTGAGTGTCTGGCCTTCACCTCAGTGTTCCCGGCCTCTCAGCTGTTGCTGTTACCAGGGTAAGAATAGACGTCAGCTGCAGGTCCTGGCCCAAACTCACATGACGTCATTACAGTCACTGGTGAGAGACGAACACTGAACAAACCAATTTTACGTTTTCTCACCAATATGCAAAATGATCTGAATGTCTCTTGAATTTTTAGCCTGTAATTCACCTCACAAAAACCATGGTATTTCAAATGAACCATGTTTAATATCACCTGGGTTGTATTTTCTTTAATTTTGTTTGATTTTTAGGATGAGGGTGTCCATGATCTTGACTTCGGTCAAATTTGACACGCTTCTACTAAGTGACAGATGAATTTGGGCTAACATACTGTAAAGTTTAATTGGACACACAAAACTTGATCAACATCAACAGAAAAAGATATGGTAAGCATTTTCTCACATTAAAAAAAATGCTAGTTGTGTTTGAACTGTGTCCATTTATATAGGTAGTTGAATTTTATAATTTTCATATTTAACTTTTTTTTTCCCCTCCCTCATAATATATTTTTTAAATTATCTTATACTCACCAAAGCTGCATTTATTTGATCAAAATACAGTAAAAACGGTGAAATATTTTTTCAGTGTAAAACAGCTGTTTTCGATGTGAATATAGTAAAGTGTAATTTATTCCTGTGATCAAAGCTGAATTTTCAGCATCATTACTCCAGTCTTCAGTGTCACATGATCCTTCAGAAATCACTATAATATGATGATTTGATGCTCAAGAAACATTTGTGATTATTAGGGGCCAAACACCGAAGGTGCAAAGGTTCCTATTGTATCTGTTAATTTTCTTCTACTACTTCTTCTTCAGTCCATAGAACCGCTTGCGGTAAAATGGTGAAATTTGGCACGCAGATAGAGGACAGTCTGAACATTAAACACAACAAATTTGGAGTCTCTAACCCAGTCCCTCTAGCGCCATCAACTGTCCAAAGTTGATCTTACATTTATGCTTATAACTTTTGAACTGTAAAGAACTAGAGTCGTCAAATTTTTCCGCCATATTGAATTTTCCAAAACTACTGTTTTGAGCTGGACTGTTCATCTGATCAAATTGGCTCACATCATCTTCAAATCATTCTGGCAAAAAGCTATTAAAATTTTTTTTTTTTTTGAAAAACCCAACCGTTCTCGAATAACGCACAAACGAATTCGACAAAGATCACGCCAAATTGGATGCAAGGCTATATCTCCGCAACGCTTTAACATATTGAGATGAATCTTGGTACATGTCATCACAAGTATGACTTGAGGCTACATGCAGCGTTTTAGCACAGCGCCACCTACTGGTCAGGAGATATAAAAAATGCCTTTTTTTGCTTATAACTTCTGAATGGGTTGCCCAAAAATCATTAAACTGGTCTCTTTTAATTCAGTGCAGCATATCGAGTTGAATGATACCCAATTATCCCATATCCCAAGCTTTTTGATAGACCAAACTTTTCTCAAATAATGCATCAACAAATTTGATGTCATGGCGCCAAGCTGATTCTGAGGCTGTACCTCTGCAACGCTTTGCTATATTGACACCAAACTTTGTATGTGTCATTTTCTCCTCACACTGATCACACACAACCAATTTGGCAACAGCGCCACCTATTGGTCAAAAGTGATAAGCAATTTAATCATTACTCTGGATTGTATTTGTGATTTTTCAGCCATTTTGACCAAAATAATCAAAATATGTCTTTAATCACTCATTGCTGCAGTTGGTCTGATGCTTCTATAACTGTGCTTGGCCCCTTAATTGCTCTTTGCTCTATATTTAAATCATCAAATCAGAACGTTTAAAATCCTCATTTTGCTTTATTGGTGTAAAACTGTTTGGGTTTTTATCGTCTGGCAGAAAATCAAAAGCTGAACATCTCAAAACTTTACATTACAAAGGAGCTATTTTTATAACTGCGCGGCTGATGTTCTTTATTACGAGCAGTAATGCCTCTTTGGCTAAAGGGCAATGGATAGAGATCTTTTATAGATCCCACATGGGAACATTAAGGATTCTCAGAAGACACACACTCTTTAGATGGAAAATGATGTTTCTGCAGTTCTAACGTTAAACCTGTGAATGATTTCAGGACTGTGTCGCCTCCAGCTGTCTGCTGAAAGCCCAGAACATGCCCAGGACTCCATATGAGAACATACGCCTGTCGCACTGCTTTCTCGCTTAGATCAGCACAGTTAAACGAGGCCAAATATGAGCTGTGTCTTTAAAAGGAACAATATGTCATGAAGCCAACAAAGAATCCGTACTGTACTGACATGTTACTTCCAAGTGGAAAATCTTTCTAGCTTCGCTTTTGTCTGGTGGAAAGTTCTGTGGGCATCTACGACTGAACTAGAGACGTATGTCATCATAGTAAACACAATAAACTACGTTTAAAGCTTTGAAACGAGTCTCGGATGACGACTCCTGCAAACACGAGGCTATATTTGTGCTGTTTGACTGTGGGATAATGGATGACATCTGAGGATGGTGGAGCCAACGGAGAACAACTGCACACGCTTTACTCTGAGATAATTGACCACTTTCACTGTTGGGAAACATGATAGAATTTCAGTTGAAACAGGATCTTGATCATGGCGGTCAGGAATTTGCATTTGGCACGATGAATCAAGGGTTTTATGAGTAAATCATTCACAAAGTGTTTCCTTAATGCAATTTTTAATGGGACGATGGCGCTTGTATGTAAAAACACGGCTGTCGTAGATCATTAGATCGTATTAATATCACCCACATTCTGTTTAAATTTTAAACTGTAAAAAAAATCCTAAAATGATCACTTATAACCATTAACATGTAAGTCTGTAAAGTGTGGCAAATGAAATAAGTCAAAGATCTAAAATTACTGTAAAAAATAAATTCTGCCCTAAATTTTTAAATAGAATTAACTTAATTGTTTAAGTCATTTAAAGTTAAATTACTTTAAACTGACTTTAAAAAAAAAGTTTAACCTTGTATAACTTAAAGTTGAAAATAGCTTAACTTATTTTGATTAGTTAAAGCAATGTAAAAGCATAACTTATTGTCTTTCTTTAGACAAAATACTTTGCAAATTTTTTGCAAAAGAGCCAAAAAGCTTGCAAATGTGTTTTATGTTGAGTATATCATATTTGATCCATCAAGCATTTGTGGCTCATATAGTCTGATATACTGAGAATATGAAGGAAAAAAATGTATTCAGAGGCCCAAACTGAGCAAAACTATGAAATTTGTTGCTGATGCTTATATTAATATGGACAAAAGTGAGATGAGATACTGCACAAATCTGAACAAATAAACCTTCCTCAAAAGCATGATTATCATATTTGAGACTCATGATTTTTCTAATAAATGATGTATGGATAATCAAGTAAACCTGCTTCATTACAGTTGAAATATTACTAACAATATCAAAGTTATTCTTATGTTTACTTGATAAAAATCAAGATTTGACAGCAGAAAGAAGTACGTTTGTACAATACACTACGAACTTTACTTGATGAAAGAGTGTAAACGATCGTTCAGATGACAGAAGGACTGGAAGAGATTATGTGTGACGGCAAGTTTTGATCATTTTAGGCCTCAGAAATTTGTGTATCAAATATGATACAGTAGGCTTCATAGGGTTATGGATAAATGTTTATAAAAAGCGCCAACTTAATCAAACAACCAACCGTGTAAAGAACCATAATAGAGATGCATGTTTTACACACACCACTAATAAATGTGGAGAACATGTTTTACATTCATGTGCATATAGTTATATGAAATGTTATGTATCAAACAGATGTTGTAAGTGCATTTTCTTGAGTTACTTTGATTGTTTTTCACCCTGTTGAAATTATTGTCCAGGGAAAATGTGAAGACAGTCTGTGGATTCCATCCAGAATCTCCGGTATTCGCTAATCTCACTGCATTTCCCATGCTGGATATAAACGCACACTTCCTCCCGTTTTAGTCCAGTTGCTCCTAATTTCTCCCAGAGCTTGATGTGTTGTGCAGCCAGCGAGTGTTTACAGTCAACCTATAGCCAACCAATAATACAGTCACTGCTTTGTACCACACAGGTCAAGATTTATATTTAGGGTCCCACTTTATATTTAGTGTACTTACATTGAAAAATAAGTACAATGTACGTATTGTGTTGATGTTGTATTGTAAAACACTTACTGGTGAGGTTATGGACAGGTAAAGTGTAAGTGTTGATTTAAGGTGTAAGGGAATGGGGTTACACTTTATTTTAAGGTGTCATTGTTACAGTGTAATTATATATTTAAGTACTGAGTGATATTAATAAACTACATGTACTTACTATAGGGTTAGGGTTTGGTTGAGGGTTAGTTGCATGTAATTATGCATAATTTACTGTTATTACTCTGGTAAGTACATATGTAAAAAGGACACTGTAAAATAAAGTGTTACCGGGAAGGGACGACAGTGTAATTACAAATGTCATTACATAAATTAATTACAGCTGTAATTACATGCAGGAATTTTCAAAATATAAGTACAATGTAAAAACATGTATGTACACAATAAGTCCATTGTATCAAATTATTAATTTCAATGTAGGTACATAGTACTTAAACCCACTTAATATAAAGTGGGACCCTTTTGATATTTTAAAGTAATATTTTCCTACACATTTCTCTGATGATAACACAATTGATCGGCCAACAATGAGTGTGTTTGGGAAATGTCCCGCTCCTTACCATTACACACTACTAACTAACCCAACCAGGCCCCGCCCCTTTATTCTGCGTATGAATTATTATAATGAGGAATATTGTGACGTGTTCGTTCCCGGAAGAAACTCAAGATACAATGGAGGCGTTTCAGGAGTTCAGAAACACTGACACTGATATAGAGAAGAACTCACTTTTTCAACACGCTTCAGATTCCCAGGTCTGGCGGGAGAAAGTGGAAGTGTCTTCACTTCTCAGTAGACGTGTGAAATGTCTCCGAGTCGTTTTAAGTGAAGTGTGAGCGCCGACAGAGGAGTGTGAACTCTCTCCTAGGGCGGATCTTCTTCTCCATGAAAGATGGGAAACCTTCCTGAACTTGACCGTCGCTTCATTGCTTCAGTCAGGGTGCCATAAACACCATATAGCTGTCTAAGAGCTGTAGAATTAAGAGCCGAGTTTGAAACTGGAGAGGACACACATGTGAGGTTGTAAGTGACTTTGTCTAAGGAGAAAAATATTTAAAGCAAAATGCATTTCAGAGATATTAGAGATAGTTTGGATTATCCCTAACCCTAAAGTGACACACGATTCTAGACGACAAACATCAAAGAATCTCAGACTGTTCTTGTTCTTTAGTTGAGTAATGTCCACTGCAAAAAAGTGCTTTTCTTACATAGCATTTTTGTCTTGTTTCCAGTCCAAATATCTGAAAATTCTTAAATCAAGATGCATTTACTAGATGAGTAAAATGACATAAGTTTTTCCGTGGGAATTAATCAAAATTAAGTGAGTTGATGCTTAAAAAAAGCAAAATGAACTGCCAATGGAGTAAGAAAAATAATCTTAATTCAAACAGAAACAACATTTTCTCACCCCATTGGCAGATCATTTTGCTTGTTTTAAGCAAAAACTCACTTCATTTTGATCAATTTCCCGCCAAAAAAAGACTTTATATCTTTAGTAAATGCATCTTGATTTAAGAAATGTTTGATATTTGAACTGGAAACAAGACAAAAACACTGAGTAAGAAAAGCATTATTTTTTGCAGTGTCTGATTCAGCAGATTCTCAGAGCTGCTGTTTGGGAGCTCATCTATGAATCACGGTTAATAAGCATGATAAAGATCTTAATGTAACAAGGAAATTCAAAGAAAACCACCATCCTCGTTCTACTTATCCCACTAGTCTGAATTCCCAAACCTCGTTAAAATGCCTCCAATCTTTACTGCATCGTGCTGAGATCAAATGGAAAGCAAATGGAGACTTTGGCTTGAGAAAAAGAGATTTTAGAAGAGATTTACCATGATATCTACTATAAAAGGTCAGAGATCTCAATTTAACCCCAAACATTTGTCATTATCATTTCCCTGACTGTGACACCCGTTTCTGCCCGAATTTTTTTCTTGTTTTCTGGGGAAATGAATCAAAATTAAGTGAGTTGATGCTTAAAACAAGCAAAATGATCCGCCAATGGTGTAAGAGAAAAATAATATTTCTGTTTGAATTCAGATTATTTTTCTCACCCCATTGGCAGATAATTTTGCTAGTTTTAAGCATCAACTCACTTAATTTTATATTTATTTCCCCAGAAAACAGGACATAATATCTTATATCATTTTACTCATCTAGTAAATGCATATTGATTTAAGAATTGTTTGATATTTGGACTGGAAACAAGACAAAAACACTGAGTAAGAAAAGCATATTTTGCAGTGTAACACTTTTGTTGGTCCCCCAACAGATATTCTACTGACTATAAATAACTTGGCAACTACAAGTCAACTTATTCTACTAACCCGAATGCTAACACCTAACCCTAACCTAACAGTCTACTAATACTCTAATGAGAGTTAGTTGACATGTAGTTGAAAAGTGACTTATAGTTAGTAGAATGTTTAAAGTAGACTATGAGCTTTGAGCTTGTCAACTTTCGAACACTTCCAGAAATAGTTGAAAATGCATTTGAACACATGTGACTGAATGCACTCGAACAGCCTCAAAAGATCGCCGGCTCTTTGCATTATGAGAAGCGCACGAGCCAGACGGGATTTAAAGACGCTTTGCTTTGAAGACGTAAATATTAATACCAGGTGTAAACAAGGCCTGAAGAGTAAAAACTATTACTCAATTCAAGCGTGTATGAATGAAAGCGTAAATATCAACGTTATAAAATCAAGTAAAGTTACTAAATTTTTCTGATACTGGTGTTCCCATCATGCACTGGGTCTTGAATAATTAATGAGGTTGATTTGTCACTGTTTTCCAGCTGTATTTACACTGTTTTATCATTGCTTAGGATTAGTAACTTGCCATTTTGTGACATTTGGAGTTCATTTTCTACTCAAAATGATGCATTCAAACACAAAAATGATCCATCAAATTTTACCATCATTGTGTATTATCTACCAAGTATTGAGGTCTCTGTGTTCACAATAACATGATGTTTGAAACGTAGATATGATGTCTCACACAAAATCTTTTGTTTTATAATTAGTATTTTATTGAATTTTAAGCACCAGTTACATTGTAGGCAACATTACATTTGACATCTTAACATATATCCCTTGGTGATGATACGTTTTTGAAAAACAAAAAAAACTAAAAAGATTAAACCAAAAGAGGAAATAAAATCTGAAATAAATAAATGAATGAAATAATATAAAAAATAATAAATAAAAAAACACATAGATCAAATATACAGTTTTAGAATCTCTCATCTGGTAGCAATATATTGCACGATAGATTTGTGTCTCACACAAAATCTATTGTATTGATTACTTATTTGTTTCTAAGTAAAGCATAAACTTTAAAAGTGTGGTTTAATTCAATGTTATATTGTTTGGGTGAAATGTATTGCAAAGGAAACTTCAACTAAATAGATATTACTCAACCTTTTTCTAGCCTTTTACTAATAAGTTAATATTACTTATTTTCTTTGTTACTTTCGTTTAAGTTAGGTAAGTATATAGATTTTACTTAATTCCATATTTGAAATTTACTTAAAAAGTATTCGTGCAAAAACTTGCCAAAGAAAAATTAAGTAAAATTAATTTTTTAAATTTTTTTTCATTGTACATTTGCCTGTAAGACCACCCGAATATTGACTGAATATTGACTAAACCACATTAGTCTTCCTATATATATATATAGTGTGGGCTGCACACTCTTGAGTTACAGAGTCTTGCTATGCCTTGTGGGAGTGTTTCTGAGTGTGTGTTACTGTGTTTTGGATCTGTGTTCTCCAGACAGCAACATAGTGTCGGCCCAGATCAGGCCCACATCCGGTACACGTTGAATCCACATGTAGCAGATGTGGCCCGGATCTGGGCCGACACTATGTTGCTGTCTGGAGTGTAAATGCACAAACATGCATAAAAACACAGTTTACGAACCAATTACAAATGTTTTATTAAAGGTGTCATCTATTAAACGCAGTAAAACAAATCAACTAATACCACTAAATATAAAGCTTTCTGACACTGGTGGTTCAAACAGAGATCATCATCCATTTGAAACGTTTCGAAACTGTTATGACGTAACAAAGCCTCGTCTATTTAAACCACGTGACATTGGCAGTTTAATACGCGTTTCTGGTTTGGAAGATTTATTAAGCAGTGTTTCGAGAGCTTCCCGTCACTACTGTAGTTTTGGATGTGTGATATGAATGTGAGCGTGCATTTACTCATCTCACTTGCACAAAAATACATTCAATATTCCTCAAAATTAATAGAAACAGTGAAATGCTAACTCTGAGTATTAATACACAGATAAACTTCCCCCCAGTTTCACAGACAAGGCTTAAACATATCAGACTAAAATGCATGTTTGAGCTTTTTTAACTGAAAGCAACTTGCACTGACATATCTTAAAATATCTTAAAATATATCAGTGCCATTGTTTTTTTGTTTTTTTTCAAGATGCACATCAGTAATGTTTTTCTAGGGCATGTTTATAAAAGCTACTTAAATGTCATAATTGAACTAAGGCCTAATCCTGGCTTAATCTAAACCCTGTCTGTGAAACCAGGCCTTTATGTATTTAATCTCACTTTATTGACCCATGTCTTTGCTGTATATCCAATTTAATTATACTAATAAGCAAAAACGACTGTAGATGAACATCACACGTGTGATTCAGTTTCATGTTTTTAATGCTTAAGTAAGCATATTGAACTTGGTTCTTCTATGATCCAGAATGGAGTTGCGCCCTCTACTGTAAAGGCGAGAATTAGCATTTTCTTCGGCCTTAGGCTTATTAATTTCACTTTTTCTGCCTTTATTTATATAACTTTTTTGTTGTGAAAAAACAGGTGAGAAAAAGTAACAAGGCATTACATTTTATAAAAAGTAGCAGTTACTTTTTAGGGAGTAAAGCATTATTGTAACACATTACTTGTAAAAGCAACTTTCCCCATGACTGATAAGAGGTGATGGTATTTGGCAAACTTGTTTGTTAAAAATAAAAAATTGGTGGTCCAAGAATTACCCACTTCACCTTTATGAAACAATCTGTATTGTAAAAAGCACTATATAAATAAAGGTGACTTGACTTGAGTCAAAATGGTTTGACGAGTGCAGTTTTCCATGTCTGTTAAAAGTACATTTGGTCAACTTTAAAGCTTTGCTTGCATAAAGATAAGCTTAAAGTCATGAAAGAAAACCCTAAATTTATATGGATTCGTTTGGCAGACGCTTTCATCCGAAGTGACTTACAGTGCATTTATTAGTGCATTTTCCCTGGGAAATGAACCCTTGACATTGGCGTTGCGAACGTCACGCTGATCTACATCTGAGCAATAAACTTCCCCTCAGTCTCCAGTTGCAGTCTCTTTGCTGTTTTCCGTCTCTGTCATGAGATTATATCCATGAGACGTGGCTTTGTGCATCAGTACTCTTCAGTTTTATGTTGCTGATGTTTTTCCAAAGCTCTTCTTTCTTCTCGAGCGTGAGATCGTCTCTCTGGGTCAGCGGTGTCTCTTCTCATCTTGTTTTGTCTCTTTTCATCGCTAATAATCAGTGATTCTGAGAAATTCTGAGATTATTTGAGCTCTGTCTACATCAATGAAGTAATTGTCCTTCTAACTCTAATTGCAGTAAATTGATGGACGACGAATGATAAGAAGAAATTCTCTGCACTGCAAAAATGATGTTCTTCCTCCTCTGTATTTTTGTCTTGTGTTCCAGTACAGATATCTAAAGTTTCTTCAATCAAGACTCATTCACTGGAGAAATGAAATGAGCGACGGTATTTTCTATTATCCCGCTCCATTAACACTGATGCGTATTAACTCACAGGCCTTTACCAGAGCGAGTTTCATGCTTTGCTGTAATGGCTTGCAGATGAGGAGAGGAGAGAACAGACACTGGAAATGTAAACCTACATGTGAAGAAGTGCGCGATGTTTTGGGTGTTCAAGCACTTTCTTGTATCTCAGATTGACTGAAGAGTGAAATTTTCTGTGACACTTTCAATATATTATATATAGCTATCTGCCCGACACTGAACTACCATCCATTAGTAAATGGGAAATGTGGAATTTCAAGATTTAAAATATATTTGTACATATTAAAACATAAATATTAAATATAATATTTTTAAATATATATAAAATATATTTATAAATATATTTTAGATTTTTAGATAAATTTTGTCTGAGTTGGACACATTAAAGTTTTTAAATAGGCTATTTAAACAGTTATTAAATAACTTCTTTTTTAATTTTTTTGAAAGGAGGTCCGAGTTGGACACTTTTAAGTTTTTGTATATTTTTTTATATGAAATATAGGCCTAATAATTTTTAAATATATTTTTACATTTTTATATAAGAAATATATTTTTTAATATATTTATTATTATTATTATTATTATTATTATAAAAAGGAGGCCTGAGTTAGACATTAAAGATTATAAATATATTTTAAATATTAAATATAATATTTTGAAATGTCTTTTTTTAGATTGTCAGATAAGAAATATTTTCTTTCTTATTTTTTTTTTTAGTTGGAGATATTAAAGATTTTAAATATATTTTTTAAATATTTAAAAAAAAGTGAAATATAATATTAATTCGTAAAATATATTTTTATAAGAAATATTTTTAAATAGCTGAAATATAAATATTCAGTAAGAATTATAAATAAATGAAATATAACATTTTTAAAATGTATTTAAAGGAAGTCTGAGCTGGACATTAAATATTTAAAATTTATTTTTAAATATTATAACGTAAAAATTAAATATAATATTTTTAATATATATATATATATTAGAAATATTTTTAAATAGTTTTGTATTTTTTTTTTTTTTTTAAAGGAGGTTTGAGTTGGACATATTAAAGATTTTTAAAGAGCCTTTTTCTATTTTATATAGTATTATATAATTATATCCTTTCCAAAAAAAGAGACATTTTAAATATCTTTCTGCAATTGTCAACTTCTCAAACTACTGGCCAGTTTATGATTGACAGGCTCTGTGAAGATCAGATGAACAGAAAACAACAGCTGATGTTGATTGTTACACTAAATGTGTTTTGTCATATAAGTTGGAGTTTATTGAGCAGCTCAGACGCTTTTAACTGTATTTCTCTGGACTTTTACAGAGCGCTGAGAGCTGATGGCCGATGACAGTTATATTAGAGCGGATCAGAATGGATCTTTAAGGAAAGCTGTATGTTCTCTGACTGGCTCTTGCGGGATGTTCTGGGAATTCCTGAAAAAGATACTGATGTCATTTAAATCCACCTCACTGTAAAACCAGTGCAAGATCCGCTTCCAGAGCTTCCAATGTTGAACCAGTTTCTCTGGTTCTGGTTTATCCCTGCAGGAAAACACATCAGTGTCCAGAGGACCTTCAGCATCACTCCTGTCAACACGGAAAACATGTTCCTAAAGCACAAACACATCCGTCACTGATCCGTCTCTCTCTCTCTCTCTCTCTCTCTCTCTCACTCTCTCTCTCTCTCTCTCTCTCTCTCTCTCTCTCTCTCTCTCTCTCTCTCTCTCTCCGTCTCTCTCTCCCTTCTGTCCATATTCATGTCCAATCAGAACAAGCCAGTTTTCCCAGAGGTAAAGCTGGTCTGGTGCATTTGTGTTTCTGGTCAAAACTGGTTCAGGAACTGGATCCTGTCCGGAAAATCCAGTCTGTGATTGTGATTCATCTCTTTATTTATGATATATACATTTATACATTTATTTATATATTTATTTAGTAAGTCATTTATTTATTTATATATTACATGTACAAATACATACATGTATTTATTCAGTAATTTATGTATTTACTTATTTATGTTGTTATTTGTTTGTTTTAGTCATTTGTTTGTTTGTTTTAGTCAATTGTTTGTTTAATTATTATTTTTGTTTGTTTGTTTGTTTATTTAGGCAGTCAGTCATTTGTTTGTTTTAGTTATTTATTTAGTGATTTGTTTGTTTGTTTTAATAATTTGTTTGTATATTTAGTCATGTGTTTGTTTATTTCGTCATTTGTTTGTTTGTTTGTTTGTTGTTTATTCAGTCATTTATTTTAGTTAGTCATTTATTCATTCATTCAGTTATTTATTTTTTTTGTTTATTTAGTCATTTATTTATTAAGTCATTTATTTTTGTAAGTCATTTGTATATTTATTTATTTTTAGTCCGTTTTATTTATTTGTTTTGTTTTTTTAATTTAGTGTGTCATTTATTTATGTATATGTTTTTTAGTCATTAATTTATGTATTTACTTCTATCTTTAGTCACTTGTTTCTTTGGTCAGTCATTTATTGCTGTTAATGATTTATTTATATTTTTTATTTAGTCTGTCATTTTATTTATTTAGTCAGTCAGTAATGTGCGCCATTTCAACTTAAATCACATTAAACAGACTTTAATAAGTTAACTACATTATAAAACGTTGTAGGCTAATTGCTTAACTTATTTTGATGAGTTACAGCTATGTAAAAACACATGTTGTCATGACTTACTGGTCATATCATTTTCACGTGTAATTATTTATTTATTTGTTTATTTACGTTCTTCATTCATTATATATAATTCATTCATGTATACTAAGTAAAGGCTGTAAGTGTTTTTTTTTTCAGAAAGCTGATACTCCCTCTCTCTCTCCCTCTCTCTCTCTCTCTCTCTCTCTCTCTCTATCTCTCGCTCTCTATCTCTCTCTCTTTCTTTCTCTCTCGCTCA
>JAPDVR010000021.1:2627299-2742299 GCA_026230005.1 Gila orcuttii
AATTCAAATTTCAAATGAGCTTTATTGGCATGACTTGTACAGTATTGCCAAAGCATTGTCCATTACACATGCAATGAACAAATAATCACAAACAATAAATATAATAAAATAAAAATCAATAAATCAGTCAGTGTAAAAAATAAAATAAAAAAATAAAAAATGCATGAATACATTTTTAACATTTAAAACACACATTTTTGTACGTTTGTACCAACATTCAAACAAGACAAGAACAATTCTGACTTTAGTTTTGTCCACTGGCTGACTCTCGTAGTAATACCATAAAATTTGGTTCTAACTGTTGGAATCTAGTGAAATAGTCCGAGCTAATGCTGTGATAGTGATCACAGTGTATCAGGAAGTGTTCTTCTGTCTCCACCTCTCTCTGAGAGCACAGAGAACACACACACACAGACACACACACACACACACACACACACACACACACACACACACACACACACACACACACACACACCTCTCTCTACAGTCAGACTGTGCTCACTCACACACACACACACACACACACACACACACACACACACACACACACACACACACACACACACACACACACACACACACACACACCTCTCTCTACAGCCAGACTGTGGTCACTCAGCCTGTATCTGGTTAGGGTCTTTCTCACTTTATGCTCTTTCACACAGCTCAGGTATTCTGCTAGTTTATAATCTCTTTTCAGGAGTAAATAGACTTCCATCTTTTTTTGTAATTTAGTAGCATCTTTCTAATAGGTGATGTAATTTAGTTTTTGTAATTGTATAATTTGGTTGTGGCAGATAGTGCTGTGCTGGTCTGGCTGTAGTTTCAGCATCAGCTGTGAGAGTGCGCTCCGGTGCCGGTTCTGCTCCTGACACCGCAGGGCTTCAGCTGATATGAGCTCGGGTCACTGCACTTCAGGTGCTGGTAGAACTTCACAGCTCTTTTTTGGATAGTGATCAGTAAGGGATATTGTCCTAATTCAGCTCTGCACAAGTTGTTTGGTGTTGCTCTCTCTCTCTCTCTCTCCCTCTCTCTCTCTCTCTCTCTCTCTCTCCCTCTCTCTCTCTCCCTCTCTCTCTCTCTCTCTCTCTTTCTCTCTCTCTCCCTCTCTCTCTCTCCCTCTCTTTCTCTCTCTCTCTCTCTCTCTCCCTCTCTTTCTCTCTCCCTCTCCCTCTCTCTCTCTCTCTCTTCAGTGCTGTGATTTATTGAGCACACAGGCACGATCCGATGTTTCAAACCACTAATTGAGAATATTAGAACAAGATGAACATAAAATAAGTCACAGTCTTTTCTGCTAAACACCTCAAGGGCTGAAGCTAACACACACAAGCTCTTTCCTGTGTTTGTGAATGAATTATTTTTTGAGAAACACCCTGTCGGATCCATTTCTCAGCTATTCACCTCCTCATTGTTCAGTAAAGCACACCACTCATAAGCATAAGCACTCGTAAGCATAATATTTCAGCAGAATTTTTATGTATTAATCACATTTCTTATTGCCAGTGTGTGAATAGCTTGTAACAAAACTTAAAAAAACGAGACCTTACCCCGACTTTCTGTTTATATGAAGGTCTCAGGTTATTTTTCCCAGGAAAATCAAAAGCATGTGTTGTTTACGCTCCCGAGAGTCTCTCTTCCGTTCAGTGACATTACTAATTACGAAACTAATGCTTATACAATGTTCAGGATAAGAGTCGTTCTGTGCTGTAATGTTCATGTGTCGTGCAAAGAAAACAGATTCAGTCAGACTATAGTCTCACATAGTCAGATCTATATAGTTTATACTCTCAAATATACTTTAAAATCAAACTATCATATTTTAATGAGCTCATCTGTCGATGCTTTCTGAACTGCTGTTTTCTGTCATTTTTGTTGTGTGTTTATTTTGTAATAGGGAGGAAAGCGCATCACATATTCACATATTCATGTAAGCGTCGCTCTCAGCAGTGGACGGCGTCCGGATGTTCGTTAACAGTATATCGCTGAAAAGGTATTTACCACTTTGTTTTACTTCTAAGTGAAAAACAAAATAGACCTTTGTCGTGAATATATCGGGGTCTTGAATCACGTTGAGTGCGTTACTGCTGCAGTTCTCTCAACGGCCACCGGTGGCACTAATAACAAGGGTTTCTCAATTCTCCTCTTTAATGTGCTAGCCTGACATCGTCATACTCAGATTCTAGTCAGAATGTGGGTGCGTCCCAATTCGCACACTATCCGTCCTAAATAGTATTCGAAAATAGAATTAGTACGTCCCAAATCGTAGTATGTTGAAATGAGTGTTCCAAAGATACCCGGATGGTTTACTATTTCCGGTCAGAAGTGCATATCGATGCGCACGCTAACGGCTAATATCGCCCACAACCCATCGCGCGTTGGACGAGGATTCGGTTAGAACTACAAACACGAGTGAAAAGTGTTAAAAAACTACAGACATGGAGGACGCGCGAGTCCGGCGGTTATGTAGAGAGGTTTAGATAAAGGGGTTTGAGTGATTAATTATCAGTATCTAACCTGACGAAAATGTATTTATTCATCGTTGTCTACATTATATTGCATCTGCAGCAGCATTGTGAACTTTTGTAAAGATACGGTTAGCCATTACCTTTTAAATGCATCATTATATTCAAATTGCAAACACATGAGGAGAATACACCAATACACCAATTTGACACTGGGAGAATGAAGGAACATGTTTTTAAATTGACCAAATTAAGTTTGTTGATGCATCTGTCATGCTCTATGGCAGGCAGGGTGGACATATAATTACTTAACATGTTTAATCTTAGTGATTTCTTAAGTTATTCACGACTCCCGGCTGTGTGCGAACGTTGTTTTGTGACGCTATTTTGTATTGAAGTCTATGGGAAGTCTGGTTTATTTTCCCCTAAAAAGGGGCGTGGACGAAATCGACAGTTAAGTTCCAGACCGATCAAGTCCAGACCTCAAATGTTGTGGGCGGGGCTAAGTTCGGCTGGCATCCAGGCTTCAGAATTGCCACTATATTTGGCAATATGTGCAGTGCAATATATGACTCATTCTTTGATCAGACTGAAGTCATTTAATTTGAAACATCTCTAAACAAACACATTTCTGCATTCAGTAATCATTTCAAAAGAGCTAATTACACAAAAAACAATGTCTTGTGCAACGTCAGTGAGAAACATCTGCAGTTTATGTAAGTCTGACTCAGGGTTTGTTCTCACATAGATCACCATAGTTTGATCTTTTTAATTCTTGTGTGTGTAATTAGCACAAACACAACTTTTTTATTGTCTAACCCTAACAATACACGTATAGTGCTTTTTGATACTTTTATGGCGCTTTCTGAAGCTCACTTGCAATGTATGAAAATAAGCAGCGTTAGACATTGTGCTCAACATTTTTCACAGAAGATAGAAAGTCATAAGGGTTTGAAACGATGATGAGGGTGAGTAAATGTTCAAAAATCAGTTTTTATCCAATTTCTCTTTCATCTGTATCTCTTCATCTCTCTTCTCATCTCTTTCAGCGTACTGGGATGAGTCAGGACGAACGCCGTCTCAAACTGTAACGAAAGGAAACGGGTTTTGCTGAGACACCTCTTGCTCAGAGGAAGTTGGCCCTCTGCAGTTCTCATCATGGTGCGGTTATGTGAAGAACAGACCTGAAGGAAAACAGCACTGGACTCATTACTCACATCACTGCAATATATAATCTTGTCATGTAAACAAACATCATGCTTAATTCTGTTTGCATCAAGCTTTTGCTGTTGGAAAATTTAGTTTAATCTGCCAGATGGGTTTTGGAACACCAGTTTTCCAACAGAGTTCTTGGTAACATTAGCTTTCGTTAAAGTGCCCCATTATGATATTTTAAAGGTTCCAAATTTTCTATAGTGTTCTCCTACAACAGGTTTACATGCATCCAAGGTCAAAAACACTTTCATTTTCTCATAATATACATCGCACATCAACTTTTTTTGTCAAATACTCGAAAACAACTCTCTCTAAACACCTCCTTTCTGAATGTCTACTCTGCTCTGATTGGTCAGAGGACCCAGTCTACTGTGATTGGCCAGATGACCCAGTCTACTGTGATTAGCCAGATGACCCAGTCTACTGTGATTGGCCAGATGACCCAGTCTACTGTGATTGGCCAGATGACCCAGTCTACTGTGATTGGCCAGATGACCCAGTCTACTGTGATTGGTCAGATGACCCAGTCTACTGTGATTGACCAGATGACCCAGTCTACTGTGATTGGCCAGATGATCCAGTCTACTGTGATTGGTCAGATGACCCAGTCTACTGTGATTGGCCAGATGACCTAGTCTTCTGTGATTGACCAGATGACCCAGTCTATTGTGATTGGCCAGATGATCCAGTCTACTGTGATTGGCCAGATGACCCAGTCTACTGTGATTGGCCAGATGACCCAGTCTACTGTGATTGGTCAGAAACCAAACGCTCATTATCGTATCTGAATCTCAGAGGGCGGGGCTAAGAGACGCTGTTCAGCCAATCAAGACCAAAGGTGGGCATTATGCAAATTTGTCACATTATGTAGGAATGATTTTTCACAACGTTCAATGCCGACTTCAATGCATTAAATAATGTTATCAAATGGGAACTTATTGTAAAGTGTTACAGAGTTCTTCACATAATTCCAGCATGTTCCTCAATGTTTACCAGTATCATATGCTTTCTTCCAAACAACACCATTACTGGAGCTCCAGATCGGATCTGTAATGGAAACCCAGCGCCGGGATCCCCATATGTTCCCGATGGACAGAAAGTCTGGATACAGCAGGAGAGCCCGGACAGTAATGGCTTCAGTGTGTCATTCCATAGCAGCGTCCATGACGGACTCATTAATACACATCTGGGGTCATTATGAATAGGACCTTTATTATTCCACTTTGAGTTCAAAGGAACAGGCACTTTTAAGATGTTTACGTCAGTAAGGCGGCACACTCCAAAAAAACACAAAAGACTCGACCATGTGCAAAGTTTCCAGCGGCAGGTCATTTCTATCATTTCAGAAAGCAAAAAATCACAAAATAATATTGTATTTCAGCTTAATTTCAATTAGCAAAGATGCTTTTAATAGATTTAGTTTGTTAACGATAACCTGTGTGAGTTTTTTCATTCGCTGCAGAACACAAAAGAAGAGGAAAGAAAGTCACGTAGGAACGCCATGAGGGTGAGTAATGAAGATGCAATGTTCATTTTTGGGTCAAGTCACCTTTATTTATATACCGCTTACAGATTGTTTCAAAGCAGCTTTACAGTGATAACAGGAAAATTATGCATTTTAGCTGTTGTTCATCTGAACTCAGTCCAGTGTTGCTTCAGTTCATTTAATCTATAAAGCAGTTCTGCAGAAATCAGTGATGTCATCGTTCAGCTCAGTTCAGTTCTCATACAGCAGCGTCAGTACAGTCAGATCAATAATATTGTTGAATATTAAGTGTCCCCGACTAAGCAAGCCAAAGGCAACAGTGGCAAGAACCTAAACTCCATCAGTGACAGAATGGAGAAAAAACCCTTGGGAGAACCCAGGCTCAGTCGCTCAGTTCTCCTCTGGCTAACAAACGAACAGTGTATGATTATGATCTAATTATGATCAGGCTGCATTACAAGTCAGAATTCAGATCGGGATCGGTAGCATTCAAATATTCATCCAGTAACTTTAGCTTGGATTCATCATGCCGGTATGGAGCCGAAGCTGGTCATAGGGTCAGTGCAGAGGACCTGTCTGGTTCTTTTGGTCTTTGCTGAGAATCTCTGCCACTGGCTGTCGTGTCGATGAGGCCTTCACAGGGGAGAGTCTAGTTGACACAATCACTGCTGACATTCAAGGCTGCGTTGTGGTCGTGTCTAGGCACAGGTCCACCATCTGATCTGGATATGGCCCGGATCCGGCTGACTACATCATGCGTTGTGGTCGTGTCTTGGCGCAGGTCCTCCATCTGATCTGAAATACGGCCCGGATCCGGCTGATTACATCATGCATTGTGGTCGTGTCTAGGCGCAGGTCCACCATCTGATCTGGATACGGCCCGCATCCGGCTGACTACATCATGCGTTGTGGTCGTGTCTAGGCGCAGGTCCTCCATCTGATCTGAAATACGGCCTGGATCCGGCTGATTACATCATGCATTGTGGTCGTGTCTAGGCGCAGGTCCACCATCTGATCTGGATACGGCCCGGATCCAGCTGACTACATCATGCGTTGTGGTCGTGTCTAGGCGCAGGTCCTCCATCTGATCTGGATACGGCCCGGATCCGGCTGACTACATCATGCGTTGTGGTCGTGTCTAGGCGCAGGTCCTCCATCTGATCTGGATACGACCCGGATCCGGCTGACTACATCATGCGTTGTGGTCGTGTCTAGGCGCAGGTCCTCCATCTGATCTGGATACGGCCCGGATCCGACTGACTACATCATGCGTTGTGGTCGTGTCTAGGCGCAGGTCCTCCATCTGATCTGGATACGGCCCAGATCCAGCTGACTACATCATGCGTTGTGGTCGTGTCTAGGCGCAGGTCCTCCATCTGATCTGGATACGGCCCGGATCCGGCTGACTACATCATGAGTTGTGGTCGGGTCTAGGCGCAGGTCCTCCATCTGATCTGGATATGACCTGGATCCGGTTGATTACAGTAAACCTCGGAAAAAGCAGAAAGACTAACATTAGTGTAGATGCCATTCTTCTTTTGATGTAGCGAGTACATCAGGTGTTATAGGAAGTGTTCCCGCTACCGGCTGAACTAGTTTATGCAGCCTAACAATCATTTAACTGATTTGAATACTAGAAATTGATAATGTGTTATGTGTAATCCAAGTTAAAGAGATGTGTTTTCAGTCTAGATTTGAACTGACAGAGTGAGTCTGATTCCCGAACAATGCTAGGAAGGATGTTTCAAGAGTTTAGGTGCTAAATTGGAATAGGATCTACCGCCAGCAGTCAGTTTTGTTATTCTAGTGTAAATTCTTATTCTAGTGTTATTCTAAAGAAGAGCTGAACTCTTGTTTGTATAAGTGTTTGTTTGCGATACTAACAGCTGTAGTTGTGCTTTCCTGTGGGTGAAAACTGCTCACAGATCTTTAAACACACACACACAGAACTATTTAACCGCAGTATTAACGAAGCAGAGTTCCAGCTCCTTCGATTTCTTATCAGCTCTTGAGAGGTTGAATGAGGACCAGCAGTGTTCAGCTGTGATAAAGCTCAACTTGTGGTATTTATTCCTGTGAACTGCATGTTAACAGGAAAATTATGCATTTCAGCTGTTGTTTATCTGAACTCAGTCCAGTGTTGATTCAGTTCATTTAATCTATAAAGCAGTTCTGCAGAAATCAGTGATGTCATCATTCAGCTCAGTTCAGTTCTCATACAGCAGCGTCAGTACAGTCAGATCAATAATATTGTTGAATATTAAGTGTCCCCGACTAAGCAAGCCAAAGGCAACAATGGCAAGAACCCAAACTCCATCAATGACTGAATGGAGAAAAAACCCTTGGGAGAACCCAGGCTCAGTCGCTCAGTTCTCCTCTGGCTAACAAACGAACAGTGTATGATTATGATCTAATTATGATCAGGCTGCATTACAAGTCAGAATTCAGATCGGGATCGGTAGCATTCAAATATTCATCCAGTAACTTTAGCTTGGATTCATCATGCCGGTTTGGAGCCGAAGCTGGTCATAGGGTCAGTGCAGAGGACCTGTCTGGTTCTTTTGGTCTTTGCTGAGAATCTCTGCCACTGGCTGTCGTATCGATGAGGCCTTCACAGGGGAGAGTCTAGTTGACACAATCTCTGCTGACATTCAAGGCTGCGTTGTGGTCGTGTCTAGGCACAGGTCCACCATCTGATCTGGATACGGCCCGGATCCGGCTGTCTACATCATGCATTGTGGTCGTGTCTAGGGACAGGTCCACCATCTGATCTGGATACGGCCCGGATCCGGCTGAGTACATCATGCGTTGTGGTCGTGTCTAGGCGCCGGTCCTCCATCTGATCTGGATACGGCTCGGATCTGGCTGACTACATCATGCGTTGTGGTCGTGTCTAGGCACTGGTCCTCCATCTGATCTGGATACGGCCCGGATCTGGCTGACTATATCATGCGTTGTGGTCGTGTCTAGGCTCAGGTCCTCCATCTGATCTGGATACGGCCTGGATCCGGCTGACTACATCATGCGTTGTGGTCGTGTCTAGGCGCAGGTCCTCCATCTGATCTGGATACGACCTGGATCCGGCTGAATACATCATGCGTTGTGGTCGTGTCTAGGCACAGGTCCTCCATCTGATCTGGATACGGCACGGATCCGGCTGACTACATCATGCATTGTGGTCATGTCTAGGCACAGGTCCTCCATCTGATCTGGATAAGGCCCGGATCCGGCTGACTACATCATGCGTTGTGGTCGTGTCTAGGCTCAGGTCCTCCATCTGATCTGGATACGGCCTGGATCCGGCTGATTACAGTAAACCTCGGAAAAAGCAGAAAGACTAACATTAGTGTAGATGCCATTCTTCTTTTGATGTAGCGAGTACATCAGGTGTTATAGGAAGTGTTCCCGCTACCGGCTGAACTAGTTTATGCAGCCTAACAATCATTTAACTGATTTGAATACTAGAAATTGATAATGTGTTATGTGTATGCCAAGTTAAGGAGATGTGTTTTCAGTCTAGATTTGAACTGACAGAGTATGTCTGCTTCCCGAACAATGCTAGGAAGGATGTTTCAAGAGTTTAGGTGCTAAATAGGAAAAGGATTTACCGCCAGGAATCGGTTTTGTTATTCTAGTGTAAATTCTTATTCTAGTGTTATTCTAAAGAAGAGCTGAACTCTTGTTTGTATGAGTGTTTGTTTGCGATACTAACAGCTGTAGTTGTGCTTTCCTGTGGGTGAAAACTGCTCACAGATCTTTAAACACACACACACACACACACACACACACAGAACTATTTAACCGCAGACTATTAACTATTAACGAGGCAGAGTTGCAGCTCCTTCGATTTCTTATCAGCTCTAGAGAGGTTGTTTATTCCCGTGAACTGCATGTTATTTCACAGCACATGATTGCTTACAAAAGCCAGTTAATGTGCCAATTACAAATAGTAATACAACTTCATTGGAAGTGGTCGTAAAACAAAAGTCAGTGTACATTAGCATTATTTATTATTAACATTAACAGAAGCTGTGATACGTTGTGTGTTAGGTTTAACTCTTTGTTTTACCTGCTGAAAAAATGGCTTAAACCAAAGGTTTTTAGCTGATTGTTTGGCAAGAACCACTGTACAATCAGATATCATTTTCTTCTTCAAGGAAAAAAAAGATGTTTTAAAGAAAATGTTGGCAAACGTATTTGAGAATTGCACGTAATTACGAACTTATCTTAGTCACCATGAAATCAAAATGGACAATTTATATATTTTTTATGGAATATTTGTGTGTATTCTATATTATTTATCGGTGCACATCATTATTGTGTTAAATTCATGTTCCTGGTAATCTTCAGTCAGAATAACTTTGTCTTGCTGCATCTCTTCTCTTCTCTGATGATGTGGGCGGGGCAACCTGTCACTCACATGAGATCAGCCAATAGCAAACCACAACCATCCAATCAATTCCCCATGGACAAAATCAAGCCCCGCCCACATTTGTTCTTGTTTGAGAAGCGCTTCACTCAGATATGCGTCAATAGGGAAGAAAAAACCAGCACAACTTCACTTTCATGCTGACTTTAACTTCTTTCCTAAAAAGACTTCCACAGGTTTTTGGTGTGATGGTGATGGAGAAGATTCTGGGTTTGTCATCAGTCCACGCTTCTGCACGCGCTCAATCCATTACTTTCCTCCCGGGAGGAAGTCTGGTTTCCCGTCTCCCACCAGCAGTGATCCGTACGGGAAGGTTTAGGGTTTGAATGCAGCACTGAATCAGTTTTTAGACGCTCAGACTTGAGTTGTGTTTTTGCTTTGCTGCCATTTTGGGACATCAGACGATCGCCAGCTGGGATTTGAACCCGGAAACCTAGCGCTCTCCCGTGTGCTGCTTTAACCCAAACACAACATATGATGATCTGCGCTTCACTGGCGCGAGTTTGCCCTGGGTTAATGGGTCATTTTGCTAGATGAAACTAAAACACTCGTTTGAGACCCATTATCCTGTTTTCACAAAACTGATTGTGACAGCCAGCACATAAAAACACGGTCACCACTTAATTCAGGTGTAATTTGATAAAGCATGTTCCTTCTATAGACCTGTTTTGTAATTGCTGTTCAGTTTTGATTTTAGTTTTATTCAGAGGCCCAAACTGAGCGATAATAGGGTGCAGATGCTATATGAAATTCTGATGTTAGTAACATAAATCAATGAGATACTGCTTTAGTCAAGTCAAGTCACCTTCATTTATACAGCGCTTTTAACAATATGGACTGTTTCAAAGCAGCTTTACAGTGATAATAGGAAATTAAAGTAACAGAGATTGTTTTGGCTTTACAGCAGCTCTAGAATAAAGTTATCCAGCTAAAGTTAGTTTTGATTGATTCACTTCCATTGCAAAGATCATTAGTTATTAACTATAGACCGCATCATAGCACAGAAACTGCGCTAGTTAAAATTACAAATGATTTACTTTTAGCTTCTGATCAAGGCTGTATCTCAATACTAGTTCTACTCGATCTTAGCGCTGCGTTCGACACTATGGATCATAAAATACTCTTGGATCGACTACAAAACTACACTGGTGTTCAGGGACAGGCATTAAATCGTACTTATCAGACCGTTACCATTTTGTCTGTTTAAATGGTGAAAAATCGAAGATAACGTCAGTAGAGTATGGAGTGCCGCAAGGATCGGTGTTAGGCCCTCTGCTATTCTCAATATATATGCTGCCACTTGGTAATATTATAAGAAAACATGGAATTAATTTCCACTGTTATGCTGATGACACTCAATTATATATTTCATCAAGACCAGATGAAAACACTAACTTATCTAAATTGACAGAGTGTCTTAAAGATATAGAATGCTGGATGACGTGTAATTTCCTGCTATTAAATTCAGATAAAATGGAGGTATTACTTATTGGTCCAAAAAACTACCCACAAAACCTCATACAATACAACTTTAATTTAGAAGGATGTCCAGTTACTTTATCCACTACAGTAAAAGACCTGGGTGTTATACTAGACCGCAACTTGTCTTTCGAAAATCATATATCATATGTTACAAGAACAGCCTTTTTCCACCTTAGAAATATTGCTAAGCTACGTAACATGCTATCTGTTTCTGATGCAGAAAAGTTAGTTCATGCATTCATGACCTCAAGACTAGATTACTGTAATGCTTTATTAGCTGGTTGTCCTACATCCTCAATAAACAAGCTACAGTTAGTGCAAAATGCAGCTGCTAGAGTTCTTACTAGGTCAAGAAAATATGATCATATAACACCAATTTTATCATCTCTGCACTGGTTACCTATTAAGTTCCGTATCAATTACAAAGTACTATTACTGACCTATAAAGCCCTAAATGGTCTAGCTCCTGTATATTTAATGGACCTTCTATCGCCCTACAATCCATCGCGTTCTTTAAGATCCCTAAATTCGAGGCTTCTGGTCATTCCTAGGATATCTAAGTCCACTAAAGGAGGGAGGGCGTTCTCGCATTTAGCTCCTAAACTCTGGAATAGCCTTCCTGATACTGTTCGTTGCTCAGACTCGCTCTCCCAGTTCAAAACTAGATTAAAGACGCATCTCTTCAGCCAAGCATTCACATAATGCTTACCTTTTATACCACTGTTGAATCAGATCGAATGCATTAATATTATGAACAGCAGCTACGCTAATTATTTCCCATCTGCTTTTCTGCTGTTATCTCGGGACGCTAGTCCCGAGGTAAATAGCGTTCTTCAGCTACAGTCTGTATCCAGCCTCTCACGGAGACTTCAGAGTCCCCAACACCTGCGATGAGACGACTCGACGCCTGTGAAGAGACGACTCAACGCCGGCGATATGTTATGCCCTAAATTAATACATGATGATTAACTAACTGTATTTTTTACGTACATTTCTGAAATGCACTTTCTGTAAAGCTGCTTTGAAACAATATGTATTGTGAAAAGCGCTATAAAAATAAATTTGAATTGAATTGAATTGAATTGAACTTAGGAGCTACTAACACGACACCGTTCTAACAGAAAATCTTTAATGCGGTCCGGCTGCTCATTTGCATAAAACAGTGCCTGATGGCTCTGGGAATTTTTTATCGCTTCCGCGTAGCCATGTGAATCAGAATTATCCCGACAACGTTTTATCAGTACAGAGGTAAAGGGAAGGAGACCTTCACAGTGGAGAGACAAGTGACATTTCAGAGATGCGTTGTCGTCGTGTCCAGGCGCAGGTCCTTCATCAGATCCGGATACGGCCTGGATCCGGCGGACTGCGGTAAACCTTGGGATAAACAGAGAGACTAATATTAGCGTAGACGCCATCCTTCTTATGATGTACAAAGTACATCAGGATTTATGGGAAGTGTTCCCGGTTCCGGCTGATCTAACTATGCAGCCTAACATTGAATTATAGAAGTCTATAATGTGTTATGTGTATGCTAAGCCAAAGAGATGTGTTTTTAGTCTAGATTCTAACTGACAGACTGTATCTGCTTCCCGGACAATGTTAGGAAGATTGTTCCAAAGTTTTGGCGCTAAATAGGAAAAGGATCTACCTCCAGCAGTCGATTTAGATATTCTAGGTATTATCAACTGGCCAGAATTTTGAGATCGCAATAGATGCAGTATAGCAGAGCCGACATAAAATGCATATAAATATCAATATGTACAGTACCAATAATAGTAAGATATTTAAATGCTTAGTTTTATGATCAAAGCTCTGTAGATTTGAAACATAATGCAATGCAATACGATTGAGAGATGAACAAATAAACCTTCCTCAAAAGTTCAACATTTAGAAATGCATCTTGAGATACTTTTCCATTCTGTTGTGCTCCTTCTATTTACCTTTATTTTTTTTTAATTGCATGAACACTTGTTAATTGGTGTGAACAGCCCTGTATACCAACTTTTAAAATGTCAGTGATTGAAACGTGTGTGAAGCTGGATTAGTAGGCTAGTTCACTATTTTTGTGTTCAGGCTAAATCCAGTAACGTTCTGGGTTGCAGTGAGGTCAAACAGAAGGTCAAATGTCATAGTGCATGAGCTCTTGTGTTCTGATAATGACACTTCAGGATCTGATGGTCAAGACTGAGGAATCAGAACCATAGATATAGATAACACCAGACACGTCGATGCGTCTGCCATCTTAGAACTGTTAGCATGACACTGTTCATCACTCACACTAATAAATCTATGATTTTTCCTTGAAAATGTCACAGTGCAGCCTATGGCTGTAAAAACCACCAAGCTATACATTCCAGAATAATACTAAAACTGCCAATAGGTGGCGGCAAATAATTTCCTAATGAGTCATTGAATCATTCATTCAAACGATTCGTTCAAAACGGCTGATTCATTCAGGGACAAAGCAGAAGTGAATGAGCGAATCGTTGAGTCATTTATTAGAACGATTTGTTCAAAAACAAGATTTCATTCAGTAAAGAAACTGAAGCTGTGTTGCTCTGAGACTTGCAATGGCTCTTTTGAAACTATTTTGATTGGCAAAATAAAGGAAAAACAGACAATATTGACAATATTTTTCTAAAATTTAAGTCACCTAATAGCCTATTAACTTTTTTTTTTTTTTTCTGTATACAATCAATAGATAGTGAAAAATTTAGCCTAAAAATTAAAATAAAATAAAAACAACAGTTATTTTAAATTATAATAATAATTCACAATAGTAGGCTACTTTTTGCTGTCAAATAAATTTTGATCAAATAAATGCAGAACATAAGAGACCTTTTACAAAAATGTTTTTATAAATCGTAATTATTAGTATTCAAATGAGGAATTGATCGGATGGCGATAAATGTTTCTGGCTATGACTAACTTTTTTTTTGTAATAACATTGACCAATTATGTAAATAAGGCCAGGCCAAGTATAACCTATATCTGATCAGTTTTCTGTACAACAACAATAATAAATACTGTACAGAAGACAACCAGAATGAAATTATTAGCCTATTATTATTCGTGTTATTTTTTGTCTAATTAAAGTGATTTGTTAATTAATCGTTTGATATTCTGTATTTGACATCTTTCAGGCCGATCTGCGATGTAAATGACGGACAGATTTTGATGGCTACATTTCTCGGATGGCTACATGTACATAAATGTACATTTTCAGGGAAAACCCCATTTTTTTGCATTTAAAAATGAAGTGAAGCATTATAGCCTATTCAATATTGCCCTCGAAGAAACAAAAAAGCTATTAGAATTTTACAAGCATGTACACTCTATCCCTATTAAACTGTTTATGAACAGTTTATGAACTGCATTTGAATTGTATTGTATTTGTATTGTTTGTTTTGATATTTCTTCAATAAAAAATGAAGGACAGATCTTATTTTAATGGCTAAATTTTACATTCATATATGTACACTGTAAAATGTAATAAGTTGGCTTTACTTAGAAAAAGTGAGGAAACCGATTGCCTTAAAATTTCCAAGTAAAGTAGTGTATTAATTTTTAGTTGGCACAACTTAATAATATTTGTATAGAAAACTTGTTAATCAATATACTCAAGTACTGTTGAATCAAAAGCATTAGTTGTGTTAACTTCTCATTAGAGTTCACATTACTAGGAAAATATCTTAAAAAGAGCAAGTAAAGTGAAATAGGAATAGTATGTGGTACTGACAAATGCTTAGTTAGTATAGTTCACTTACACAAGAGTTCTAGTAACTAAAAAATAACTGTAGAGAGTACTTGACAATTTACTTTAAATACAATTTAATTGTTACCATTGTTGTGTTTTGCATGCTGAATGTTGAAGTCTGTGTAACTCAAGCATGATCAATTAAAAGATTGTCACTTTTATATTTAACTTTTACATGGGATTATATAAACCCAATTCAAAGTTTCACAAGGTGTTAAGGACATAATAGATAATTAATACATAGATAATTAATTTACATGACATAGTGTTATACATCAATCATACACACACATTTATACCTACATATGTATACATACATATATGTGTGTATATGTAAGTATATATATATACATACATATATATGTGTGTATGTATGTATGTATATATATATATATATATATATATATATATATATATATATATATATATATATATATACATACATACATTCATATATTACTTCTCTGCCTTTGAAATCATATAATTGATTTCTTGTTGCATCACTGCATCAATGGTAAGAGAATAATAATAATATAAATGAAGTTCCAAGTGACCAACCAAAGGGAACATTAATCGCCATAATGGTGACTAAAAATATTTTAGGAAAATCAACAAGTCAGCTGATGTTCTCTCAAAATTGACAATTCAACATTCAAGATGACTTTGGGAAATGAGTGAATGCAAACAGAGAGAAATACCTGCAGAAGTGGAGGAAATTTGTGAAAAGTCCATTAAGATTTTTACCGCCACAAAAACCACACTCAAACCAATCAATTAATCTTCACTTGGGTTTTCTGAGTAAACAAAGCATAGTGTGTGAATACATATTACTAGATTTTTACAATTAAGTTAAGACATTAAGTAAAGTTTACTAAAAAGTGTTAGTTAGTCTAGTCAAGTAATGTTTACTTGGGTTTTCTGAGTAACAAAGGCATAGCATGCAAACAGTACAGATTACTAAATTGTTTTAAGTAAGTTCAACAAATTATTGGAAATTAAGTAAAGTTAACTAAAAAGTCTTAGTAAGAACAACTGTTAGATTTTACAGTGTACATTTTTAGGGAAAACCCCCTTGTTTTATTGCATTTAAAAATGAAGTGAAGCATTATGAGTCAATATGTCCCTTTGAAGAAACAAAAAGCTTGTACACTTAAAGTATTTCTATTAGGCTACTGTTTACCTACACCTCCCCCTAGCATTTGAAATATTGTATTTGTATTATTTGTTTTGATATTTCTTCAATAATTATTTATTTATTTATTTTAAATAAATGACCGTACAGATAGTATGGATGATGTCACACAGTAATGAGTGAAATACAACACCGAGCTGGAGATGCGCCGAGCCGAGCGAGTCCAGACACATAGAGCCCGGAGCGACTCTCTCTCTCTCTCTCTCTCTCTCTCTCTTTCTCTCTCTCTCTCTCTCTCTCTCTCTCTCTCTCTCTCTCTCTCTCTCTCTCTCTCTCTCTCAGAGTCAGGTTTAATACGGATCATCTGATCTGCTCCCTCAATAACCCCCTGTCCTCCTCCAGCAGCGCGCACGGTGTCTGACCGCAGAACTGAAGCTCTCCATGCGCGGACACGGACACGGACTGTGATGTGATCAGGCTGGATCTGGTCTCATGAGCCGGTGGTGTCTTCTGCTGTGCAATTCTGTTTTCGCTTTGAAAACTGCTGCTTGGACAAATGCATACAAATGCATTTAGGAGCTCAACGGACAAGGAGTGGACAAGTTTCTCCCACAACTACAACGTGAGTAACTAACTAATTTAGTAACTCTTAATCTCGAGTGCTTCAGGAAAACCGCGGTGCACTTCACATCATTTTAAAGTAAAATCAGGAGAGAACACGAAAACAGATGCGTTGCATTTAGTGGCATGATTGAAATCGTGCACATTAGACAGACTTTCCTAGATAGTGTGTTCTGAGGTTTTGTGCAAACCAAAGTTTTGAACTCCAACTTTACTGACACCAGATTGAGTTATGACATAGACTGATCACCAGTCTGCTGCTGAATTTTCCATATGTTGATCCGGGGTTAAATTCCTCCTGCCTTTGTAGCAAATTTGCACCAGATGAGGAGGCTTTGTGGTTTACTGGTTTATTTGTTTGCATTTTTTCATCTGTAACTGGCTGTCTGTTTCCTAAAGTGTAGAATTGGCTGAAGTCACAGTGAAGTAAGAGTGGTTTTTACTGTGCACTGTTAGTTCAGGTCTCCAACCCGACACACAAGAGCAGCAACATTCCTCATGGAGATGAGCATTGACCTCTAACATCTGGAGTAGGCTCAATGAAATCCCAACAAATCCACACATGCACCTGACTGCGATCTTGCTTATCATATTACGTCAAGTATCAAGTTAAATGTTGTTTAGTGGCTTTTGTTGCACTGTGAAAATCTGTTTCCATGAAAAAATGATCGTTGTGTTATCATTTACTCGCCCTCATGTCATTCCAAACCTGCATGACTTTGTTTCTTCTGTGGAATAAGATGTTTTGAAGCATGTCTCAGGGTTTTGGACCTTAGTGTTTTTGATTTCCTCAGAAGAAAGAAAGTCACACAGGTTTGGAATGAAGTTCATGTTTAGATGAACTTTGCCTTTCTAAAGATGTTTCTACAGTACCTGACCGGGTTGCTTTGCTCATGGAAAATCTGGAAATATCAGGAGAAATAAGTAATGGAAATATTTAACCGGCATGCACATCATTATGTTGAGGGTCTTATTGGAGACGTTTGTATGCTATATTCAGTATAATTGTTTATGTCTATTCATGTCTTATCATTAATAGCTGGAAAACTCTGAAAACAACTGTCATGAGCTTGAACCCAATGCAATCTGTTTGATTTGGTCATAATAAATACCATTTTTGACATTACCGTAGTCACTTATTAATGCATAGTTTGCTTTTGTTAAATGACCATCCAATCTGGAAACAATTCATTGGGCAAAAAGTGTGCAAACTGTGACTTGATGACTCTTAATGACTTTAATGAGCTTGAACAATTCGGTCATAATAAATACTTTTTTGTTATTACTGCAGTTCATGCATAGTTTGCATTTGTTAAGTGTGTGTTGATACACATTTAATGTATTCATTCAATGTTGTTGTATATCCTCCAATCTAGAACCAATTCATTGTAAAAAAAAGTGTGCAGACTGTGACGACTAAAAATTACTTTAATGAGCTTGAATAATTTGGTCATAATAAATACTTTTTTGTCATTACCGCAGTTGGTTATTCATGCATAGTTTGCATTTGCTGGATGAGCGTTGATGCACATGTTTAATGCACTCATTCATCCTCCAACCTGGATCCAATTAATTAGTCAAAAAGTGAGCAAACCTTGTCTAGACATCTAAAAATGACTTTCCTGAGCTTGAACCCAATGTAGTCTGTTTGATTTGGTCATAATAAATACCATTTTTGATATTACCGCACTTACATATTAATGAATAATTTGCATTTGTTAAATAAGCGTCCAATCTGTAACCATTCATTGGACAAAAAGTATGCAAACTGTGACTTAACAACTAAAATGACTGTAATGAGCTTGAACAATTCGGTCACAATAAATACTATTTTTGTCATTACCGCAATTACTTATTCATGCATATAGTGTGAATTTGTTTAATGAGCGTTGATGCATGTGAATACATTCATTCATCCTCCAGCCAGGAACCAAATCATTGTACAAAAAGTGTGTAAACCCTGGTTTGACAGCTAAAAATGACTTTTATAAGCTTGAAACCAATGCAATCGGTTTTATTCGTTCATAAAAAGTACTATTTTTGTCATTACCGCAGTCACTTATTCATGCATACTGTAGTTTGCATTTGTTAAATGAGGATTGATGCACATTTAATGCATTCATTAATTATATCGGAAACCAATTCATTGGTCAAAAATTGTGCAAACCCTGATCTGACAACTAAAAATGACTTTCGTGAGCTTGAACCCAATGTAATTGGTTTGATTTAGTCTTAAAAATACTGTTTTTGTCATTACCATTACTTATTCATGCATAGTTTGCATTTGGTAGATGAGTGTTGGAGCACGTTTAATGCATTCATTCAGTGTCGCTACACATTCTCCAATCTGGAACCAGATCAAAACTAGATTCAAAGAAAGAGTCAGTATTCAGACATGTTCATTAGTTCATATGTGCTATGCTAGCATTCACCATATCGTTATATACAGTATACGTACAGTAGAAGAGAAAAGTGAAAATAAACCCTAGCAGGGTGATTTAGGACCCCGATATGAAGGGTTTGGTATCATCCTGATGGGATTTATTTTGTAACAATGACCATGGAAAGGACTTTATTTGTTGTGTTGCTCTGAGTTTATTAAGTTTTCTATTACTGAACTAGAAAGTGCAGATACTTCAGTTGTCCACTTGTTCTTGATCCAAGCTTGTGTAGACAAAGAGAAAGAGAGTTTGACAGTGTTGTTTTGTGTGCCTGTCTTTCTTCATCGGCATTGACCAGCATGAGCAGAACAGCGCTTTAGTAATGGAGTCACTCTCTGGCTGCAGGTGTGAGAAACCAACGCCAACAGGATCGAATACTGGCAGTGGATCAGTGAGCGAGCAACCTCCACTACGCCAGCATCTGCTCTGTATGCTGAGAACGCGGCCTTCGCTCTGGCACCGACTGATACGAGCCCAAATTATGCAAGCGGTGGGAATCAGAGCGATCTGCATTAGCCACACCCACACAAGCCCATTGGCTGAGACATCTCTGAGTGACTTCCTGATTTGTAAAGTTGTAAAGCTGATGCTAAAGCCAAAGCAGCAGAAGTGCAAGTAAAACTTTACAATGGTTGCTTTGGATAATTGGTTTGATTTGGTCTTAAAAATACTGTTGTTGTCATTACCGTTACTTATTCATACATAGTTTGCATTTGGTAGTTGAGTGTTGGAGCACGTTTAATGCATTCATTCAGTGTCGCTACACATCTGGAACCAGATCAAAACTAGATTCAAAGAAAGAGTCAGTATTCAGACGTGTCCATTAGTTCATATGTGCTATGCTAGCATTAACCATATCGTTATATACAGTATACGTACAGTAGAAGAGAAGCGTTACTGTAAATTTGTGACTGACTTCCTGATATGTAAAGTTGTAAAGCCGATGCTAAAGCCAAAGCAGAAAATAGAGGTATAGAAGTGCAAGTACAACTTTACAATGATTGCTTTGGATAGATCATAATGTTCTGGATTCTTAAGACCAATTTGAGATGTTCAAGAATAAGGCGTCCTGTGTAAATCATACAGTTGCTGTTTTAACCGCATAGACAAAGTCGCCTCAAACTCTTGTTTAGATTCAGCCTCCTCTGTTTCTTTCTTCCGCTGTGTTTTGTTTTCTTTTCTTCAACTGTGGAATCTCACACCATCCTCTCGAGCGGCACCCTGCGTTTGCTGTACTCTCGCAGAGAACTGTGGGAAAACGTATACGTTTGACCAAGTAATCAGGCTGACCAATCAAATCAGCAGTTACAACAAGGGCCATATGAAATCCGAGTTTTCCATTTGAATCTTTCTGAATTCCATTTCTAATGGCTTTATAAAATTTTAAAAATCAAAAAGGATGTCTAATCAATTGATTTCATTAAAATGTCTTTCAAAATTATTTAATTGTTACATTTTATTTTTCCCAAATTAATAATCGAAAAAATGTCTTATCAATTAATAAACAAAACTATTTAACAATTTGTTAAATTTTAGGGCCTATGAAATGTTAAAATTTTTCTGGATTCTATGTGTTATGATTTATGGATTTCTTTAAAGTTAAACCACACTTATATTTTGGCGTGTTGCAGTGAAGAGCTATGAGTTTGTGTGTGCATTTGCCGATAGTTTTCTGAACTTTTATTTTGGCATTTTGCAGTGAAGAGTTGTGAGTTTGTGTGTGAATCTATTTAAATAGCTGTCTTTTTGAGCTTTAATATTCACAGAAACTATAGTCCGTAGCCCTACTTTTTCATCCAAATTCCGTGATATTGCGCATTATACAGAAAATTCCAGTTTTATGACTGAATTCCGTGATTCCGTCTGCATTTTCGCAAGTTGATATACATACATGTATTTTCCTGAGAACATTTTGCAGATGCTTTTATCCAAAGTACCTTACAAATGAGGAACATTACAAGCAATTTATCTTAGAAATGACCAAGACTTGGGTTTTAAGAGTAATCTAGAGTAGCCGAAAGGTTAAAATGTAGAAAAGAGCCACTTTGTTAGTTTAAAGAGAAATGGTTTAAGATGTGTTCAGAGGTGTATGTTAGATCAGGTGGAGGCTGGAAGCTCTCAGGGTTAGTGTTAGTCAAATATGATTTCCAGATAGACTTCCCTCAGGCCCGCTGGTGTAAGGGTTACGAGCAAAAGTATTTCAACACTGTGACAGGATGAACGATGGATTCTCTGACTCCACATTCTTCTCTGGGAGGATTATATAACCCACCGTCAGTCCTGTACGAAGATGATGTTTCTTAGCAGACGAATCTTCAGTTCCTCAAACTTGTGAACAGTTTAGCATGTTAAGACTGTGTCTCAAGAACTAGTCTGACCAACTGCAGTTTAAGGATATCAAGCACCTGCAGAGAGTGTTTACAGTCTGTGTAATTTAATGGTTGAGCTCCAGAAAATTTAAGGCTGCTTTGAAAACACTTTTGACAGTTACAATCTGAATCAGATTTAAAAACAAAAGGGTTCCCGCCTTTTTGTTTTTTTAATTTGTAACTGGCAACAGTATTTTCACTGTTCCCACCTTTTTGTTTTTTAAATCTGTAACTGTCAACAGTATTTTTACTGTTCCCGCCCTTTTTTTTATTTTTTATTTGTAACTGTCAACAGTATTTACACTGTTTCCGGCCTTTTGTTTTTTAAATTTGTAACTGTCAACACATTTTTCCACTGTTCCCGCCCTTTTGTTTTTTTTCATTTGTAACTGTCAACAGTATTTTCACTGTTTCCGGCCTTTTGTTTTTTAAATTTGTAACTGTCAACAAATTTTTCCACTGTTCCCGCCTTTTTGTTTTTTTAAATGTGTAACTCTCAACAGTATTTTCACTGTTCCCACCTTTTAGTTTTTTAAATTTGTAACTGTCAACAGTATTTTCACTATTCCCGACTTTTTGTTTTTTAAATTTGTAACTGTCAACAGTATTTTCACTGTTCCCGGCTTTTTGTTTTTTAAATCTGTAATTGTCAACAATATTTTCACTGTTCCCGCCTTTTTGTTTTGTTTTTATCTGTAGGTTAACTGTCAACAGTATTTTCACTGTTCCCGCCTTTTTGTTTTGTTTTTATCTGTAGGCTAACTGTCAACAGTATTTTCACTGTTCCCGCCATTTTGTTTGACTAACTGTCAAAAGTATTCAAAGTCATCTCATTATTACTAAACTCTAACACAAAGAACCATTTGAGCATAAAATGGTTCCTCAGGACGATATGGTTCTAAATAGAACTGTCACAATGTGCAAAGAACTTTTAAAGACCTGTAGTCTAAGCAGTTTAGGCCAGCGGTCACTGTTCTGTTGTCCTTATTGAATTATAATTTCTTTACAAAGAGATGATTGTTGGTAAGATCTAGAATATTCATTTTCATTTCTTCACATTCTCCTTCCAGACATTAGAATCTTATAATGTTAGTGTTTGTTGGATATACATACGTTTAAGTTACATCCAATCTTACAGATAAAGATTCCAGAAGTTTTTTTTTACAGTGATGTCTTAGAATAACCAAATGGTTCCTCGAACCTTCCAGTGATCAGTTTCTAAAAGAGCAATTTTAGTGTGAAGAACATTTGAATAATCTAAAGAACCTTTTTCCACTATGAAGAAACTTCAAAAGATTCCATGGATGTTAAAGGTTCTTTATGGAAACATTGATGCCAGTAAAGAACCTTTATTTTTAAGAGTGTAAAGTGCCTCTAAAAAGCGACACTGTAGGAACGTCATTGCATTTATTTTATATAACAAAATATAAAAACCAAGGGACATTGATTTTAAAGAAATGTTTTGTTGTAAAACATGTTAATAGTTAATTTGTTCAACAAACATATTTTAGGAAACTAACTGATCTTGCCGTCTCAACTCTTTAACTCCACTTTGGGTCGAGCCGTCAAACTTTCCGATTCCAGTTGAGTATTCATTGTTCCTGGTCTGTTCAAAATCAAATTGTTTGTGACTCAAAAATCTTCTTCTTTTCATTTATACATACAAATACTGTAAATAAAGTGAAGGGCCATTGAAGGCGAATCCATTTCAGCTTTTTTGTGTTTAGCTCCTCTCGTTGACAGGATAATAACCGTCGACCGCTCTAAACATCAGATTCGGTTTATAAATGCACCAGATCTCTATCAGCCCTTTCCGTCACAGATATTAAACGCTTTGTTTGGGTTTCATTTCTCATGTGATTTATGGGGAATTGATTGGATGATTGGATAGTTGTGGTTTGCTATTGGCTGATCTCATGTGAGTGACAGGTTATAGCCCCGCCCACATCATCAGAGAAGAGAAGAGATGCTGCAAGAGGAACTTTCTGATTCAAGATTACCAGGAACAGAATTAGAATTTAAAAAGTTTGTTGTTGTTTTTCCACAGGAGTTTCCTCGTCTTCCTCCTGTCAACATGTGCGGCAGTGCTGACTGCGGAAGAGCGCTCAAGAGCTCAAGGTATCTCTTCACCTTCACCTTTGACCTTTAACCTCTTAACCTAAGAGTTCTGCCTTTAAAGCTGCTGTGTGTTATTTGGATGTTAAAAGACTTCTTTCCGTCCCAGTTTAATATTCAGTGTTAATCGTTTGCAATCTTTGTTGCGCTTTCAAAAAGTTTGTTGCACACTTTCCCTTTATTATCTTAATATCTTTATGCCTTATAGTCGCATTTAGCTGATTGAAAATATACTGTAGTACACATTCGAAGTGGATCAAAAAAAAAATCATCAAAGTTGTCCTAAGACAAGAACGGGTATTGTTCAAAATTCATGTATAACTTTGATGAAAGGTTTTGATCCACTTCAAATGTTGACTACTGTAGTTATATTATATGATAATATAAATAAAAAATCAGGATTCGCTATATATTATATATTACTTTACGAGTATACTGTATGATTGCAGATCAAGTTTGATGTATTATATATCCAACTTTATATAGAGAGCTCTAATACAGTTTACATTTTTGTGATGTGTAAATAATCACACAGCCAAGATTTGCTATATTTTGTATTACTCTTTATGTAAAGCGATACTTATACTTTCTTTACTTTTTTGGCTTTTAATGAAAAATCAACTTTCAAGCCCAAAGCAACAGTCTTTCATAATTATATCCAGTTTTAAATCGATGTTTATTTATAGTTCTTCTGCAAACAGAGTCTTTTGACTGTTTGTTTTCCTACCGATTGTATTTCTGTTTCTACGGAAACACTGATCCGCCAGTGCGCATATTTTACTGTTAATATGAAACTGAGACTGAGTTAAACGTCTATGTAGATCGGAAATAAACACACAGAGAAAGAGTGATGGAGGAGGAAAGCAGCCGTGAGCAACCAGCAAACTCATAAAACATTTTACAGGCATTAAATAGCCATTTGTGTGTATATCAATGCTTTTATTTGAGCTATAATATATAATTGGCTCTCATGTAGGCCACTGCATTGCAATCAGTGTGAATTACTGAAGACAAATTAAATAGTGGATGTTCCTATTGTGAATGAAGTTCACATTTACATGCATTTGGACTTACAAAAGAGGAACATACAGAGCCCGTAAAGGGTTATGGTAATGGAAAAAAAAATGAGATGAAAGAAAACTTTGCATTCGCTCAGAAAAACTTTTGCATTCGCCGATAAAGTTTGCGTTCGCTCTGAAAAACGTTTGCGTTCACTCTGAAAAACTTTTGCGTTCGCTCTGAGAAACTTTTGCGTTCGCCGATAAAGTTTGCGTTCGCTCTGAAAAACGTTTGCATTCGCTCTGAAAAACGTTTGCGTTCGCTCAGAAAAACTTTTGCGTTCGCCGATAAACTTTGTGTTCGTTCTGAAAAACTTTTGCGTTCGCTCTGAAAAACTTTTGCATTCGCTCTGAAAAACTCTTGCGTTCGGCGATAAACTTTGCATTCGCTCTGAAAAACGTTTGCGTTCGCCGATAAAGTTTGCGTTCGCTCTGAAAAACATTTGCATTCACTCTGAAAAACTTTTGTGTTCGCCGATAAAGTTTGCGTTCGCTCTGAAAAATGTTTGCGTTCGCTCAGAAAAACTTTTGCGTTCGCCGATAAAGTTTGCGTTCGCTCTGAAAAACGTTTGCGTTCGCTCAGAAAAACTTTTGCGTTCGCCGATAAACTTTCCGTTCGCTCTGAAAAACTTTTGCATTCGCTCTGAAAAACTCTTGCGTTCGGCGATAAACTTTGCGTTCGCTCTGAAAACTAGATCTGTTGGCTGTGAACGTGCTGCTCTTTCTTCATTGAGTTGGTCGGCGTGTTTGTTCTTGTGCTCTGACGAGACTCTGTCTTTCAGTTTTCTCTCGCGCTATTAATGGGTCATTTCCAGATATCCATAGGGCTCGTCTCTCCCGCTTCTGACTGTACAGATGAGATACAGTATGACTGCAGAAGATATAAATGTCTGGTTTAGATGGCCTAGCAGGTCATCCAGGTTAGGCTGCTGTGAGCTGTTTTTCTCATGCAGGAAACCCGATCTGAGCTAGCGGGAGTATTTTTGGTCATTTGCCTTTATTTGTGTGAGATGGAGAAGATAAAATAAGAGAGATATTGAGGGGAACACAGGGAGCAGTGATTCTGACTGGGTGATAAATAGCAGATGTAATATATTTAGATGGCCATCTAAATATACAGTAATTGTGAATATCTCGATATTTTTTTTAAAAAGTATTAGGTCATCAAGTTTCCAAGAGAAGAGCATGTCATTGTACTTGACTTTCTTGACGTTACTCGTCAGCTTGTTCAGACAGAGATGTTTCAATAGCGTAAATATAAAATATGACATTACAGTTGGCAAGTTCAATTCGTGAATCACTTCAAACGGTCTGATTCAGTGATTCATTGCAATTCAAAACTATTCAGAGATTCTTGGCATCTTTTGTATATTTAGATCGTATATAGGTGTAAATATAATGATATAAATATAATGTAAATATTCTGTTTTAATACTTATTTGTAACAGTAAGTCAATATTTTTACATTGTATGTGTTCAAAAAGTTCAAAAGTTCAAAAGAACAGCATTTATTTAAGATATAAAGCTTTTGTAACATTATAAATGTCTTTATTGTCACTTTTGATCAATTAGTATTGTCTTACACACACACACACACACACACAGAGACAGATGTAGTTTACACACAATTTGAAACGCTTGCTGAGACACAAAACACAGTCTGGCTGCTGTTCAAGCTGACATTAGGAAGAAAAGACTACACATGCTGCTAGAAATAACTAAAACACCTTCAAACAATAGAGGACAGCCAGCAGTAAAGATGTTACACAAGCACACATGAAATATGATTGCACAACATCCTGAAGCCTTGAAGTATATCATTAGAAACCTGCTTTACTATCATTACACTGCATGCTTAGAGAAGATTGAATATTGGATTTGTGTACTGTCTACTAGCAATGCTCAGATTTGATTCCCAGAAAAATGCATGAACTGATAAAATTGGTTGATGAATGTTCTAAGACGTGCAATTATTTTCCGGGAAACGCACTGCTAAAGTAGTTCCAGGTCGGTTTTGACCGCATTACCATTCCAGATCACTTCGCCATTTGATTTCTGACCAGGCAAATAAATGTAACAAACAATAGGATAAAAATGACAAACTATTTTCATGTTTTCCCCATTAAATGATCTTTTATTAACATGCTTTCTGTTCAGACATACACTCGCAAATAAATAGTTTGCCAATGAAAAGCTACATGACTTTTTCTCCATATCAGGGTGTTAACATCGCTGTTTTTGAAGCAGTTAAACTTGCAGCCTTGTGTTAAAAACACCTCGGTACGCATTATTTTTTAATAATTCAACAGCCCGACGTCAATAATTTATGTAGGTCTCTTTAGATAAAAGTGATGGCCAAATGCGTAATTGTAAATAGTTTTGTAAAAAAGTGCTATGCGGAATATTTACTTTAAACAGTATGTGAATTTGCTGTATGCATGTAATGCTTGGATGTGCTATTAGAGTTGCCTAAATATGCAGAATGCAAAATAGCAAAAGTGAATCCCACAATGCAATGAGTGCATGTTGCTGCTGTGTTGCTAGGGTGTTTGCCAGGGCGTTGATGTGTGGTTGCTAGGTTGTTCTGTTTGGTTGTCTAGTCTTTTAGTGGTTCAAGTTGAAAAACTCTACCCTTTTAAAATCTCTTTGGAATTATTGTCTCTGTCAGGATAAGTCTTCTTTTTTAGTTTTATCATCCACCAGGTGAAAATTATCTGCTAAGTTTAATCACTTAGTAAAGTAAATGGGAGACAGGTTACACTTTTAAGTCTAATACTTACAAAAGCGATGTCCGACCTAGGAAAATTGATATCTTCACCCTTTATTAAATGTGTTAAAGATTTTGTAAGCATATTGCATAGTTGTGCTTGAAGTCATTTGTTTTTGAAGACAGTTTTTGGTCAGGCTGTCATAGAAAGAAATTATAAACCAATGCAAAAACAAGAGAAAACCAACAAAATATTAATAACTGATTATGTTGTAGTCAGTGTATCCTTTTGTGATGGTTTAATCGAACTTGTAGGGTCATTAAAAACAAATATCACCTATGGACATCACTTTTGGCCACTACTGTAGACTGTAGACACTATCCGCAGATTTAACCAGTTTTAACCAATGATTTAACCAATCACCGCAGGGATGATTTCTCTGCCTCTCTTCATGGCTGTTTGTGATGGCGTCATTCTAAAAATAAGTTATTGGCTGTTCAACGATCTATTTGAACCACCAAAAAGGTGAAAGTTCACAGGGTCGCCCATGTGCAACCAGTCAGAAACATGGCTGGCTGAGCTTTGAAGTCTAATTCTCTTTTTTTCATGGTTGTTTAAGATCCCGTCTGTTTTTAAACCCACGGTGAATCAGTTTTCAAGGCACAGTAACAGCCTGTGCTGAACTTGTAACACAAAGAACAGAAAGCGCAAGAGGGAACAGCCGTAACTTTGTGCCTCTGCTGTTGTTGCCTTTTGCTTGTCATCTGTTTAAGCCTGGGCTGAATAAATTTGTTCAAACTAAAACAGAAAGTCTGGATTAGTAATGAAAGTGCAGTTCCTCTGAGATCTCCCCACGGACATTCTCAAACCATGTAAAAGCTTGTCTGTGTTTGCTGACAGGAGGACAGACGATCCTACTCACTTGATCTCAAAAACAGACTTGCTGTAGTTCCTCAAGGATGTGCTCTGCCGCCCTCAGGCTATACTTTATGATGTATTTAAAGGTGAAGTGTGCAATTTTTCCAATGTTAAAAAGCTTCTGTACTAGCTTAATAGGCAGACAGCAAGTGAGCCATTTGTAGGTTGATTCTCCTGAAAGTGTAAAACTGAGTCTCTGTGGTGCTATTAAACATTGTTCTGTTTGCATGGGTGTCCCAACCAGCCCGACACTGCAACATTGACTGCACCAATGAGTGTTGGTGCAGGACTATCTGTTGGTCTGTTTGTTATGCAATTCTGTTTGGTGACTCTAGTGGTGCAAATTGAGTTTAGACAAGTTGACTTCCACCCAGAGTTAATTCCTTTTAAGTTGGGTGCAAATGGGAAAGTCTTGGTTAGGAACAAGCATTTAGCTGTTTCTGCACATTAAACTGGGATACAAGAAAGTTTTCTAACATCATGTGTGATACCTTTAAATTGAGCCTAGACCAGTAATCAAGAGGGCCGGTGTCCTGCAGACTTACTTCCAACCCTAACCTTGTTCCTTGTGCTAGGTTAAGGTTGTAACTAAAGCCTGCAGGACACTGGCCTTCCAGGACTGGAACTGAAGAGCCTGTGTCTAAACTAAACAGAAATGACAAGGAATTAGTTCCTCAAAAAGCATCCTTTCTCCTCTCCCTGGCCACTCGGATGCGCACAGACTAGTAACATATGACAGAAAAAGACAGAATTGTCTACACTGAAAGAGAAAGGGAGAAAATAGATGTGTGGTTTGAGAGCCCACCTTCCTCTCGTTCTCTCTCTTCATCTGGACCACAGATGCTAGGACTATGCAAGGGCTTATGGGTAATTTGTGATATCATGGATGTCAAAGAACATTCATACCATTTTGTGTGGTTTGTAATATATAGGGCCTCAAATTCAGAAATTGTTTTATGGTGACTGTCAACCAAATGAAATCATTTAACAGATTTAAATTAAATTTGTGGCCTAGAGGTTAGTGCATGGAGTTGTCGCTAATCCTTTAGATTAGAGGTTTGAACAAACCTGGGACACTCTATCATCATGTTAAAACCACCCTGAATGCCCTGGCAAAACCCACCATACAACAACCTAGTCTTTATTGCCGTGTCTACCTTGCCAACCCCTGCTTACCTTATTGCTTACAATTGTCTCTCTCTTTCTCTCAAGGTGTAGATCTTATTCATCAGCTGGGCCTTTCCGGTCACAGAGACATACACTCTTCCGGGACAGCTTACCTCACCTCCCTTGCTTCATCTCTCTCAATCCTGCCCCCTGGTGCTGGGGTTATCCTTGGACGAGATGCCCTGATTGAGGCCCCATCGTTGGGCTTGCTCCCCGCAGGCGTGGAGGAGGAGTTTTCCATCATAGTGAGTTTAAGCTCCTGGCGAGCGAACAATGCCTTTCTTTTTAGTATGCGTGATGGCAAGGACAGACTGCAGTTCGGCTTGCAGCTCCTGGCCGGCAAAGTAGTGGTTTACACAGGCGAGAAAGCGTCGGTCTACTTCAAGTACGATGTGCAAGATGGACAGTGGCACTCCTTCTCTGTGGGGGTTCGGCCGCGCTCCGTATCACTCTATGCACGCTGCGGGGACGTGCAGTACAGCGAGGAAACACTGACACGTTCGCAGACGTCGGGCTCTGAAGGCCGCCTCTCCGTGGGAAGGATGGACTCCAGGGCGGTGCAGTTTGAAGGAGCATTGTGCCAGCTGGATATCTACCCCTCTGCCCAAGCTGCGGCACACTACTGCGACTATGTTAAAAAACAGTGCAGACTGTCCGACACCTTCCGATCTCTGTCAGGGAGCACAGAGTCTCACTCCCCATCAGTTTCACCTTCCCCAAAGTTCCTCCGCAGCTCTTCCGAATCACACACTCAGAGATTTATCCCAACTCTTGCTGATCCCTCCACTACGGCCACCAACTCCATTCCCACAGCACTTTTTGACCAGCTTTCAACCACAAGCTCTCCGATATTTCGCTCCAGCACACCTACACTAATAAAAACATCCCCAAGACCTATCAATAAGGTGCAATCCCTGGCCTTTACTCTGGAGACTACCACCAGCAACCCAGACAAGAACCTTGATGGTGAAAATAACACAGAGAATAAGCCACTTCTTAAGAAGCCAAGAGCAACTCGGGCCACCCCGGACTTGATCTCCATCATCAAGCAGAGCCGTTTGAAAGAGGCCTTCAGGAATGACGGTAGATCCCACCAATCTAACAAGGAGCTTCTGCAAACCAAGCTTAAAGTGAACAGCACCGTCCTGTACCGTGAAGAGAGCAGCTATAACCTAGTGGACCAATCTGAGGAACAGGTCCAGGAGGGGATGCACGATGCAGAATACTCGGAGGGTTATGGATATGATGACTATGGTATCGAAGAAGACGAATATTTCTTTGACTATGATGGATTTGTTGGTCCTAAAGGAGAACCGGGTCCTCCAGTAAGTACTCTCTGATTATCTTTCTCATGTTTTTGAATGACTTCCATAATCTTTAGAGTGCAAAATCAAGTCGCTGCAAGCTAGAGCAAAACTCTGCTTAAGAATTTATCCAAATTACAATGCATAAGAGTTCAAGCTAATTTATAGGGTTTTCTTGGGTAGTATAAAAAGGTCTTTGAGAGAGCATGCACTTGGCTGTCTTTCTGCGGGTTATATTTGATCAGGAGTCTACTGGGCAAGAGAACAAGTAAATTATTTGTCAGTGACAGGTAGTGATTTAGAAGCGAGATGATAGTTTGTTTTTGTCCTCCCGGACTTACAGGTGGTTATAATAGCATGTTTCAAGTTGCCGCCGGTTGCTCATGCTGTAATTTGACTGATGTGCTAATTTACACCTCTATTTGTAATGGGGTTTGCATCACCTAGCAACAAGGAAAGGTTAATGTAATTCTGCTTTCAAAGTCATGTCAGAATAATCATGTTTACGAGATGAGTGCGCACAAATGCCACCACAGTGTTGTAATCAGTAGTGGGGAATTCTCCATTCTCCATTCTCTAAAGAGAATGCTCATCAACAGTACACAAACTGAATTGTACCATCAACATTCACCATTACAGCTTATCTTGATGTCTATCAATGATACGCCTCTGGCTCGGAAAGGAAAAGTAAATGACATTTTCCATAGTGTAAATTTTATTCTGACCAAAATCACTCCCCAAGAGGAGTTTAAGGCAACATAATAATAAGAGATTAGCAAATCTGTCAAAAAATGATTAGCATGAGCTTAGCTCTTGATTTGTCCGCTATGCTATACTAGTACAAAATTATTTGATTTCGTGTGTAAATTAAGTTTAATGTATGCATTCCATTATTTGTGTGCAGCCACAGAGAATGCTAAGAAATGTAGCTTCACTTCATTGGCTAAAGCACTATGTTTTAGCACTAGCTTAGCTCTTGCATAGCTCTGCTACAAGAAAAAGAGTTATCTTTCTCCTTATCCAATCGTTTATCACTGTTAGCTCACAAAGCAGTCTTTGATAGCATGAGGAACAAGACTTTACTTTGAGCAAATTCTAAATTTAGCGAAGTACATGAAATAAACTCTGAACAGCAGAGCTGCAGGGTGGAGCGCAGTAGTTTATCAAGTGTAGGTCAGTAGGCCACTGTGAACCTCAATTCCAGAATCCCAGAATATATTTAATTACGCCAATAAACGAACCCTTATATGAGCCAGAAGCAGATTATCTTTTTGGAAAAGATTATGAAGACGCCCCGAAGCTTCTCTAAAGTAATGTTTTATTCATGTTCAAACAGTTCCTTGCACAATTAAGGTGTTTGCATACGTGGTTTGTGTGGATATGTGGATCTTAGACATGACTTTGTGGATATTTTTGTTGGATGTCACCCTAAGTGCTCTCGCTTGGCTGAGGGATAACGGTGCATTCCTCTCTTGGAAGAACTGGGGGAGGTAAACTCACCAGCTGGGACTATCCAAAGTCAGCGTTTCATTGCGCTTTCCTCTCCTGTTGTAAGTCTATGCCTTGAAGGTACAAATCAGTGAATGAGATGGATAGCTTCAGTTTTGTTTCTGTAGCACAGCAATCAATTTATTCAAATCTTATTACATTTTTAAAAATGTCCTCAATCACCTTTGCTTTCCAGCTTAAACCAGGACATTAGCTGGTCTATCTTGATGGTTTTAGAGGGGTTTTGAGCACAATGTTAGCTAGTGGTGGGCGATCTGACGATTTTATATCGTGATCGACCTCGAAGACGTCCACGCTCTACTTTTCAAGTGAATCGTAGATCTTAATCTTTAATGTCCTCGTAATAATGTTAAAATATGGCAATAACGGCTAATGTGCTGTGCTGACTAGACTGCAAAAAATGCTTTTCTTACTCAGTATTTTTGTCTTGTTTCCAGTCCAAATATCTAAAAATTCTTAAATCAAGATGCATTTACTAGATGAGTGAAATGATATAAGATATTATGTCCTGTTTTCCGGGGGAATTAAACAAAATTAAGTGAGTTGATGCTTAAAAACAAGCTAAATTATCTGCCAATGGGGTGAGAAAAATAATCTTAATTCAAACAGAAACAACATTATTTTTCTCACCCCATTGGCAGATAATAGTGCTTGTTTTAAGCAAAAACTCACTTAATTTTAATTTATTTCCCAAAAAAGCTAGACTTAATATCTTATGTAATTTTACTCATCTAGTAAATGCATCTTGATTTAAGAAATGTTTGATATTTGGACTGGAAATGAGACACAAGAAAAGCATTGTTTTGCTGTGTAATTATAGCATGTGACTTAGTGTATTAGTTTCGGTTTCAATTTTTGGCTTCCAACAATTATGAAAACGTGATAATCAAGATAAAATGATCATTGTGTCGCATGCCGTTTCTCTCCTTTAAAGCGGTGTGCTTTCGCCCCTCATTAAAAGCCTCAATTTAATGTCCAAATCAGTCAAATCATAACGTGACTGTCGTAAAATGCAGTCTACTGCTTTATTTAAAAAAATAATTATTATTAGTGCATTAAACCGCGAAAGAGACTGATCCCCGCGTGCTGTTTGTGTGCGAGATGGAGCGAAACATGGATGAGCAAAGTATACTTGGGGCTTCAGATGAGCCTAAACGGTCAAATATACACACAAATATGTCTTGACAAGTATTTGCGTAAAGACAGTCAGTTATGTCTAAAGTAAACAAACAGTTGGAAAAGAAATGGGATGTGTATCATTATATTAGATCCATGCATTAGGTCTTAAAGCCTAATGCAAATACCTGCCAATAGTCTGTCATTAATGTTCAACAAAAGACAAAGACGAAATCCGTGACTGAATAACTTAAGGAGTAGTTTGAATAAGAATCAATGTAGATTTAATTCATACAATGAATGAAGACTATGCAGTGTTTTAAAGCTTAACTCAGTTTAATTACTATTTTGACAACTGGTTGTTTATTGCAATACTGAGTTTTAAATTGTGCAGATAGATTGTTCCAGTGTGGATATTCTCGATAGTACATCTCAAAATTGGTAAGATTGTGATTTAGATCATGGATTGTGATTGTTTGTTATAAGATTGTGATATGAAATTTTGGGAAGATCGCCCACCCCTATTATTGGCTAAAGTATTTTTTTTGGCCATTTAGTTTGAGCAGCTTAAAATATTCAAAAGCAAGAACTTTCTATGTCAGGTTTCTGTTTCAACGCTGACGATGCACTCAAATAATTTGCATTTGGTCAAAGCATGGGTTATGATTACATAAATCTTTGTTATTCAGAAATAACTTTTTATTCTTTTTTATTATATATTGTGTTGTAAAGTTGTTCCATTTTTCTTCCATTTCAGCACATATACAGAACTTGCTTTGGTGTATAGAAGTAATTCTGCGTAACCTGTTCAGATTGCTTAACAAACTGATACACACACTAAGAACGTTCTACGTCACTGTTATGTTAGCTTTTTCTACATTCAATCGTTTAACCAACTTTTCAAATAGAGAAAGTTGGATTGTGACAGTGAGGTTAGATTGTGAGAGCTAATGGACCTGCTAAAATTCAACAGTGTTTTAATGACTAAACATGTAGGTTCAGCTTCGGCCTTCAGATTTCTCTGAGTTTCCACAGATCTGGCCCTGAACGCTTCTCTTCTCTGATTGGCTGTGCTCGACTAACCTCCGCTCCAGATGTTCCTACACACACTTCTGTCAATAAGCAGCCAAAACATAAGAGACACATTAGGAGGACGGCCTTGTGTATGTGGGTCTGAATAATGGTCGTCATAACACAAAGCATCTCAGAGTTTGTTCTCTTTATGTCTTTATGTATTTATATATACACATATACATACATATATACTGTATATGTATGTGTGTGTATATAATTATATTACATATGATAAAATAACTAATAATAATATATTATATGTAAAATTATATATTTATAATATATATATATATATATATATATATATATATATATATATATATATACACACTCACCTAAAGGATTATTAGGAACACCATACTAATACTGTGTTTGACCCCCTTTCGCCTTCAGAACTGCCTTAATTCTACGTGGCATTGATTCAACAAGGTGCTGAAAGCATTCTTTAGAAATGTTGGCCCATATTGATAGGATAGCATCTTGCAGTTGATGGAGATTTGTGGGATGCACATCCAGGGCACGAAGCTCCCGTTCCACCACATCCCAAAGATGCTCTATTGGGTTGAGATCTGGTGACTGTGGGGGCCATTTTAGTACAGTGAACTCATTGTCATGTTCAAGAAACCAATTTGAAATAATTCGAGCTTTGTGACATGGTGCATTATCCTGCTGGAAGTAGCCATCAGAGGATGGGTACATGGTGGCCATAAAGGGATGGACATGGTCAGAAACAATGCTCAGGTAGGCTGTGGCATTTAAACGATGCCCAATTGGCATTAAGGGGCCTAAAGTGTGCCAAGAAAACATCCCCCACACCATTACACCACCACCACCAGCCTGCACAGTGGTAACAAGACATGATGGATCCATGTTCTCATTCTGTTTACGCCAAATTCTGACTCTACCATCTGAATGTCTCAACAGAAATCGAGACTCATCAGACCAGGCAATATTTTTCCAGTCTTCAACTGTCCAATTTTGGTGAGCTCTTGCAAATTGTAGCCTCTTTTTCCTATTTGTAGTGGAGATGAGTGGTACCCGGTGGGGTCTTCTGCTGTTGTAGCCCATCCGCCTCAAGGTTGTGCGTGTTGTGGCTTCACAAATGCTTTGCTGCATACCTCGGTTGTAACGAGTGGTTATTTCAGTCAAAGTTGCTCTTCTATCAGCTTGAATCAGTCGGCCCATTCTCCTCTGACCTCTAGCATCAACAAGGCATTTTCGCCCACAGGATTGCCGCATACTGGATGGTTTTCCCTTTTCACACCATTCTTTGTAAAAACCCTAGAAACCGTAGAAATGGTTGTGCGTGAAAATCCCAGTAACTGAGCAGATTGTGAAATACTCAGACTGGCCCGTCTGGCACCAACAACCATGCCACGCTCAAAATTGCTTAAATCACCTTTCTTTCCCATTCTGACATTCAGTTTGGAGTTCAGGAGATTGTCTGGACCAGGACCACACCCCTAAATGCATTGAAGCAACTGCCATGTGATTGGTTGATCAGATAACTGCATCAATGAGAAATTGAACAGGTGTTTCTAATAATCCTTTAGGTGAGTGTATATATATAATGTAATATTTTTTATATTTATATTTAAATATTTATATTTATGTTTAAATATATACATAATTTTAAACCTACATGCATATAAATATATAAATATTTTATATGGAAGCATTTATATTAAAATATAATAATTGTAATATATATGTATATACACATAATAATATTAGATATACGTTCATTCATAATGATATTAGATTATCTATTAGATACATATATTATAATGATATTATAATATAATATAATAAATTAAAAATATATATGTATATACTTGAAAAAAAAATATATATACACTGTGTATATATATATACTGTAAATATATAATTATGTGTGTGTGTGTGTTTGTTTGTTTTAGTAATGCAGCTATATTTTAATCGTAATATGTATCGTTTTATTGGTTAATTTAAATGACAAAAATTTTATATTCTTCATGCATTTGTTTATTTAGTGAATAATTGTCAGGTGTGGGGTTGAGGAGATGAAGCAAGGACTCAATTGCAGGAAAAATGGGTTTTTATTAACTATTAAAAATAAAAGCAAATGCAAACAAAACTACCCCGTAGGGGAAAACAAATGACTCGACTTGACTGACTTGACACAAGGGGTAACACACCAGGTACATACGACAACGAAACAGCACAGGACTGCAAACACAGGGAGAATAAATAGGGAGACCAAACAAAGGAGTAATGAGGGAGGACAGGTGGGGCAAATGAATCAATCAGGTAACGAGGGAGGACAGGTGGGGCAAACAAATCAATAATCAGGTAACAAGATGGGAGGGGCTAGACAATCAACAGGAGAGCACATGGCACAAGGAAACATGACAAGCCATGTGCTCACACCAAACATGACTTGAACACAAGCACATGGCCAGTAAAACAAATCACCAGCCATGTGCTCACACAAAACAAGACAACATGAAAGCACACAGCTAGTGTAAACAAGCTGCGTGCTACACAGCACAAGACAAAACATGAGTGTCAGGGCTCTGTCACAAAACCAAGAAATAGACAAGACAGAAGTGACAGAACCCTGACACTACCCCTCCTCTAAAGGGACGCCACCTGGCGTCCCTTACAAGGAACACCACAAAACAAGACAGGAACAAGACATAAAAACTCACCAACAGACAACACAAGACGGGTAGATCAAAACACAGAGACAAGGTGGGGAGGGAGGGAGGGGAGCCAAGACAGAGCCAGCATGACAGTCCAGGAAGTCTCTATAAGGGTCCAGGGAGGGACAGGAGGGTTGAGCCAGGGAGGCTCAGGCGGGTCTGAAGTCCCAGCAGAGGGCCATGGCGGGACAGACCAGGCAGCCTCCAGCGGATCAGGAGTCCCAGCAGAGGGCCATGGCGGGACAGACCAGGCAGGCTCCAGCGGATCAGGAGTCCCAGCAGAGAGCCAGGGCGGTGCCGGAGGGACGCTCCAGGGGGACTCCGGGGGGTCTGGAGTCCTGGCAGAGGGCCAGGGCGGTGCCGGGGGGACGGACCAGGCAGGCTCAGGCGGTTCAGGATTCCAGGCTGAGGGCCAAGGTGGACCAGGCGGATCTGAATACTTGGCAGAAGGCCAGGGTGGGTCAGGTAGCAAAGACTGGGTTGGCAGGACAAGACATTTGGGTGACTCTGGGACGGCCTCCGGGCTGGCAACGGGCTCTGGGACAGCCTCCTGGAGCTTGGGCGGAACCAGCATGACTGGCAGCATGGACGGAGCCGGCAAGGCAAGGCGCTTGGGTGGCGGCGACAGTGCAAGGCGCTGGGGTGGCGCAGGTAGGGCAAGGCGCTGGGGCGGCGCCGACCGGGCAAGGCGCTGGGGTGGCGCCGGAAGGGCAACGCGCTGGGGCGGCGCCGGCAGGGCAAGGCGCATGGGCGGCGCCGGAAGGGCAAGGCGCATGGGCGGCACCGGCAGGGCAAGGCGCATGGGCGGCACCGGCAGGTCAATGAGCCTGGGGACGGCCTCTGGGCTGACAGCAGGCTTTGGAACGACCTCCGGGCCCTGTGGTAAGAAGGAAGACTTCATCCTTCTCTGGTTCCTTGAGCGAGGCGGCGATGCAGCCTCTTCGGCCAACACTGGGGGCGCTGCAGCTTCTTCGGCCAACACTGGGGGCGCTGCAGCCTCTTCGGCCAACACTGGGGGCGCTGCAGCCTCTTCGGCCAACACTGGGGGCGCTGCAGCCTCTTCGGCCAACACTGGGGGCGCTGCAGCCTCTTCGGCCAACACTGGGGGCGCTGCAGCCTCTTCGGCCAACACTGGGGGCGCTGCAGCCTCTTCGGCCAACACTGGGGGCACGACAGTGAAAGTGGATGGCTCTGGGAGCACCAGACTTCTTAAGACGGAGGAAGCCTTCCTTCTATTCCTCCGCTTACGTCTGCAAGGCGATGGTGTGGAGATTGCTGCCTCTGGGGGAAATGCAGCATTCACGGCCACCTCCGGGGGAAATGCAGCATTCGCATGCGCCTCAGGATAGGTGGCAGATGAGGTGGACCCGTTCTTCCTCCTCCCTCTCCCCGAAGGAGTCATCGGAGGACTGGGGACCTGCCAGCTTGTGAGGTGAATGGGAGGTGGGCCAAGAGGCGGGAGACCACCCTCCTCCCCACGGTGGTATACAAACCCCACAAACTGCCAGAAAGACAATATCCCCAGCATTTCCATCTCCCAGGCGCTGACCGGCTCATTCAGACCGCTGTTAAAAATGTCCTTAAGCGCAGTGTTGTTAATGTCGAGCCCCTCCGCAGTGAAGACAAACTGGTGGGCAAACTCCTTTACTGTAGACCTCCTTTGACGAAGAGAAAAGAGCTTGCCATAGCGTTCCATCGTCTGACGAGCGGAGGGGAACGGGCTGGGAGATGGGAACAGGAATATGCCCATTCTCTGCTGAGTCCTCTAGTGGCTGTTTCGTTCTGTCAGGTGTGGGGTTGAGGAGATGAAGCAAGGACTCAATTGCAGGAAAAATGGGTTTTTATTAACTATTAAAAATAAAAGCAAATGCAAACAAAACTACCCCGTAGGGGAAAACAAATGACTTGACTTGACTGACTTGACACAAGGGGTAACACACCAGGTACATACGACAACGAAACAGCACAGGACTGCAAACACAGGGAGAATAAATAGGGAGACCAAACAAAGGAGTAATGAGGGAGGACAGGTGGGGCAAATGAATCAATCAGGTAACGAGGGAGGACAGGTGGGGCAAACAAATCAATAATCAGGTAACAAGATGGGAGGGGCTAGACAATCAACAGGAGAGCACATGGCACAAGGAAACATGACAAGCCATGTGCTCACACCAAACATGACTTGAACACAAGCACATGGCCAGTAAAACAAATCACCAGCCATGTGCTCACACAAAACAAGACAACATGAAAGCACACAGCTAGTGTAAACAAGCTGCGTGCTACACAGCACAAGACAAAACATGAGTGTCAGGGCTCTGTCACAAAACCAAGAAATAGACAAGACAGAAGTAACAGAACCCTGACAATAATAGTGTGGTAAACATGTCTTGATTATTTTTAACTAGAATAAATAGTTATTGCAGTCAAATAGATTCCAAATTTTTGTTTGTTTGTTTATTTATGTATTTATAGTTATTTATTTATTTGTCTTTCATTAAATGCACCCTATGCACTTGCTCATTTTATTTATTTACTTATTATATTTTTATTATTATTATTTTTAAAGCTACATCGCTAAACCCTATTACTAGTGCACTAAGTTCTGTTTAAGCTGCATTGAAATAATAATTAAAGTTGTGTGAAGTCTCGTATCAGGAGTGGACGTTGTGAGTAAATGTGCATGAATGTCTGATGTTGGTGTTTTGCAGTAATCGTGTGCTGGATGCTTGTAACCGTCTCCTAAATCAGTCATGGCCGTCTCTGCTCTGCTTTAGATAGTTAGCAGATGCACAGTTGTTGCAAACACGACAGTTTATACTTTTATTGTCTTCAACTGTTGGCAAACATCACGATTGTAGCCCTTGCACCTGTGGACACACTTTCACTGAGAGAATAAACTGTTGTTGGTTTCAGACTCTCTTACTGTTCATACACTCAACAAACTGATATTTGACCAGGTAAAGCTGGCTCTTCTAGCATTATTTACCATCAATCCGGCAGTCAGTGTGAGTTTTAATGGACTTTTACAAGACTTTTTAGCAGAATGTTCTGAGCGCTTGAGGGTTGTCTGGTTAGCTCAAGATAATGAGCATCAGTCAGTGTTTCAATGGAAGGTTTTATAGATGTAGTTCAGCGCTGTGTGACGAGACACTTTGACAGTCTCATTGGTCCAAAACCCTGCTGCACATTTCTGTTTATTAAACATCAAAAATGTTCTGATTGCCTGTGATTTTTTTTTTCAGATTTTGTACTGAGTTTAGAAACAACTTTCTATCTATCTATCTATCTATCTATCTATCTATCTATCTATCTATCTATCTATCTATCTATCTATCTATCTATCTATCTATCTATCTATCTATCTATCTATCTATCTATCTATCTATCTATCTATCTATCTATCTATCTATCTATCTATCTAGCTGAAATTAATACTTTTATTCATGAAGGGATGCATTAAATTGATCAAAAGTGACAGTAAAGGCATTTATAATGTTACCGGTACAAAAGATTTCTCTTTAATACATGCTTATAAATTTGATTTAAATTCAATAAAGACATTTGATAAATGCAAATAAATGCTGCTCTCTTGAACTTTCTATTCATCAAAGAATCCTGAAAAATAAAATGTATTACAGTTTCCACAAAAATATGAAGCAGCACGACGGTTTTCAACATTAATAATAATCATAAATGTTTGTTGAGCAGCAAATCATCAAATTATACTGATTTCTGAAGGATCATGTGACACTGAAGACTGGAGTAATGATGCTGAAAATTCAGCTTTGATCACAGGAATAAATTACACTTTACTCGAAAACAGCTGTTTTACACTGGAAAAATATTTTACAATTTTTTACTGTATTTTTGATCAAATAAATGCAGCCTTGGTGAGACTTCTTTCAAAAACATAATTTTTTTTAATTATTCCAAACTTTTATACTGTATACAGTACCTGTCAAAAGTTTGCAAACATAATTTTTTTTTTATGTTTTTGAAAGAAGTTGCTTCTGCTCATCAATTATTATATAATTATTAATTGTATTTATTTATTTGGAACTTGATGGATTTAAAGCAAACAAAAGCACTCGTCTTTATTGTTTTGGACATGTCCTGCTCTGTATTTAATATTTCTCCATGTTTACACACTGTATGTACAGTCATCTCAGATCTCTGACCACGAAGCCACTCATATCTCAGTAATCTCTCCATAAATCGTATCGTTGGCGTTCAGTAATCTGTGTTTGAGCTGTGATTCGTGGAGCTGAATCTTTCTCTCAGACGGAAGACGTGGTTTTCTGTGTTGAGAACGCGGTTCCAATTACTCTGTCTTTCTTGTGATGTTAAGAAACAGTTGTTCATGAATTGATCTCTCTTTCTGCTCATCTTTGTGCCTCTGCAGGGTCCCGCCGGCCCCCCGGGTCTCCCCGGACCCCCTGGAAAGAGAGGACCTCGGGTACGGTATAGCGGATCAATGTTTGGTTACGGATTCATGCTACAGTAGATCTGTCAGTCTCGCTCACTTTGTTTCCTTTATGAAAACAATTAGATAACATGAGACTTTCCAAAGTTATTGTTGCTGATATAATATTTTCTATATCAGTGTTTCTGAACTCCCTGAAACACAGTCTTGAGTTTCTTCCAGGAACGAACACGTCTCAATATTCCTCATTATAATAATTCATACGCAGAATAAAGGGGCGGGGCCTGGTTGAGTTAGTTAGTAGTGTGTTAAACTGGCGGTTATGGTAAGGGGCGGGACATTTCCCAAACACACTCGACGCACTCGACCAATCACAACACACTGATCCAGCCGACCAATCACAACACACTGCTCCAGCCGACCAATCACAACACACTGAACACCAGAACAAGTTTTCCTGCTTGAATGTTGATTATTTTCCTCATATTCTCCATTGTTGCGGCTCCTCTCTTCAGGAGTGTGTTTCCTGTATAACGCCGTAGCTCGCTGCTTCACTAGCGTAGTACGATACATCGTTGAAGAAATGAACTCGCTAGTCACGACTGTTTCCAGAAACCGGATTGTTGCAAATCGGTCGTTCAACCACATGTTAATGATGTCAAGCAGATGTTGAAGTAATAACTACTGTTAATGAATCTGTTTGAGATCGAATTAATGCTAGATGTTTTGCTATAAATAACAGACATCTGAGGACTATTTCTCATTTTTCTCAGTTACTTTGCTTAATTTCCAGATTCAATCATAGACTCGTTCTTACGCACTAGAGCTCGTTCACAGATGCGCACTCTTCAGAAACTACACTTTAAATCTCTTGATAAACTAAAAGACGTAAATGACATTTGTATGTATTCTATATAAAAGACACAGATTGCACTGAATGTCAGCTTGCTTATTCTGCTCAAGATCAGGATTTATTGAGTCACATGTCATGCAAACTAGAAACTGCTTCTAACCACAGGTCGAGATCTGTCGCTCCAAACACAAGTTTGCGAGGTTGTTTGCGAATGTTTGTTAGAACTATAGTTTCAGGAAACACAGACTTGTTGAACTGCTGATAACGGCAGATCTTGCGACCATATTTGGCTAACAAAGCTTTCAGGAAACACAGCCTTGTTTAGTTCCTGTCTCTATAAAGCCCCTCCTTCTGAAAAGCACACTGTGCTCTGATTGGTCGGCTGGATCAGTGTGTTGTGATTGGTCGGCTGGATCAGTGTGTTGTGATTGGTCGAGCGCTTCGAGTGTGTTTGGGAAATGTCCCGCCCCTTACCATAACCGCCAGTTTAACACACTACTAACTAACTCAACCAGGCCCCGCCCCTTTATTCTGCGTATTAATTATTATAATGAGGAATATCGTGACGTGTTAATTCCCGGAAGAAACTCAAGATACAATGAAGGCGTTTCAGGAGTTCAGAAACTCTGACACTGATATAGAGAAGAACTCTCATGCTCAAACAACAACATTACACACTAAAAGCAAAAAACATGCTTCTTGTGTGACTCGATATGCATGTTTAAAGAGAAACTAATTTTATAGATCTTTAAACATGCTTCTTGAGTCACACACACGGCTGCTGTCAGTGATGTAATTCAGCAAGTGATTGATGGTTTGTTCTCAGACGCCGTCAGTCAGGATCATTCCTGATCATCTGAGACATGCTGTGAGACTCTGTTAACTCAAGACTAACTCAATAGCTTTTCAGAAGCACTAATAGTGAGTCGAATTACAATTCTGTCATCATTTACTCACTGACTTTCTTCCATAAACACAAAAGCAGATCTTTAGCAGTGTTCAGGTTAGAAATTGGGAATTGTTTTCTTTTTCCCCCCATGATGTTCAGTTCTAATAACAGTTCTTAAATGTCTGCATTGTTCGTCTGATGCAGAGTGAACATTAAAGTCGAATTTAACTTGATAGCAATCAATAATTGAAGTGGTTTAAATATTAAATTTGTTTGTCCGAATGCAATGACAGACATCACACGTCATCAGTGCGTTTCGTGAGGCTATGTAGAGTTGTAGACAGACGTCAGTCACAGAGCGCCACAAACAAACAGCAGCCACCTTTCACAGTTCCTCCTAAACTGAAACAACGTCGTAACCGTAATTACAAGATGGCTTCACGTTCTCAGACTGGGATTTATGCATTTCAATGTCAACACTATCAACGCTGAAATGAATGTGCAGCAGTCAGGTGGTACAAGAGCTGTCTCTCGCGGCGCTTTGCAGACTCTGCTCTGGCAAATGCATTCACAACCTTGCAACTATTGAACTTTAAGAAATAAAGTAATACATCATTTCCATTCAACTTTTGGCCCGCAACAATAGAATAATGACACATTTTTTTTAAAAATTGCACACGGTGCACTCCTCCTCCCACTTGTCCCGACCGGGACGGTACGTTGAAAAATTTTTTTGCAGTTCAACTGTGAAGCTGCACTTACACTTCTGCATTTTGTGTGCAATGCCACAATGCAGCCTCTCGGGAATTACATCACGTAACAAAGCGCCGTATTGTACGCAAAGGCAAGAGCCAGTCAATTTAAAGTACACTCTTAATGGTCCCATGAAAAACAGTGAAAACCAGACATTTTCATGAATTTATAAAACCCTCCCGGGACGCCCCGGGACAGTGCGTAAAAAGTCCGGGCAATGTCCGGGAAAAAGAGGACGTTTGGTCACCCTACAATATATATGTCAAATATATATATATGTCAAAGCTAATTGCTAGTGGTCGACCGATATTGTTTTTTTGATGGCCGATGCCGATATCTTAGAGAACAGGGTGGCCGATGGCCGATATAAAGCAGATATTTTTTTATATATATATATACTTATATACTTATATATAACAAATCCTTAAAATAAACATGCTTATACTTTAGATGGCAACTTCTTGAATCTGCAATCCTATTACAGTATTTTCCACAAAGTAATTGTTTAAAAATATATGAATAAAAAAGAAGTAAACACTTTAATAGGGCACTCAGTAATCTGGTAATTTCGTGCGCACTGGTAATGATATTTTTTCAAATAAAGACAAGGTAACGCTAATTTTACATGAACGATAAAACGATATGAATATGACACAGTGGGCAACTGGATATAGCACAGCATATTTTAAAATGAAGGATTTAAAGTTTTCGTTGGCGTCTCCTGTGAAGCTGTTCACATTCACTCGCTTCACACGGACCGACCGTCACTTGCAGTAACACGTTTATGCCGGCTACAAATGCACACTTCAAAAGATATCACAGCTGGGTTCAATTAAATCGGCAAGGTTTGTGAAATTAAGTGTTTATTAGATATTCAGAGATTTGTTTAAATTATGTAGATGCGCATTTGCTGAATGTTGATTGTAAATGACAAAGTATTTTAGCCTGATTGTTTGCCTTTTCTGTTACAAATAATGTAAAAGCAAACGCTTTACTTTTTCACCTACCATTTACTATCTTTGTTTACCAGTTCTTTCTAACAAAGTATTAGATATGACTGACAGAGATCGTGATTCGTAAACTAATGAAGACGGAGAATGTGAGTGAGCACTGTGTGATCAGGCGCTGCCATAGAGAGCCTAAGCCCCTCCCCTTCCGGTGGACCATGGGACCTTATTTCGGAAAAATATTGTATGGTAGTCAATGGCGAGAGATAACAAATTTTTGGATCCCGTTTGAATTGTGCCCTGAATTACACATATGATGTTTGTCAATTTTAAAGTCAAGAAAGTCGCAGTTTGATGTAAAACTGTTGAGGTATAAGACGTAAAAAGTGACGGTAAAAATACGTAATTACAAAGACTACAAACCCAAAAGGCGCGCATGTGACGTCATACCTTTTCTCTCAATGAATGAAGCTAACTTTACTGAAGCTAACTTTACTGAAGCTAAAGTCTGTCATGTTTTCTATAGTCTAACGTTATAATCGTAACGTTACGCCGTCATGCCGGTGTGTTTTGTACCAGACTGCACACACACACGAGCTTGGTGACGTACATAGTGCGAGACGAGAGATGTAGTTCACTGAGCGATTTTCTGTTTTATGACAAACTGTGACTTTCTTGACTTTCAATAATTATCTTTTAAATTGACGAACGTCATATGTGTAATTCAGGGCACAGTCCAGACGGAATAAAAAGGTAAGTTGTCTCTCGCCATTGACTACCATACATATTTTTTCTGAAATAAGGTCCCATGAGCCGGAAACGGAGGGGAGGGACTTAGGCTCTCTATTCTCTTCTCAGGCCCACAACCCATCAAAATATAAGTCTGGAGCGCCGTCAAAATAAAAGTCACGCTTCCAACACATCGGCTAATCAGAAAAACGAATCGGCGATGCCGATATTTTAAAAATGTCAAATATCGGCCGATATATCGGCCTTGGCGATATATCGGTCGACCACTACTAATTGCTATTGCTAGCCTCTTCGAAATTGCATACACTACCTTTAATTTGACTGCAAAATTAGAATATGGCATAAAACATTTGCGAATAAAGCAGCGTTTCCATCCTATGTGTTCAAGAGAACAAAATTGTCACTTCCTGAGAAATTTGCACAAAATATCAGTAATCAAACTAAGTTTCTGGAATAAGGCTCTTTTTCCCTCCATTATAAATGGGTTTGTCTCGAAACACAATAAACGCTGTCATGTTCTCTTGCGTTCGGATGCTGCTGTTCGGGAACACACTTGTGTGAGACGCTTCTGGAGGGAATTAACCCAAATCATTCTGATCACAAACTTCGACTCCGGCGTTTCAGAAACACCAAACCAACATTTGAGATGCTGCGATGCCATTTTTCCACTGGTTACTCCAGTTATCCAATCAGAGCCTCTGCTGAGGCACATTGAGGGATTTATTCGGAAAACGTGTATTGATTGTACTCATTTGATATTGATAAATATCTGACTCTATATAAGCGACTCTGTTTCTGTCTCTCAGGGCCCGTCTGGTCCTCACGGGAGCCCCGGGCTGCCTGGTTTACCTGGTCTGAAGGTAAGTTTACGTTTTCAGGCTCTTTACACATTCTCTTCCAGCCACACTGATGGATTTGATGGATTTTTGTGTTGTGATAATATCCTCCTGCCGGATCGCACTGTTGTTACATTACAGCGCATTGGCTGTTTGCTAGACGCTCGTTCACTGGCATTCTTCCTGTTCAAACTCGCCACCTTTCAAAGCTTGAATAGTTCTTTCTGTAATTTGTGTGTGTGTGTGTGTGTTTGTGTGTGTGTGTTTGTGTGTTTGTGTGTGTGTGTGTGTGTGTGTGTGTGTATGTGTGTGTGTGTGTGTGTGTGTGTGTGTGTGTGTGTGTGTGTGTGTGTGTGTGTGTGTGTGTGTGTGTGTGTGACGTGTAGGATTTGGACAACACTGGAAAGAGCCGTTGGGGAGACACTGACAGATTGATCTGCTGAAAGATGAGAGGAAAATATGTATATATAGCCACTATATTAAGAGCCTGTTAAATTAAGGTGTATGTGTGTGTGTGTGTGTACATGTGGGTGTGTGTGTGTCTGTGTGTGTGTGTGTGTGTATTTTAGTAAAATTTTTATATTTAAATAAAAAGTTTTTAAATAAATTTATTTTAAATAAAAAAAAAAGCTTTAATTTTTTCCGCTTTATTTAAATTACCAATAATGTTTTGAACAGTTTTAGATTTAGTCATTGGTAAGGACACTGACTGTAAGGTAGTAAATAATGGTTGTGTAGTGAAAGATCTGTTCTGATAGAGGAAAGGTTGCAGGTTCAAACCCCTCAAGGGTTCATCTATGAAATATTACTACTGTGATGAAGATAATAAACTTACTGAAGGTTATTCCAGCAGGACTGAACCTGTAGGAAGGGACGTGAAAGTCGTGGAAAAGAAAACGTGTGTGTGTGTGCGTCCGTGCATGCGAGTCTGAGTGTGTGTGTGTGTGTGTGTGTGTGTGTGTGTGTGTCCTGAAAGGTGATTGAAAAGCTGACAGCTGACGGGTCCACGCTCTTTAAGGACCGCCACGAGATTCTTGCCCGTTGGGTAAATCATTTTGAGAGTCTCTTCAACCACACCAACCCTGTTGACCCACATATCCTGGGTAATCTGCCATCTTAGGGGGTGACCAGACGTCCCGAAAAATTCGTGACAGTCCCGAAATCTAAGCTGTTGTCCCGAATCCCGAATCCGGCCCTAATTGTCCCGAAAATTATACTAAGCAAAATCTTGAGTAGTTATTACTAGTTATTAGTTATGATATAACATTAAAAACTGTGCATGGAGGTTGAGTCGTCCTGCAGCCAGCCCCCGCCGGCTGCTCATTGGCTGCAGCATCTTTTTTGTTTCTTTTTTTGAAATTATACAAAGATACTGTAGGCGCTAATTTAGATATGCATTGATAAGCTCATTTTCATTCATTGATTCGTTTCGTTGACATGGCTGGTGTACCGGAACCCCAACACGCCGCTAAAAAGCAAAAACGCAGGTCTCTGCAGGTACTGGGAGGAGTGGGTGGGGAAGTATCCATAGTAGCCAGATCCCCCCAAAGCCCTCCCGGGTCATCCGTCCTGAATTTTAGCCAATTTCATCTGGTCACCCTAGCCACACACCACACACTTGGACACTTCACCACTTTACTCAGAACTTCGGCAAGCTATTGCAGGGCTGAAGAACAACAAAAGCATTGGACTCGATAGTTTTCAAACACGGAGGATACATCCTCACGCGTCGTCTGCACATCCTGATCCAAAACATCTGGGAACATGGGACCCTCCCACAGGACTGGAAGGATGCTAACATCATGGTCATTTACAAGCAGAAAGGAGACAGAACTGGGATATCTCTCCTCTCCATCGCAGGGAAAGCACTGGCCGAGATCAAGCTCAGCTGACTGGTTGACAACGCGTGTGGCTTCCGGAAGACCAGATCCACGACAGACATGGTTTTTGTCTTGAGGCAGCGGCCGGAGAAGAGCCGAGAACATAACAAAGACCTTTACATGATGGAGAACTTTTCGGGGAACAAGTTTCAATCCCTTAGAAGACTATGGAGGAGTGATCCAGCTCTCAGATTTAATCAAAAATATCTTAATTCGTGTTCCGAAGATGAACGAAGGTCTTATGGGGTTGAACAACATGAGGGAGAGTAAATACTGACAGAATTTTCATTTTTGGGTGAACTAACCCTTTAACGCAACATCCAGTCTGTACCTTTTGGCCTACAGGTTAACACTCAAAAAAACATGTCCCATCTCACCACCCCCGCCCCCACACCCCCCAGTTTTCACAAAAATGGTGTTCCACTTAAAACAGTGGACCACTTCACCTACCTCGGCTCCACTTTGTCCTCATGCAGCTCCCTTGACACAGAAATACACACTCGGATAAATAAAGCCTCATCATCTTTTGGATGCCTACGCAGCAGGGTTATTGAAAACCATAACCTGAAGGTTGCCGTAACCTGTAGGTATGTGTCTCCACTCTGCTTTATGGGGCCGAGTCATGGGCCGCCAGCACATCTAGAGGCCTTCCACACCCGCTGCCTACAGAAGATCCTGGGCTTGTCCTGGAAAGACCGAATCCCCCATACACGAAAGACAACCATTTATTACGCCCCTCGGATTGAGCGCTGCCAATGGTGAGTTTCCAGACCTAACATCTTGATGTGGGTCTGGCTTGCCAGGCTAGTCATCCTCAGCAACATTGACTCAGTGTGCATAGAAACAGCTGTGGCCAAAAAACATCTGCGTTGGATAGGGCACACCATACGCATGCCTGAACACCGCAAGTCCTGGACTAATGGGTGCTAAGCGCTCCGCTGGAGGGAAATACCAGGGTTTTAAGGACTATACCAGGGACCTCCAAAAGCGAGCGAGCATCCCCCTCACGCAGCTCGAATCTCTGGCACTGGACAGATCAGCATGGCAGGACCTGTGCCACTGCTGTCTCTCAAACACACCAGACTAACAGAGACCGACGATCCAAGAGGCGAATCAAGAGACACCATACTTTATGCGCAGCTTGTCAGTGCAGTGCGGCTGATCGGTAGTAAATGCTCCATCTGAACACCAGAGGGCGCTCTCGTGCAGACATGCCAAATATGCCCCACCACAGAAGTAGATAACGCCCGTCATTCCAGGAAATCCCTATCGCTGTAGCTGAATAAACAGAAGATTGAAATGCTTTGATTGATTAAACATGACCAATAAACACACAACTGCATTATTCTGTGTAAGAAGCCACATCATCTCACAGAAGGAGGAGCTCAAGTGTCGTTATGAAGTGAGTTTGGAGTAAAAGCATGTTATTAAATGTCGTCTTTTGTTGGACAAGAGGTTATTAAATGCTTCTCATGTTTTTGTTTTTTCAAATTCACGTTATACTGTAAGTGATTAAAATTCACAGTGCTTTCAGATGGAGCAGCGTTTACAGAGCCATACATCAATGACAAGCTGCGCATACAAAATCGCGATAAGCCATCTCGATTTAAGTGCGATTACATGGAAATTGCGATTAATCGTGCAGCGCTACTCGACGCCCACGAGACCCCAAAAATCCCTGGAGCAAGCGTCATCATCGAACACGATGGACAGCTAAGATGAGAGATGAGAGGTGTGTCTGTCCTGAAAGGTGTAGACCTGTTCAGTTTTTCTAGCAATGGAAAAAAGGTCCAACAAGTGTGTGTCAGTGTGAATCTTCAACACTGATGACGATTTCCATGTGAAACATTGAAAAATATGAATAAATAAACATTAATTTTCCTCAGCGCTTGCACTGCTACAGTAATCAGACAAACAGGAAGATGATCGAGACCCTGCATGCTTTATAATGTCCCAGCAGGAAGTGATGCGTCTCGTAAAGCCTGAGCGCTGGAGGTTAATGCTGTGTGTTCAGTGGATGTGGTGTGTGTTCAGTGGATGTGGTGTGTGTTCAGTGGATGTGGTGTGTGTTCAGTGTGTGTTCAGTGTGTGTTCAGGGGATGTGGTGTGTGTTCAGTGGATGTGGTGTGTGTTCAGTGGATGTGGTGTGTGTTCAGTGTGTGTTCAGTGGATGTGGTGTGTGTTCAGTGTGTGTTCAGTGGATGTGGTGTGTGTTCAGTGGATGTAGTGTGTGTTCAGTGGATGTGGTGTGTGTTCAGTGGATGTGGTGTGTGTTCAGTGGATGTAGTATGTGTTCAGTGGATGTAGTGGATGTAGTATGTGTTCAGTGGATGTAGTGGATGTAGTATGTGTTCAGTGGATGTGGTGTGTGTTCAGTGGATGTAGTATGTGTTCAGTGGATGTAGTGGATGTAGTATGTGTTCAGTGGATGTAGTGGATGTAGTATGTGTTCAGTGGATGTAGTGTGTGTTCAGTGGATGTAGTGTGTGTTCAGTAGATGTGGTGTGTGTGTTCAGTGGATGTGGTGTGTGTTCAGTGGATGTGGTGTGTGTTCAGTGGATGTAGTATGTGTTCAGTGGATGTAGTGGATGTAGTATGTGTTCAGTGGATGTAGTGTGTGTTCAGTGGATGTAGTGTGTGTTCAGTGGATGTAGTGTGTGTTCAGTGGATGTAGTATGTGTTCAGTGGATGTGGTGTGTGTTCAGTGGATGTGGTGTGTGTTCAGTGGATGTAGTGTTTGTTCAGTGGATGTAGTATGTGTTCAGTGGATGTAGTGGATGTAGTATGTGTTCAGTGGATGTAGTGTGTGTTCAGTGGATGTAGTGTGTGTTCAGTGGATGTAGTGTGTAGTGTGTGTTCAGTGGATGTAGTGTGTGTTCAGTGGATGTGGTGTGTGTTCAGTGGATGTAGTGTGTGTTCAGTGGATGTAGTATGTGTTCAGTGGATGTAGTGTGTGTTCAGTGGATGTGGTGTGTGTTCAGTTACTTCCTACTGAACACACACCGTATGAAATCAGTCCAATGGCGAGACGGAACGTCATAGGTGGGTGAAGTCATTGACCAGGAAACTATAAAGCACCCCCAAATCACAAACGTGCCAGCTTCTGTTGTCTTCAGCAAGCGCTCTGTGTGTGAATCATTGTCCAGTGTTTCTTGTCTGTCTTTAGTTTCACTAGGTAGGAGTTTTCACATATATATAAAAAAACTATATATATATATATATATATATATATATATATATATATATTAGGGCTGGGCAAGTTATTATCGCGTTAACGCATTTTTTAATTAATGCCGACAATTTTTTTATCGCACGTTAACGCAGTTTTTTTTTTTATTATTATTTTGAAAGTCCGTTGCTCACTGGCTCGAATACACATAGGCCTACAGTCAAACCATGATCACAGGAGGTGTGGTATATTGGTCAGCCAGCAAATAACCCACCCAAACAAGCAGTGGAGAGAGGCTTTGGCAGGTTCTCTGAGACAGCGCTCCGCGAGTGAATGACAGGCGCTCTATGGATAGTAACCATGGCATCAGCTTCTGGCGCTACGCAGCTGTAACTTTTTTAACTTAAATTAAAATTATACATAACTTTACCTGATAGGCCTGCGTGTCATCATCGAACACGATGGACAGCTAAGATGAGAGATGAGAGGTGTGTCTGTCCTGAAAGGTGTAGACCTGTTCAGTTTTTCTAGCAATGGAAAAAAGGTCCAACAAGTGTGTGTCAGTGTGAATCTTCAACACTGATGACGATTTCCATGTGAAACATTGAAAAATATGAATAAATAAACATTAATTTTCCTCAGCGCTTGCACTGCTACAGTAATCAGACAAACAGGAAGATGATCGAGACCCTGCATGCTTTATAATGTCCCAGCAGGAAGTGATGCGTCACGTAAAGCCTGAGCGCTGGAGGTTAATGCTGTGTGTTCAGTGGATGTGGTGTGTGTTCAGTGGATGTGGTGTGTGTTCAGTGTGTGTTCAGTGTGTGTTCAGTGGATGTGGTGTGTGTTCAGTGGATGTGGTGTGTGTTCAGTGTGTGTTCAGTGGATGTGGTGTGTGTTCAGTGGATGTGGTGTGTTTTCAGTGGATGTGTGTTTTCAGTGGATGTGGTGTGTGTTCAGTGGATGTGGTGTGTGTTCAGTGGATGTGGTGTGTTTTCAGTGGATGTGTGTTCAGTGGATGTGGTGTGTGTTCAGTGGATGTGGTGTGTGTTCAGTGGATGTGGTGTGTGTTCAGTGGATGTGGTGTGTTTTCAGTGGATGTGTGTTCAGTGGATGTGGTGTGTGTTCAGTGGATTTGGTGTGGATGTGGTGTGTGTTCAGTGGATGTGGTGTGTGTTCGGTGGATGTAGTATGTGTTCAGTGGATGTAGTATGTGTTCAGTGGATGTGGTGTGTGTTCAGTGGATGTGTGTTTTCAGTGGATGTGGTGTGTGTTCAGTGGATGTGGTGTGTGTTCAGTGTGTGTTCAGTGTGTGTTCAGTGGATGTGGTGTGTGTTCAGTGGATGTGGTGTGTGTTCAGTGTGTGTTCAGTGGATGTGGTGTGTGTTCAGTGGATGTGGTGTGTTTTCAGTGGATGTGTGTTTTCAGTGGATGTGGTGTGTGTTCAGTGGATGTGGTGTGTGTTCAGTGGATGTGGTGTGTTTTCAGTGGATGTGTGTTCAGTGGATGTGGTGTGTGTTCAGTGGATGTGGTGTGTGTTCAGTGGATGTGGTGTGTGTTCAGTGGATGTGGTGTGTTTTCAGTGGATGTGTGTTCAGTGGATGTGGTGTGTGTTCAGTGGATTTGGTGTGGATGTGGTGTGTGTTCAGTGGATGTGGTGTGTGTTCGGTGGATGTAGTATGTGTTCAGTGGATGTAGTATGTGTTCAGTGGATGTGGTGTGTGTTCAGTGGATGTGTGTTTTCAGTGGATGTGGTGTGTGTTCAGTGGATGTGGTGTGTGTTCAGTGGATGTGGTGTGTTTTCAGTGGATGTGTGTTCAGTGGATGTGGTGTGTGTTCAGTGGATGTGGTGTGGATGTGGTGTGTGTTCAGTGGATGTGGTGTGTGTTCAGTGGATGTGGTGTGTTTTCAGTGGATGTGTGTTCAGTGGATGTGGTGTGTGTTCAGTGGATGTGGTGTGGATGTGGTGTGTGTTCAGTGGATGTGGTGTGTGTTCAGTGGATGTAGTATGTGTTCAGTGGATGTGGTGTGTGTTCAGTGGATGTGGTGTGTGTTCAGTGGATGTGGTATGTGTTCAGTGGATGTGGTGTGTGTTCAGTGGATGTAGTGTGTGTTCAGTAGATGTGGTGTGTGTGTTCAGTGGATGTGGTGTGTGTTCAGTGGATGTGGTGTGTGTTCAGTGGATGTAGTATGTGTTCAGTGGATGTAGTGGATGTAGTATGTGTTCAGTGGATGTAGTGGATGTAGTATGTGTTCAGTGGATGTAGTGTGTGTTCAGTAGATGTGGTGTGTGTGTTCAGTGGATGTGGTGTGTGTTCAGTGGATGTGGTGTGTGTTCAGTGGATGTAGTATGTGTTCAGTGGATGTAGTGGATGTAGTATGTGTTCAGTGGATGTAGTGGATGTAGTGTGTGTTCAGTGGATGTAGTGTGTGTTCAGTAGATGTGGTGTGTGTGTTCAGTGGATGTGGTGTGTGTTCAGTGGATGTGGTGTGTGTTCAGTGGATGTAGTATGTGTTCAGTGGATGTAGTGGATGTAGTATGTGTTCAGTGGATGTAGTGTGTGTTCAGTGGATGTAGTGTGTGTTCAGTGGATGTAGTGTGTGTTCAGTGGATGTAGTATGTGTTCAGTGGATGTGGTGTGTGTTCAGTGGATGTGGTGTGTGTTCAGTGGATGTAGTATGTGTTCAGTGGATGTAGTGTGTGTTCAGTGGATGTAGTGTGTGTTCAGTGGATGTAGTATGTGTTCAGTGGATGTGTTGTGTGTTCAGTGGATGTGGTGTGTGTTCAGTGGATGTAGTGTTTGTTCAGTGGATGTAGTATGTGTTCAGTGGATGTAGTGTGTGTTCAGTGGATGTAGTGTGTGTTCAGTGGATGAAGTGTGTGTTCAGTGGATGTAGTGTGTAGTGTGTGTTCAGTGGATGTAGTGTGTGTTCAGTGGATGTGGTGTGTGTTCAGTGGATGTAGTGTGTGTTCAGTGGATGTAGTATGTGTTCAGTGGATGTAGTGTGTGTTCAGTGGATGTGGTGTGTGTTCAGTGGATGTAGTATGTGTTCAGTGGATGTAGTGTGTGTTCAGTGGATGTAGTGTGTGTTCAGTGGATGTAGTATGTGTTCAGTGGATGTAGTATGTGTTCAGTGGATGTAGTATGTGTTCAGTGGATGTAGTGTGTGTTCAGTGGATGTCGTGTGTGTTCAGTGGATGTGGTGTGTGTTCAGTAGATGTGGTGTGTGTGTTCAGTGGATGTAGTATGTGTTCAGTGGACGTGGTGTGTGTTCAGTGGATGTAGTATGTGTTCAGTGGATGTAGTGTGTGTTCAGTGGATGTAGTGTGTGTTCAGTGGATGTGGTGTGTGTTCAGTGGATGTGGTGTGTGTTCAGTGGATGTGGTGTGTGTTCAGTGGATGTAGTATGTGTTCAGTGGATGTAGTGTGTGTTCAGTGGATGTGGTGTGTGTTCAGTAGATGTGGTGTGTGTGTGTTCAGTGGATGTGGTGTGTGTTCAGTGGATGTGGTGTGTGTGTTCGACAGCAGACGTCTGCGGCTCCACAAACACACAGAGGAACTGCTGCTGTCACACACACACACACACACACACACACACACACACACACACACACACACACACACACACACACACACACACACACACACACACACACTTCACCACTTTACTCACTGCTTTTCACCACTAATTGCAGCTCAGTGTGATGAGGGTTTCCCACAGGAACACACTATTGCTCAGATGTTGCTCTTTCACAGACGCCGTTATGTGTGGGTCAAATATCAACCTAGTTATTTTTGTCCTAAAAGTGCAGATCTCTGCCTTTTCTTTTCAAAATGACAAGATATGTGTTCAGTGGATGTGGTGTGTGTTCAGTGGATGTGGTGTGTTTTCAGTGGATGTGTGTTCAGTGGATGTGGTGTGTGTTCAGTGGATGTGGTGTGGATGTAGTGTGTGTTCAGGGGATGTGGTGTATGTTCAGTCGATGTGGTGTGTGTTCAGTGGATGTAGTATGTGTTCAGTGGATGTCGTGTGTGGATGTGGTGTGTGTTCAGTGGATGTGGTGTGTGTTCAGTGGATGTGGTGTGTGTGTTCAGTGGATGTGGTGTGTGTTCAGTGGATGTGGTGTGTGTTCAGTGGATGTGGTGTGTGTTCAGTGGATGTGGTGTGTGTTCAGTGGATGTGGTGTGTGGATGTGGTGTGTGTTCAGTGGATGTGGTGTGTGTTCAGTGGATGTGGTGTGTGTTCAGTGGATGTGGTGTGTGTTCAGTGGATGTGGTATGTTTTCAGTGGATGTCGTGTGTGTTCAGTGGATGTGGTGTGTGGATGTGGTGTGTGTTCAGTGGATGTGGTGTGTGTTCAGTGGATGTGGTGTGTGTTCAGTGAATGTAGGATGTGTTCAGTGGATGTAGTGTGTGTTCAGTGGATGTGGTGTGTGTTCAGTGGAGGTGGTGTGTGTTCAGTGGATGTGGTGTGTGTTCAGTGGATGTGGTGTGTGTTCAGTGGATGTAGTGTGTGTTCAGTGGATGTAGTGTGTGTTCAGTAGATGTGGTGTGTGTGTGTGTGTGTGTGTGTTCAGTGGATGTGGTGTGTGTGTTCAGTGGATGTAGTATGTGTTCAGTGGATGTAGTGTGTGTTCACTGGATGTGGTGTGTGTTCAGTGGATGTAGTTTGTGTTCAGTGGATGTGGTGTGTGTTCAGTGGATGTGGTGTGTGTTCAGTGGATGTAGTGTGTGTTCAGTGGATGTAGTGTGTGTTCAGTGGATGTAGTGTGTGTTCAGTAGATGTGGTGTGTGTGTGTGTGTGTGTTCAGTGGATGTGGTGTGTGTTCAGTGGATGTGGTGTGTGTTCAGTAGATGTGGTGTGTGTTCAGTGGATGTGGTGTGTGTTCAGTAGATGTGGTGTGTGTGTGTGTGTGTGTGTTCAGTGGATGTGGTGTGTGTGTTCAGTGGATGTAGTGTGTGTTCAGTGGATGTAGTGTGTGTTCACTGGATGTGGTGTGTGTTCAGTGGATGTAGTGTGTGTTCAGTGGATGTGGTGTGTGTTCAGTGGATGTGGTGTGTGTTCAGTGGATGTAGTGTGTGTTCAGTGGATGTAGTGTGTGTTCAGTGGATGTAGTGTGTGTTCAGTAGATGTGGTGTGTGTGTTCAGTGGATGTGGTGTGTGTTCAGTGGATGTGGTGTGTGTTCAGTGGATGTGGTGTGTGTTCAGTGGATGTAGTGTGTGTTCAGTAGATGTGGTGTGTGTGTTCAGTGGATGTGGTGTGTGTTCAGTGGATGTGGTGTGTGTTCAGTGGATGTAGTATGTGTTCAGTGGATGTAGTGGATGTAGTATGTGTTCAGTGGATGTAGTGGATGTAGTATGTGTTCAGTGGATGTAGTGGATGTAGTATGTGTTCAGTGGATGTGGTGTGTGTTCAGTGGATGTAGTGTGTGTTCAGTGGATGTAGTGTGTGTTCAGTAGATGTGGTGTGTGTGTTCAGTGGATGTGGTGTGTGTTCAGTGGATGTGGTGTGTGTTCAGTGGATGTGGTGTGTGTTCAGTGGATGTAGTATGTGTTCAGTGGATATAGTGGATGTAGTATGTGTTCAGTGGATGTGGTGGATTTAGTGTGTGTTCAGTGGATGTGGTGTGTGTTCAGTGGATGTAGTATGTGTTCAGTGGATGTGGTGTGTGTTCAGTGGATGTAGTATGTGTTCAGTGGATGTGGTGTGTGTTCAGTGGATGTAGTATGTGTTCAGTGGATGTAGTGGATGTAGTGTGTGTTCAGTGGATGTGGTGTGTGTTCAGTGGATGTAGTATGTGTTCAGTGGATGTGGTGTGTGTTCAGTGGATGTGGTGTGTGTTCAGTGGATGTAGTATGTGTTCAGTGGATGTAGTGGATGTAGTGTGTGTTCAGTGGATGTGGTGTGTGTTCAGTGGATGTAGTATGTGTTCAGTGGATGTGGTGTGTGTTCAGTGGATGTGGTGTGTGTTCAGTGGATGTAGTGTGTGTTCAGTGGATGTAGTGTGTGTTCAGTGGATGTAGTGTGTGTTCAGTGGATGTGGTGTGTGTTCAGTGGATGTAGTGTGTGTTCAGTGGATGTAGTGTGTGTGTTCAGTAGATGTGGTGTGTGTGTTCAGTGGATGTCGTGTGTGTTCAGTGAATGTGGTGTGTGTTCAGTGGATGTAGTATGTGTTCAGTGGATGTAGTGTGTGTTCAGTGGATGTAGTATGTGTTCAGTGGACGTGGTGTGTGTTCAGTGGATGTAGTATGTGTTCAGTGGATGTAGTGTGTGTTCAGTGGATGTAGTGTGTGTTCAGTGGATGTGGTGTGTGTTCAGTGGATGTGGTGTGTGTTCAGTGGATGTGGTGTGTGTTCAGTGGATGTGGTGTGTGTTCAGTGGATGTGGTGTGTGTTCAGTGGATGTGTGTTCAGTGGATGTAGTGTGTGTTCAGTGGATGTGGTGTGTACTGTGTTCAGTAGATGTGGTGTGTGTGTGTGTTCAGTGGATGTGGTGTGTGTTCAGTGGATGTGGTGTGTGTGTTCGACAGCAGACGTCTACGGCTCCACAAACACACAGAGGAACTGCTGCTGTCACACACACACACACACACACACACACACACACACACACACACACACACACACACACACACACACACACACACACACACACACACACACACACACACACACACACACACACACTTCACCACTTTACTCACTGCTTTTCACCACTAATTGCAGCTCAGTGTGATGAGGGTTTCCCACAGGAACACAATATTGCTCAGATGTTGCTCTTTCACAGACGCCGTTATGTGTGGGTCAAATATCAACCTGGTTATTTTTGTCCTAAAAGTGCAGATCTCTGCCTTTTCTTTTCAAAATGACAAGATATTGTGTTGTTCAATGAAAAATTCATGGAAAATAAGTGACATTATACTTAAAACATGTTTTATGCATAAACTCAGTTAAGTTTGATAGAATACTACAGAAGAAAATCTGTTTTTTGCAGTGTTAATTGCAGACTTTAGTATATTGTCGAATCTGAGCACAGTTTAAGACTTTGATATCTCTTCTTAAGCTCTAAAGATGATGGATAAAATATGCATTTAAAATAAAATAAAATTAATATAGTTTTTATTTTATTATTTATATCACTGATGATGTGGTCAGTGCAATAATTGATATTGTATGTATGTATATATATATATATATATATATATATATATATAATATACATTATTTAATTAAATTGCAAGCTGTACGAAATTGTGTGTGAGACCTTGGAGTCCAAACCAGTGTTTACACGCATCCAAGGTCAAAAAACACTTTTATTTTCTCATAATATCCATTGCAGCATCAGATCCTTTCTCACAGTGACTGAAACGGTTCGTTGAAGGATTAAATCTTTGTAAACCCCGCCTTTCTGAGAGCTGCTCTGCTCTGATTGGTCAGATGACCCAGTCTGTTGTGATTGGTCTTCTCTGCTCTGATTGGTCAGATGACCAAGTCTGTTGTGATTGGTCTACTCTGCTCTGATTGGTCAGATGACCCAGTCTGTTGTGATTGGTCTACTCTGCTCTGATTGGTCAGATGACCCAGTCTGTTGTGATTGGTCTACTCTGCTCTGATTGGTCAGACGGCCCAGTCTGTTGTGATTGGTCTACTCTGCTCTGATTGGTCAGATGGCCCAGTCTGTTGTGATTGGTCTACTCTGCTCTGATTGGTCAGATGGCCCAGTCTGTTGTGATTGGTCTGCTCTACTCTGATTGGTCAGATGGCCCAGTCTGTTGTGATTGGTCTACTCTGCTCTGATTGGTCAGATGGCCCAGTCTGTTGTGATTGGTCAGATGACCCAGTCTGTTATGATTGGTCTACTCTGCTCTGATTGGTCAGACGGCCCAGTCTGTTGTGATTGGTCTACTCTGCTCTGATTGGTCAGAGAACCCAGTCTGTTGTGATTGGTCTACTCTGCTCTGATTGGTCAGACGGTCCAGTCTGTTGTAATTGGTCTACTCTGCTCTTATTGGTCAGACGGTCCAGTCTGTTGTGATTGGTCTACTCTGCTCTGATTGGTCAGACGGTCCAGTCTATTGTGATTGGTCTACTCTGCTCTGATTGGTCAGAGCAGAGTACTCTGCTCTGATTGGTCAGATGGCCCAGTCTGTTGTGATTGGTCTACTCTGCTCTGATTGGTCAGATGGCCCAGTCTGTTGTGATTGGTCTGCTCTACTCTGATTGGTCAGATGGCCCAGTCTGTTGTGATTGGTCTACTCTGCTCTGATTGGTCAGATGGCCCAGTCTGTTGTGATTGGTCAGATGACCCAGTCTGTTATGATTGGTCTACTCTGCTCTGATTGGTCAGACGGCCCAGTCTGTTGTGATTGGTCTACTCTGCTCTGATTGGTCAGAGAACCCAGTCTGTTGTGATTGGTCTACTCTGCTCTGATTGGTCAGACGGTCCAGTCTGTTGTAATTGGTCTACTCTGCTCTTATTGGTCAGACGGTCCAGTCTGTTGTGATTGGTCTACTCTGCTCTGATTGGTCAGACGGTCCAGTCTATTGTGATTGGTCTACTCTGCTCTGATTGGTCAGAGCAGAGTACTCTGCTCTGATTGGTCAGATGACCCAGTCTGTTATGATTGGTCTACTCTGCTCTGATTGGTCAGATGACCCAGTCTGTTATGATTGGTCTACTCTGCTCTGATTGGTCAGACGGCCCAGTCTGTTGTGATTGGTCTACTCTGCTCTGATTGGTCAGAGAACCCAGTCTGTTGTGATTGGTCTACTCTGCTCTGATTGGTCAGACGGTCCAGTCTGTTGTGATTGGTCTACTCTGCTCTGATTGGTCAGATGACCCAGTCTGTTGTGATTGGTCTACTCTGCTCTGATTGGTCAGATGGCCCAGTCTGTTGTGATTGGTCTACTCTGCTCTGATTGGTCTACTCTGCTCTGATTGGTCAGATGGCCCAGTCCGTTGTGATTGGTCTACTCTGCTCTGATTGGTCAGATGGCCCAGTCTGTTGTGATTGGTCTACTCTGCTCTGATTGGTCTACTCTGCTCTGATTGGTCAGATGGCCCAGTCTGTTGTGATTGGTCTACTCTGCTCTGATTGGTCAGACGGCCCAGTCTGTTATGATTGGTCTACTCTGCTCTGATTGGTCAGACGGCCCAGTCTGTTGTGATTGGTCTACTCTGCTCTGATTGGTCAGATGACCCAGTCTGTTGTGATTGGTTTTCTCTGCTCTGATTGGTCAGATGACCCAGTCTGTTGTGATTGGTCTACTCTGCTCTGATTGGTCAGATGACCCAGTCTGTTGTGATTGGTCTGCTCTACTCTGATTGGTCAGATGGCCCAGTCTGTTGTGATTGGTCTACTCTGCTCTGATTGGTCAGATGGCCCAGTCTGTTGTGATTGGTCAGATGACCCAGTCTGTTATGATTGGTCTACTCTGCTCTGATTGGTCAGACGGCCCAGTCTGTTGTGATTGGTCTACTCTGCTCTGATTGGTCAGAGAACCCAGTCTGTTGTGATTGGTCTACTCTGCTCTGATTGGTCAGACGGTCCAGTCTGTTGTAATTGGTCTACTCTGCTCTTATTGGTCAGACAGTCCAGTCTGTTGTGATTGGTCTACTCTGCTCTGATTGGTCAGACGGTCCAGTCTATTGTGATTGGTCTACTCTGCTCTGATTGGTCAGATGACCCAGTCTGTTATGATTGGTCTACTCTGCTCTGATTGGTCAGATGACCCAGTCTGTTATGATTGGTCTACTCTGCTCTGATTGGTCAGACGGCCCAGTCTGTTGTGATTGGTCTACTCTGCTCTGATTGGTCAGAGAACCCAGTCTGTTGTGATTGGTCTACTCTGCTCTGATTGGTCAGACGGTCCAGTCTGTTGTGATTGGTCTACTCTGCTCTGATTGGTCAGATGACCCAGTCTGTTGTGATTGGTCTACTCTGCTCTGATTGGTCAGATGGCCCAGTCTGTTGTGATTGGTCTGCTCTACTCTGATTGGTCAGATTGCCCAGTCCGTTGTGATTGGTCTGCTCTGCTCTGATTGGTCAGACGGCCCAGTCTGTAATGATTGGTCAGAAACCAAACGCTCACTATCATATCTGAATCTCAGATCTTGATCACAGTGATACGAACAGTAACGATGGTGTGGGATTTACCGTATCAATCTCATCAAAGTGGATTTGCTTTGTCAGCAGAAAACAGTGTCTTCTCGACACGAACAACACGAACCAAACTCTTCCAGTCTCTATAAACCACAGTGTTTGAGGGCGGAGCTAAGAGACGCTGTTCAGCCAATCAAGACCAGAGAAGGGCATTATGCAAATTAGTTACAAACTAACATAGGTTAAGCAGGAAGTGAGACTGGAATTACTTGCGACTCATTTCAGACAGTTCAGAATCACTTCTTTCAAAAAAACTCCAAAAGACCTTTATAGACCTTTTCTATTTACAAACAGCTAGAATACAGACGAATATAATATGAAAGGTCATATTTGAAAAGCATAATAAGGGCTCTTTAAAGTTCTAAATACGCTGATCTGATTTTTCCATCAAGCTTTAGGACAAAGTGTTCATCTCTCTGTCCAAAGAGCGTTCTTCATCGTGTTCATCTCTCTGTCCAGAGAACGTTCTTCAGAGATGACCTGAGTGGGCAGAAGGGTCATCACTGCAGATTAACATCACCAGGGGCCAAACTGAGCTCGGTGGAAACTGTGAAGCATCTCGGTTTAGCCCACAGATTAGTCATACGCATCCGCTGGGATTCCAGAGAAACAAGCCGGAGCTGTAGTGCTTTGTCCTTTACATCCCTTCTTAAGACTTTAGGGATGAAGTCGCGAGAAAAATGAGATGCGCTGCACAGAGGTTTTGCTGTAACTTGTTCTACATGAATGCAGTTCATCTGCTCTGTTGATTTTTGGTTCCTCAGTGTAAAGATAGCAGATCATGGCAGGATTTGCTGCAGTAACGTTGTGTTTCGTGGGTGTCAGATGTGGATTGGCAGCAATTGTGTTCCCATCAATGTGCTCGTTTCAAGATGAACTGAAGTAATAAAGCTCTCATTCAGGCCTGAAAGGGTTTGGAGTTGTTTGATTGACGTGCTAAATTTAGCCCCTGACAAGAGACTTTTCTTCCAGTGAACTTCCAGTGACTCCCTTTGGATTTAAATGTAATTAAAATGTAATTTGTAGTTCAAGATTGTACAGTTGGTTGAATCCACCAAGTCAGAATGAATGAATCTATGAATCCATTGTGAATCCATGAATGAATGAACTATGATGTGGATGGATGAAATGATTGAATTATTGATCATTAGATGTATGTATTGATAAATTAAAGGGTGAGTGGGTCCATTTCTGATCATCTTACTGACTGTATAACAGGCTAAACTGCATTATTATTAGGTTTAGTGTGTTTGCATACACATAGGAAGGAGATTTTGCCCCTTAAATCTCTCCAAATTCGCTGTTAACACTTTCTTTAATCTGTCAGCACAGAAGAACATGATTTGCATGTATCTTCTTGAACTTTCGGCATGTTTTTTGAGTTTGCTTTGATTTCACAAAGAAGTTTTTGACGGCTCGGTTTATGGGATATTATGGGTAACACTTTACCCATTTGTTAACTTTAGTTAACAAACTAACAATGAAAAGTACTTCTAAAACATGTCTTATTCTTAATGTTAATTTAGGCATTTACTAACACATTATTAAAATCAAAAGTTGTATCAGTTGTAAAATATTATTTAACTGACTTGAGCTAAGATGAACTATCAATGAACAGTTGTAAATATGTATTGCTCGTTGTTATCTAATGGGACTTTATTATAAAGTGTTACTGATATATGAGATCAAACTGAATTAACACTTTGTTTATGTCCCAGGGAGCCAAAGGAGATCCAGGACTGTCCCCAGGTCAGGCGCCGAAGGGTGATCCGGTAAATAGTACACGAATACAAACTACTACAACTTCTCTCTCGGGGTGCTTTGAAATGTCTTTATACAAAACCGTAAACTACAGCAATCACATCAACCGATTTCCTTGCCTTTAAAGGGATAGTTCACCCAAAAATAAAAATGTCTTCTTCCATGCAGCACAGAACAAAAAGCAAAACGTTAGCAGAATTTCAAATAGTGTTCATTTTGTTAATAAAAATCCATGATGAAAAATGTTCGTTGACGACCTTTTTTTTCCATGACTAAGACGAGATGACGTCATTAAACAATAACAGTCTCTATATCAACATGCAATATCACTGACGAAAAAGACAAGACTAAAATGTACTTGAAAAATAAAAACTTGACCAATATCACTCTGTTTTTGTCAAATAAAAGAGGAAACAAATGGTTGCCAGATTTCAAGAATTAAAACCCCCAATCAGAGTTTTTCTGTTAAAAGAACATGTTTTCTACCCAGCATTTTACTCAATATTTGCAGGCTGGCAACCCTGCGCACACGTTTTCTCTACACTGCTGAAGAAGCGCAGATGATCTGAAACACAGAACAAGTAAGCTGGATTTCAGCGATCTTCATCGACATTTTCTGCTCAAATTAAAGTTTCGTTTAGACGGTCTGTGTTCCTTCATGACCCGCTTGTGTTTACTACGACTAAATTGAAGCTTCTCAGTTATGAACTGTAATAAATCTGAACATGAATCGTCTAAATCGAAGCTTCTCAGTGATGAACTGTAATAAATCTGAACATGAATCGTCTAAATCGAAGCTTCTCAATGATGAACTGTAATAAATCTGAACATGAATCGTCTAAATCGAAGCTTCTCAGTGATGAACTGTAATAAATCTGAACATGAATCGTCTAAATCGAAGCTTCTCAATGATGAACTGTAATAAATCTGAACATGAATCGTCTAAATCGAAGCTTCTCAGTGATGAACTGTAATAAATCTGAACATGAATCGTCTAAATCGAAGCTTCTCAATGATGAACTGTAATAAATCTGAACATGAATCGTCTAAATCGAAGCTTCTCAGTGATGAACTGTAATAAATCTGAACATGAATCGTCTAAATCGAAGCTTCTCAGTGATGAACTGTAATAAATCTGAACATGAATCGTCTAAATCGAAGCTTCTCAGTGATGAACTGTAATAAATCTGAACATGAATCGTCTAAATCGAAGCTTCTCAATGATGAACTGTAATAAATCTGAACATGAATCGTCTAAATCGAAGCTTCTCAGTGATGAACTGTAATAAATCTGAACATGAATCGTCTAAATCGAAGCTTCTCAGTGATGAACTGTAATAAATCTGAACATGAATCGTCTAAATCGAAGCTTCTCAGTGATGAACTGTAATAAATCTGAACATGAATCGTCTAAATCGAAGCTTCTCAATGATGAACTGTAATAAATCTGAACATGAATCGTCTAAATCGAAGCTTCTCAGTGATGAACTGTAATAAATCTGAACATGAATCGTCTAAATCGAAGCTTCTCAGTGATGAACTGTAATAAATCTGAACATGAATCGTCTAAATCGAAGCTTCTCAGTGATGAACTGTAATAAATCTGAACATGAATCGTCTAAATCGAAGCTTCTCAGTGATGAACTGTAATAAATCTGAACATGAATCGTCTAAATCGAAGCTTCTCAATGATGAACTGTAATAAATCTGAACATGAATCGTCTAAATCGAAGCTTCTCAGTGATGAACTGTAATAAATCTGAACATGAATCGTCTAAATCGAAGCTTCTCAGTGATGAACTGTAATAAATCTGAACATGAATCGTCTAAATCGAAGCTTCTCAGTGATGAACTGTAATAAATCTGAACATGAATCGTCTAAATCGAAGCTTCTCAATGATGAACTGTAATAAATCTGAACATGAATCGTCTAAATCGAAGCTTCTCAGTGATGAACTGTAATAAATCTGAACATGAATCGTCTAAATCGAAGCTTCTCAGTGATGAACTGTAATAAATCTGAACATGAATCGTCTAAATCGAAGCTTCTCAGTGATGAACTGTAATAAATCTGAACATGAATCGTCTAAATCGAAGCTTCTCAGTGATGAACTGTAATAAATCTGAACATGAATCGTCTAAATCGAAGCTTCTCAGTGATGAACTGTAATAAATCTGAACATGAATCGTCTAAATCGAAGCTTCTCAGTGATGAACTGTAATAAATCTGAACATGAATCGTCTAAATCGAAGCTTCTCAGTGATGAACTGTAATAAATCTGAACATGAATCGTCTAAATCGAAGCTTCTCAGTGATGAACTGTAATAAATCTAAACATGAATCGTCTAAATCGAAGCTTCTCAGTGATGAACTGTAATAAATCTGAACATGAATCGTCTAAATCGAAGCTTCTCAGTGATGAACTGTAATAAATCTGAACATGAATCGTCTAAATCGAAGCTTCTCAGTGATGAACTGTAATAAATCTGAACATGAATCGTCTAAATCGAAGCTTCTCAATGATGAACTGTAATAAATCTGAACATGAATCGTCTAAATCGAAGCTTCTCAGTGATGAACTGTAATAAATCTAAACATGAATCGTCTAAATCGAAGCTTCTCAGTGATGAACTGTAATAAATCTGAACATGAATCGTCTAAATCGAAGCTTCTCAGTGATGAACTGTAATAAATCTGAACATGAATCGTCTAAATCGAAGCTTCTCAGTGATGAACTGTAATAAATCTGAACATGAATCGTCTAAATCGAAGCTTCTCAGTGATGAACTGTAATAAATCTGAACATGAATCGTCTAAATCGAAGCTTCTCAGTGATGAACTGTAATAAATCTGAACATGAATCGTCTAAATCGAAGCTTCTCAGTGATGAACTGTAATAAATCTGAACATGAATCGTCTAAATCGAAGCTTCTCAGTGATGAACTGTAATAAATCTGAACATGAATCGTCTAAATCGAAGCTTCTCAGTGATGAACTGTAATAAATCTAAACATGAATCGTCTAAATCGAAGCTTCTCAATGATGAACTGTAATAAATCTAAACATGAATCGTCTAAATCGAAGCTTCTCAGTGATGAACTGTAATAAATCTAAACATGAATCGTCTAAATCGAAGCTTCTCAATGATGAACTGTAATAAATCTAAACATGAATCTCAACTATATTTGCGATTGTAGCTGCTGAATAAATGTACTTACGCAACCTCTGTGTGACAATACAAGTCTTTTATGCATTCATGTTTTAATAGAAAAACATGAATGTAATTTGGAATTATTGGATTACTGGATTTCAGTGTTTTAATTTTTGAGAGAAGTTTCTTGTTTTACCAGTATATGATAATGAGCCTATAATAAATCAGAAAACTAAAGTGGGTAAAATAAAACCTGCGTATGAGTTGACAATCTCTAGATTTATGGTTATAGGTGAAAAAGCAATAATTAGAATGAAATGTAAAAAATAAGTTTCTATTTATTATAATTGATTATAAATTTGAGCTGAATGTTAATTTAACCATTATGCAGCGAGTTTTCATTGACTAAAACTAGACTAAAATGCTCAGACATTTAGCCGACTAAAACTTGACCCAAACTGTTACGGTTCCACTGAAGCAGAGTCCAGAGCCCAAATGCAGTTTTTTTAATGCACCAAATGCACTATTTTATAATAGTGTATCAACAAAGCAATAACTTGGAAATCAAATAACTTAAATATAAACTTGACTAGGTAATGCATGGCATGGACATGAAACACAAAGCAGTGGACTACAGCATCAAAAGATGACGAAGCTAGATCACCACGCATGGCACAATCAGGGCTATAAATACATAGACTACTAATGAGCAACACCTGAATGTGATAAAACCAATAAACCAATGAGAACGCAACACAAACGAAAACAAAAGCGAAGAAGAAGTAGTTTTATTTATATAGCGCCTTTCCATAGCTCAAGGTCACTTTACATTGTACATTTCAAATACATTTAGATGCCCACACATACATTACAGTCACATAGGATACATATAGTCACATTATCCAAAATTATGACAAAAGTAAATGATGACAAAATCAGTTGTGCATGACTCGTCCTTCAGGTACGACACTCGTGTGATGGAGGACAACACTGAGTGTCTTCTCTTTTATTATTTCAGGGTGAAAGAGGACGGCCAGGTCCACAGGGTCCTAAAGGTGAATCCGGTGTGACGGTACGTTCTCCAGCTGAATGATGTGTGTTTGCAGCGTGGGATGTAGCGTTTCATCCTTCACATCGTTCGTACAGTATCTGTTACTCCAGCATGGCAACAAGGCCTCTCTCAGCAGAAGCTGAATCGGGTTACGCACCAGAATAAAGACCCTGTGTGGTGTTTTGGGGCAAGCGAAGGTCTGTTCACACTTCCCGAGACGTAGCTTTGCTCGGGGAGCCCCTTTAAAACCTGAGATCCCCCAAAGGTCAAGGGTCGTCTTTATGAGGAAAGGCACTCTGCAGGGGGACTCGCTCCTGACGAGAGGAACAGTCGCATGTAGCATCTTCAAAGGCCAAACTGGTGCAAGTTTTAGCTCAGCTAACTCAGCTAGAGGATATGTTTTTGTCATATTTAAGGTTTATGACTTGTGTAGGCGGGTTTGTGATGAGAGCATAGGAAGATGTCATGAGGTAGCTCTTGCTTTGGTTTATGAGGTGAAGAGAACCAAAGGTTGTAAAGTCCTTGTAAAGTCCTTTCAGTCATGACTTAACAGTTGTTGGCCGGAGCTCATTTTAGGTCAGTCTTTTGCTAACAGTGGCCCAGTGTGATTGGATTTTCACTTGCAATCCCAAGAGCACTTTTAAGACTGTGTGGATCTACTCCTAGAAAATGAGCGTTCTCCAAGAGGTGTTTTCTTTGGAAAAGGAGCCCTTTTGGACATAGCTTTTTTTCCATTGAGTGGGGGACATTTGGTTATTTTTTTGAACGGTCAGGTCCGCAACATTGGACGTAATAAAAAGCAGATCTGTACAGTTAGGTCAGTGGATCCCGGACTGATTCGTCTGAGATGAAACCAGAACCACTGACAGTGGAGATCAAGTCCTGACAGATCTCAACCGTTACTCACTATGAAGTGCCTCACTGACAGTTGTCTCTCTCAGATCCCCAATTCTGTTCTCTACGGTGGTGTGTTGCACTTGAACAATCAGATACACACAGTTTTATTGAAAAATATCTGTTTTGGCAAGTATTCACACAAAAAATGGTTTTGTCTTAAGTGAACGTAAACATTTGGGGTAAACATCTGATGTGTAACATTATATTGTATCTGTGCATTTATTCTTAAAGTGACAGGAGCCTAATTAATGTTAATCAAACAATGAAAGTCAAAGAGGGAATCCTTCTCTATTCTTGACTAAATAACATTTGTAGCTTTAATAATAATCAGTTTATTTGTAATTAATACACTAAAGACTATGCAGATTATTTTTACATTTGATTATTCAATTCCTGTAATATTTCTTACTGCTTGTTTCTTTCTTGTATTGTATTTGTTTGTTATTTGCATCTTTGTTCTTATTTTTAATAACAAAGATAAAATAACAAAAATAGCTGTATTGTGATTATTAGTGCCCCCTACCGTATAACAGTGAAAACATGGATTGCTGGAAAATTTCATCAATGGCTGGGAAGCATTGTGTCGTAAATGACGGAACATTCCGTCAATGGTGGGGAAAGGAGTTAAAAGTCCTAATAAATAAATAAAATAATGTCTTTAACCAGTTTTCCACCTCACCTCCCACAGAATGCTGGAGTCTTTGATCTTGAGTGTTGTAAACTCGTTTAAATGATGTTTTATTGGTCATTAGTATCTAGAGCACTCTGCTTTTGCAGTAAAATCTTTAAAGAGTTTAAGCAGAAATAGTCCTACTGGCTCAGACCAGGCTAGGCGTAAATCACGGTGACCATCATCATTGTCTTCTCAGGTGCAATGCAGAAGGCCTGGAATTTTCCAAATTTAGAGGATTGCACCACACTTGAACCTCTCCGCTCGGTCCGAGACACAGCGCCACCTGCTGGCAAACAGCCGGCGGCACCTCTTTCAAATCAGGCATCTAAATATCAAAGTATTAGACTTTATGATTGCATTGTTGTGCTTCAGTACAATTGCCACAGATTGGTTCCAGCACTCGAGAGCAGGCTGGAAATGTTTGCAGGTGAGGAGCTCTGACCTCTCCTCCCCGTCTCACTGTCGGGACTTGTCTTTCTTTCACGGGCTCGAGCTCGAGCTGTCAGACCGGGAAAGCTTTAAAGGGTTTTGACAGTTCTGGGGAAATTCTTAAGGGCTATTAGTCTTATCTTAGGCCACTGGGACTTTAGGCAACACAATCCTAGAAATGTGGAAAAGATAACACGTCAAGAACGACTCTTACTTGTTCTTATGATTGTAGGGATATGGGAAAATTCTTTGCTTTGTGTTCTTACCTTTGTTCTGTAAAAGAGTTGAGTTATAATCTCTTTTCCTTTTTTCTTCACCTGCAGGGTCCCAAAGGCTATCCAGGACCAGCAGGTGTGCCCGGAGAACAGGTGAGCGGATGAGACGTGTCATCTCAGGTGGATGTCGGCCTTTTGGGAGGTCTTCACAAAGAAATTTTACTGTTTCAGTCATTGTCAGACCACAAGCTATATTTAGGTAGTGGTGTTCGCTAAGTCAAGTGTAACTGTTGTTATTATTAATCATACTACTGTGTCACGCTAAAAATAGCTTTATTGCCATGCTGCCGTACTGAAATTCTTCGCATCGCTTCTTTTAGCTATCAGATCCTATTTTAGTAGATCAGATAAATGTAAACGCTTCCAGTTGTTGTGCACTGATTCTTGAGACATGGGACAAAATGGACACATTTTTCAGATAATTTCCCTCAATTTAAGGAGTTCTTGTTAATAGCAGCAACATACATGCATAAAATGACTACTGCATTTAAAGCATGTGTGAAAAGCTAAATATATGTATTTTTTTTCAATACCTTTCAGATTTTCTTTAATAAATGGAGCTGACATTCAGTTTCAAACATCCTGAAGTTAAATGCTAGATTTTAGCATTGTAGTTGACCTATCTTTTGTATAGCAGCCCTCCTGCCGCACATATTTTGCCTGTACAATCAGGTTTAATTCTCTCTCTGTCCCTCCCTACGTGTTTGACATGGCATTAAACAGATCTATGAGTTGTACCTTTTGTACCTCCTCAATAACCTAGTCCGGAAGGTTTGGAACTCAATACATGGAGACTTTCATTCAGTCACAAAGCGCAGTCTTTATATGCAGTCAGCTGATGCAAAGATGATCCGCGCTGGAGTCGCGCAGCTGAGAGGAGCCGCCGTCTGGACTTCAGCCAGGGTCAGGCCGCGGAGAGCCGGTCCGGCCCGTGGATGCTGAGAGAGAGAGATGCCATGGGGAACAATAGTGGCTCTATGCGTCCGCTGGCAGCCGTTCTCATCTCTCATTCACGATTTTCTTTCCTTTCTCCTCAGGGTTTGCCAGGATTGCCGGGCGTATCTGGGGCGGCAGGTTACCCTGGCAGGCAGGTGCAGTGACCGATATCCACTAAAAAAAAGTCTTACTGATTCTGTGTCACTACTTCTTTAAATTTGATCCTTAATTTAAAATGAATGTCAGACAGTTGTTCAGAATGTACCACACGGTATACTGTGCATTGCCAAGTATTTTTAAAAGTAGTATGTGAAACAGAAGGATAAACATTTTAAAAAGTAGTATACTACATTGATGTTAATGGTCTCACTATATTGCATAAATAATTCAGAAAGTGGCATCCAGTTATCATATTCAAAATGTTTTGTTTTTCTTTGCAAGTTTATGTAAAAGTTTCCCAAACCTTGACAGTCCAATATCAAATCAATATATGCTCAAAAATATCTAAAAATAAATAATTTTGATTCTATGTTACTTATTCTTGATCCTAAATTTGAAAAATATTCAATTTAATTCTTGTTAGTAGATTTGTTTGCTCATGGCATAGGTGGCATGGCTTATTAAAAATTTCTAAATGTCTTGTCCAGTAGTTGGCGCTGTCCCTTAATTGCTCCAGTACCATCTGGGCATGGTGGTGATGACATACACCAAATTTTGTTCCAATAGGCCAAAGCGATTAAAAGACATGGCCTTCTGTCCTGTTCCTTGCCATCGAATAGGCCCTGTTTACACCTGGTATTAAGAGGCATTTTGGTTGATCGGATCACGAGTGGACGAGGGAGACACTTTCCTGTTTACACCTGGTGTTTTAATCCGTATCTTTTGTCCACCTTCAACCACTTCTGTCCTGATTTCTTTGAGGGGAGGGTATATGTATTGGCTTTTTCAGATCTTTCGATGTAATGGATGAAATAAGCTTGCGCAGTTTACATATGAAACGCACTTGGAAACGAAGGAAAAACACACAGAGAGCATCAGCTTTAGTTTCTGCTCTGAGAGTCGCGAGATCACGCCAAACGCTGAGAGTGTGTGTTAGAAATCAGGAATGGAGAGAGAACATTGTGCTTGGTATGTTTTTCATCTTCAAACCAAACTTAGGTCTCAAAGTTTAAATCCGTCTGGCTAGTGCAATTCCCATAATGTTAGGTCAGTACGCGGAAAGTAGGCGGTCTTTTGTGCCTGTTTGAACATATTCGACAACATGAGCGTTACGAAATGCAATCACTACAAAAGAAATCCGATTGAATGCGTTTTCGACTACCCCTGGAAGTGGTCGAAAGGGGACAAGCTCAAAACATTTTAGACCTCGTTAACACCTGTATTTAGCTTCGTTCACTTGTGATCCGATCGACCAAAATGCATCTCAATGCCAGCTGTAAACAGGGCCCTGAATTTGAAATATTAAATTAAATTACTGTAAGTAGATTTATTTGCTCATAGCTAAGGTTGAGATTTTAGGCGTATGGCTTATTTAAAATTTCAAAATGTCATGTCCAGTAGGTGGCGCTGTCCCTAAACTGCTCCAGTACCATCAGGGCATGGTGGCGATGACATACACCAAATTTTGTTCAAATGGGCCAAAATGTTTCAAAGATACAGCCTTTCATCCTGTTCCTTGCCTTCGAATCGAATTATATTTTGAAATATTCACTTTGATGCTCAATTTAAAATTAATTTCAGGCAGCTGTTTACAATTTAATGCACGGTATACTGTGAAACAATACACAATACTCAATGAACATTTTAAGGCAAGACACCACAGGTGAATGGTGTAAAAAATCTAATAGATATCACCACATACTTCTCAAATTAATTAATCAAAGAACACAAAACAATTGTTTTGTATTAGTTTTCTGACATTTTATCTTTAAAGATGTATAAATATTATGAATAAATTATGTATAAATATACATATTTCTGTTCTGGAAGTGTATGCACTAGTTTGCATGTATTTCCAGAATAGAAATATGAACATTGGATAAAGCCAGTGTTCATTTTATTGACATATTTAAGTTTCATGATGTCTGATGTGTGTACAGTATATGTGAATGTGTGTAACATTAAAGTCTTTCGTCTCTCAGGGTTTGGGAGGACCAGAGGGAAACCCAGGACCTAAAGGTGTTAATGTACGTACAGCTGTTGCCTCACGCTTTCCTGTTCAAACAGTGTCAGAACTCTTACATTATCCCACTGTGAGCCGCAGGATCAGATAAAAGAGAGAGAGATATATAGAGAATATTGAAAGAAGAATCGAGAGAAGATCAGATCCTTTTAAATTGTTCTGTTTTTAATGCTTTGATTCTTGACACGTGGGACAAAACCAACAACTTTCCCTGCCATTCGTTCTGAAAATTACCATCAGAACGACCATAACGCATCAATGACCATAACGCAAAACTTCAAATAGATTCAAATAGATATTAAATACTCCTCTTTTATAATGTTTCACAAAGTCCCTGCTAAACATTCATAAAATCTGTCTAAATCAAAGTACAAAATTCAATTCAAGTTTAATGAGGCAACACAACTGGTGAGTTTTATAGTTTTTTTTTATGATTTCATGATTTTTTAGATAATATCCCACAATATAAGTAATCTCTTTTAGTAGCAACAATACGATAAATAAATAAATAAAATGCAGCTGCATTAAATACAAATATATTTTTGTCAACATCAGATTTTCATCAATAGATAGAGCTGAAAATCAGTTTTTAACATCCTGAAGTTCAATGCCTTATTTTTTAATATTTATAATAAATATTTGAAATGTTTTTGTATCTGATGTTGCTGTACAAAAATGAATAGATTTTTTTAATATAGTTTCAGGATTTTTTGAAAATTTCCATCAATTTAAGTAGTTCCTGTTAGTAGCAGCAACACAATAAATATAAATAAATAAATAAAATGGCTGCTGCATTTGATACATGTGCGAAGTATATGCTTTTATTGTCAGCACCTATTAGATTTTCATCAATAGATGGAGCTGAAAATAAGTTTAGAACAAAACATCCTGTATTTCTAGATTTTACAATATTTATCATAAATATTTGAAATGATTTTTGTATCTGATGTTGCTGTTGTAACATGTAGTTGCATGCTAATGCAGGTGAATCCATCTGAACAGATTTTCATCTCAAACAATCATCTAAACAATTCTACGATATATGAGCTGTATGTCTGCAGTCCTCTAGCCTGTTTTGTCCCAGTCCTCAAGAATCAGTGAGCTGTATCAAGTCGAAAATGAGACTGCTGCATCTCAGAGATTTTGCATGTTTCAGAAACGCAATTCCTTTCAACATCTGGCAGTGTGCCGCAGCACAGGAATGTGCAGAGACAGGAGGAGGGCCGTTTCTTTCATCTTTGACTGATAGTACATGTGATCTCACTTAACAAGACAGAAGAACTGTACATATAACGATTCGTCCACTTCCAGCAAACAAAAACACCAGCCAATCTCTCACTCACCGCTTTGAAGGATTTGTGTCCAGTGCATGTGGAAGAGATGATATCACACCTGATGCTGACATCATATTGCTCTGTTTTATCGATGTGTGTAAGCTGATTTATGTGTACATTAGTTGTAAATTACTTTAACAGCAATATACATTTTTATAAGGTGACATATAAAATGAGGATGATAAATGAAGCTGTATCTTGTAGTTCAGGGTGAATCAGATCTGTGTTAATAATCTGTTGATCATCCAAATTATTTTTTAAATCAATGTGGCCAAATATCTCAATCGAACAAAACTTGTAAGTAGATTGGTTTGCTCATATTATAGGTGGAGATTTTAGGCTCATGGCTTATTTAAAAATTCAAAATGTCTTGTCCAGTAGGTGGCACTGTCCCTAAACTTCTCCAGTACCCTCAGGGCATGATGGTGATGACATGCACCAAATTTCGTTCCAATCTGCCAAAGTGTTTTAAAGATACGGCCTTCCGTCCTGTTCCTTGCCTTCAAATTTCTCGATGTATTATACGTAAATGGTACATCAGAGCGCTTTTAACAACTTCATAGTATCAGGATTATGTGTCCACAATTTGGGGACTATTTGATAAAAGATATAGGAGGAGTTTGAAAAATCTAAACATGCAATTTTTAGTTTTTGGAGACGTTTGTGTTTTCTGTATCAGGGCTTCATCGGACCTCCAGGAGTTGCAGGACCGCCAGGACTGGAGGGAGAGAGAGTGAGTTTAAAAGCACAATTATACAATCGTCATTTTAAATTAAATGCAAGAATCAAGCAGATGACATTTGCATGAATTAGAGCGAGGTAACATGCTGTTGAATACTATAGAAAATCTTTTTGAATCTTATCTCAGTTCGAAAACACAGTAGAGTAGTGCACTTACAATGGATATTTAGTTGGCCAGCATGTAGGAATGTGAATAAACTGCTAAAATATTCCACTATCTTAAACAATTATACATTACATTTTAACATGAGACCGTTGAGGTCACCCACCAGCCCTGTCTCTAGTCAATTTCACTTGGAATTGTCTCTAGCTATCATTTGGTACATGCAGCAGAACATGTTTACTGATTCATTTGTACGTTTACACCTTGCCCCAAAGCATGCTTTGCTCATTTTACGTACTGATGGACGAGTCAAAGCGATCACAGGCCGCAGATGCTGTTTATATCTACAGTATTTCCTTATATCAGCTGCTAATGTTTCGTCCGGACATGTTAAACTGACAAACACACTTGGGATGTTTAGGGCCGAGCGTTGTCAAATCTGCCATCATTCTGGGATTTACAACAAATCTCAACACAGACCCAAATTCCCAAATGAATGACGTGATCCTGGAAACACACAAGACAACATCAATCTGAAGTGGGAAACACTTCAGATTGATGACACCCCCCGGCTCAGAATGATCGATGTGTGTCAGATCAGATTTGTTTGTAACTGCAATCATCTCGATGTGTTCCAGGGAATTCCGGGTCCGATGGGAATCAAGGGTCCCAAAGGAAGACAGGTAAACTCTCTCTTCCTTTATAAGCATTAGTCAGGGGTTGTCATGCAAATGAGCGATGCATATTTAAATCAGATTACTTATGGGTAAAGAAAAGCAAGAATCTGTTCTTGTCATCTGCCGTCCAGCTGTGAAGCCAATGCATTATGCAGATGAAAGACATTATGCATGTATAAAAGTTGCATTAGCATTAGTAAAGGAATTGAGAGGGTTACCGGTATTCTAATTGATGTGTTTGTGGGAAACACTTTCTGCCTCTAAAGAAAAAACAATAGGAATGCCACAGAATCTGCTATTCATTGTACAATAGCTGAAAATATTCTGCGATAATCTGCAATAACTCATTATTCTGTTTTTGTGATTTTAGAGTAAATATTATGTGAAATATTATTAAATTAATTATTATTAAAACACATTAAATTTCATTAAATCATGTACTACTAATAATAACAAAAAGAAAAAGTGTTACATTTTATTTAATACTTTTATATATATATATATATATATATATATATATATATATATATATATATATATATATATATATATATATATATATTTAACATTTAGGTTCAGCAATTGTACGTACATTTTATTTTCTTCCATTAAATTATATAACAATAATAATAACAATAATAATAATGAAATATTATTATATAATAATAATTATTATTATTTAAAAATTTATAATTATTTACATATTCTTAATGATTTAATTTTAAATATTCAACATTAGATTTTATTATTATTCATTATATTATATATAAATGATTTTTATTATATAAAAATTATTTCTATTATTATTTCAGCCAGTAGATGTCTATATAGTATAATATATATATATATATATATAATCGGCCATTAAAAACTTTATGGTTTTCAATCAGGGGTCCTCAGACATTTGGGGATCTGTGTAGATGTTTTAAAAAATATATACTTTCCTGTATCTCAAACAGTAGAGCGTTGGCGCTTGCAATGCCAAGGTCATGGGTTCGATTCCCAGAGAAAGCAGGAACTGATAAGAATGTAAATGTGTACCTTGCAATGCAATGTAAGTCGCTTTGGATAAAAGTGTCTGCCAAATGCATATAACTATTTGATTCAAAATTTGCCCATGATCTGTTAAGGGCAATATTATAATGTAGCGTTTTATAATGTTATCGTATTTTCATGTGAGAAACTCTTGATAAAGTTCATATCAGCCTTGTAAAATCTCAGCTGATTTAGTTTGAGTTGTGCCTGAGAAAGCCCTGAAACATCACATTAGAGCTGTTGTGCCAGCTGGGCTCGCTGCCCGTCGTCTGCAGGAATGATTAATCCCAGGCGTCTTGAGTGAGGATGAAAGCTTGCTGGAAGACTTTCAGAGGCGCTGGGCTCAGAGAGACACAAGCAAACATGCAGACGGACAACATACTGTAAAACACTCGTATTTACACTGCAGATTCTTTACTTTTCTTTAGAGCAACATGCACTTATCATGTATAGAGAAATTAAGTAGAGTCAAACAACTTCAAGATCAAACTAACTGTTCGGATGTGTGTGATGTCATGGAAAAGCATTACCTCAGGACACGAGCGTTCAGATGTTTGAATGTCAGCGTGACTGATGTGAGACTGACAGCGTTTGAGCTGATCTGAGATCTTTTACAGGGTGTTGTTGGCGACGCGGGCGAGAGAGGATCTCCTGGACCTGACGGAAACCAGGTACGCGTTTCTCTGCCATCAACACTGCACTGGATTTGTGTCACGCTTTCCAGTACTAATATCTCAACATTATTAAAAAAGACCATGTTCTTCTCTGTTTCTGAACTCCTGAAACGCCTCCATTGTAGTCTTGAGTTTCTTCCGGGAACGAACACGTCACAATTATTCCTCATTATAATAATTCATACGCAGAATAAAGGGGCGGGGCCTGGTTGAGTTAGTTAGTAGTGTGTTAAACTGGTGGTTATGGTAGGGGGCGGGACATTTCCCAAACACACTCGAAGCACTTGACCAATCACAACACACTGCTCCAGCCGACCAATCAGAGCACAGTGTGCTTTTCAGAAGGCGGGGCTTCATAGAGACAGGAAGTAAACAGAGCGTTATTGACAGACTGGGAAGAGAGGAGCCGCAACAATGGAGAATATGAGGAAAATAATCAACATTCAAGCAGGAAAACCTGTTCTAGTAGAGCACAACATCAAGACTTTGTGAAAGGGCAAAATATGGGCTCTTTAAATTAAGATACATTTACTTGAGAAGCAAAATTATTGAAGGAACAAACCTAAAGGATCCTAATTTTATTATAACATAAAAGTTATCAATACAGCTATTATGATTATCAATAGGAAATCAAAATGAATTTAAAGAAAATCTTTCTTGATTGTAACAGGCCTAAACTTCCCATGTGATGTAATTTAACTTTGATACAATGTCCGAAATTAAACAAAGTATCAAATAAAAATGTATCCAGATAGTCAGATTCTCCTTGTTTAATCCCATTATAATTTATTTCAATTTATGATAGAAATTCCAATAGGAGTCTATATACATGTGCATAGAGGATATTTTGACTATAGATGGTGTTTCCACGGTTTTGGAAGAGTAGTATTGTGCTGAAACCCCAAGCAGCTGTTGGGATATCTTTGATGTCTTCTGCACAAAATCAGTGATAAATAAAAGAAAAGAAGTTCAAATATGTTTGAAAATAATGTTACATGCTGACAGAAGTGCAGAGCTGTTTCTCATGGTTTTGTGTGTTTCAGGGGCCCGTCGGAGGAACCGGCAGCAGTGGATTCCCAGGCCTGAGAGTGAGTCCTATACACACACACACACACACACACACACACACACACACACATAAACACAGAGTTCAATCCCGACGCAGAATCTTCGTCTGGAGACGTGCGGATATAACTTCATATATCGCCGATACCGAGAACCGATCATTCAGAATGATACCAATAGTTAGGAAAACAAATCTCTCTCAACTAATGCTGTAACTGTACTGGGAATCCTCTCATTTGGTAAATTACTATAATACTAGAGGTTAAAATTAACAACAGGGCCCTTTATAACTGCTATTTTTTAAAGAAATAATGATCACACTCAAATAAAAACTGAAATGTTTGTATGTAACTCAGTTGCATGTAAGGTAGTTTTCATAAACACTTGTCTTCATGACAAATTTATTCAAACACACATATATAATTAACAGTAAATAAGCTTCTCTATAGTGTTTTATAGCTAACTCTCCTGAGGTAAATGTGACGTTATATCGTTCTCAAGCTGTTTTATTGACGTCTTTCTGCGGTTAAAACACTGATTGATGGATTTCATGCGACATGATTCCTTTCAGGAAGTTGTTCTGTATCTTTCAACATTTCTTCTGATGTTTGTTGATGTTTATTTGCTGCTGGAACTAGTAGTAAAGATGAAGAAATTACTCTACAACGATCAGCTCCTTGAGATTATTGTACGGGAAGTGCTTCATATTTCAAACATAGCCTGCGTTAATTTAACAGTTATTGTGTTATTTCCGCATAAACTTCAACAGCCCTAAATTCAACACAAGAAAGATTCTCTTCACACACAGTATGAGTTGCAGTCTGACAGATTTTTCATCCCTCTTTTGATTGACAGTCATGGCCTAATGGTAACAGAGTTGGACTGGTGACCCAAAGGTTGCTGGTTCGATTCCAGTACCGGCAGGAATATGACTGAGGTGTCCTTGAGCAAGGCACCTAACCCCCAATCGCTCCCCGGGCGCCACGCAAGGCTGCCCGCTGCTCCGGGTGTGTGTCTCCACGTTTGCAGTGTGTGTGTGTGTGTTCACTACTCACTACTCTGCTCCTAATGTGTGTGCACTTACTTGGATGGGTTAAATGCAGAGGTCAAATTCCAAGTATGGGTTACCATCACGTGTCACTTTCACTTTCACAGGATATAATCTGCTGATCATCGGCTGTTTTTAAACAACCGGCCGATAGTGAAAATAATGTATTTTATCGGCCGATACATCTGTGCATCTCTGCTTCAAACAAACACTAACAACAGGGATTTATGTGCAAATGAGACATATTCATTAACTGAAATAAAATAAATGTCAACTAAAATAAAGTAAAATATAAAAGAAACTGGTCTGCCTAAACCTCAATACACCACTTTTATAATTTACCCTTTTGTAACCTTAGTTACATTACTTTGTAGAAGTATTCTGATTATTAAAGTAATATAGTTTGTTTGCATAACCGTGTACAGCTTTCAGTTGTGCATGAATACAGAATCAGATTCAGACCCTGATGTAAAGTTGTTATCTGGTTTTTCTGAGGTCTTTTGGTTGGTTTTCAGCAATGTGTTCTGCTACTGTACAGAGTTCAGTCCCGCCGGCAGCTCCTGTCAAGAGAATATTAATAATACTTTGTGTGTCCTGGCATCTTAAGATAAACTACAGGATGAGAAGATAAACTGCTGGATTTTAGGCGAGATGAAAAGATACAGAAAGCACTTGAGGTCATAGTCACTCAACATTTACAGTTAATCATTTAGCAGATGTTTTTATCCTAAGTGACTTACAAAAGAGGAGAACAAAAGAAGCAATCAAACCAACAATAGGACAACAATATGTAAGTGCTGTGACCAGTCCCAGTTAGTCTCCTAAGTTTTTTATAAATATATAGAATGGTAAGTGTGAGTATTACTGTGTCAAGTGTTGATGATGAAGACTTCAGCAGTTTCTTAAATTTGGCTAAAGACTCAGCAGCTCAGGTTGAGTTCAGCAGATCATTGCAGGTTTATGAGGAGAGGAGTGACGTGTGTCTCTTCGGCTCGATATACACACTCTTGCTGCAGCATCTGGATCAGTTGCAGAGGTTTGACAGTGATGCTGGAAGGAGAGAGCATTACAATAGTCCCGTCTGGAGAGAACAAGAGCTTGGAGAAGGAGTTGTGTAGCTCCTGTAGGAAGGGCCTGATCCTCCTAATGTTGTATAAGACAAATTTGCAGGACCGGGCAGTTCTAGCAATGTAGTCTGTGAAGTTCAACTGATCATCAATATCAACTCAAGGGTTCCTGGCTGTCCTAGATGGAGTTATTGATGATGAACCTAGCTGAATGGAGAAGCTGTGATGAAGTGTTGAGTTGGTCGAGAACACAAGCAGTTCTGTCGGATCATTGGGTTGGAATGAGAGGCTGCGTGTCATCAGCATAGCAGTGATAGGAAAATCCATGTTTCTGAATGACAGATCCTACTGATGACATGTAGATGGAGAAGAGAAGCGGTCCCAGCACTGAGCCCTGAGGCACTCCAGTAGCTAGATGATAGCAGCGATAGGAAAAGCCATGTTTCTGAATGACAGATCCTACTGATGACATGTAGATGGAGAAGAAAAGCGGTCCCGGCACTGAGCCCTGAGGCACTCCAGTATCTAGATGATAGCAGCGATATTAAAAGCCATGTTTCTTTATCACAGATCCTAGTGATGACATGTAGATGGAGAAGAGAAGTGGTCCCAGCACTGAGCCCTGAGGCACTCCAGTAGCTAGATGATAGCAGTGATGGGAAAAACCATGTTTCTGAATGACAGATCCTAGTGAGGACATGTAGATGGAGAAGAGAAGTGGTCCCAGTACTGAGCCCTGAGGCACTCTAGTACCTAGATGATAGCAGTGATGGGAAAAACCATGTTTCTGAATGACAGATCCTAGTGAGGACATGTAGATGGAGAAGAGAAGCGGTCCCAGCACTGAGCCCTGAGGCACTCCAGTATCTAGATGATAGCCGCGAAATTAAAAGCCATGTTTCTTTATCACAGATCCTAGTGATGACATGTAGATGGAGAAGAGAAGCAGTCCCAGCACTGAGCCCTGAGTCACTCCAGTATCTAGATGATAGCAGCGATATTAAAAGCCATGTTTCTTTATCACAGATCCTAGTGATGACATGTAGATGGAGAAAAGAAGCGGTACCAGCACTGAGCCCTGAGGCACTCCAGTATCTAGATGATAGCAGCGATAGGAAAAGCCATATTTCTGAATGACAGATCATACTGATGACATGTAGATGGAGAAGAGAAGCGGTCCCAGCACTGAGCCCTGAGGCACTCCAGTAGCTAGATGTTGAGTCTTAGACACCTCACCCCTCCACGACACCCTGAAGGACCTACTGAGAGGTAAGACTTGAACCATTGGAGTGTGGTTCCTGAGATGCCCTTCATCATGAAGATTGACAGGAGGATCTGGTGGTTAACTGTGTCAAACGCAGCACACAGATCCAGGAGGATGAGAACTGAGGATTTGGAAGCTGCTCTTGAGCCTCAGAGCTTCAGTAACCAAGAGCAGAGTGACGTTTTTGAAACCAGACTGGTTGTCGTCCAGGAGGTTGTTCTGTGTAAGAAATGTAGAGACTTGGTTGAACATGACTCGCTCAAGCACATTTCAAGTGTTCAAGTCTCACAAACATCACATCAGGGTTTTTTAGCAGGAGTTTAATAAGCAGATAACATTGCTCACAGACATCATTGAGATACTATTATAGCTAATATATATATATATATATATATATATATATATATTTTTTTTTTTTTAAAGTCTACATAGCTTTTATTCATTTTATTTCAGCTTTAGTTATTTTAGTTGTTATTTTTGTACACCATGTTAAAATAAAAATGAAAAATTTTGCTTTGACAACTAGCTGAAATAATATATTTTAGTTCATTTAAATGACTTGCCCTTAAATAAAGCAATCCAAAAATAATGCTAAAATGTTAATAAATTAATTCATTGATTTGTATGTTTTATCAACAGTTTAATTTTGTTTTTAATAATTTATTAAAATATTTTAACATTAAATTAATTATTTAATTTTTGAGTAATTTTGCCATCCATGATTTTTTTATTAGTTGTTGTTTTATATAAATATGTCTGTATAGTTTTTATAAATGTTTATTCCAGTTCTAGTTTTAGTTTAGTACATCAAGTTAAACTAAATGTAAATGATAAATGTTGAAAATATATATTTTATTGTATTTCAGTTCATGTTTATTTCATTTCAAGTAACGAACACCATGGTTTTAGTTTTAGCTAACAATAATAAACCTGTTAAATTCACTCTTACATACCTCTTCAACTCCTTTCCTTCATTGGTAATGTGTGTTTCCAGGTTTGATTGCTGCCATATGTTCGGCTCCTGCAGGTCTGATTCATGAGTTAAAAAAGCCAATGTTGTGTTCAGTAGGCAGTCTCTAACAATCGAGGACTCCTCTGGTTGTTCCGGCTTTAAAACACACATGTCCGAGGCTGGCCGAAGCCCCAGAGTCTCGTAAAGCGGCGGACAGAGATATCAGACGCGTTTCTCTGCTGTCGGGATGTCAGGCGGGAAGATTTAAAGCTGGATGTTGCAGATTCTTGATGCGTTTTCATCCTGCCTTCGCTGTTGTTACTGTATCTGTCGGACGTCCGTTTCTCAGATGATGATCCGTGTTTTCATCTTGGTGACGGAGAGGGTGTGAGTTTCACACCCAAAATCAGTTTTATGCAATGAAATGCCCAGTTGATTCCTGCTCCGATATGTTGAGTCGGACACGCTGAAATGGGAAGTACATGAAATAGAGACAAAATAAAGGTTACAAAAGGGGTTTTTCTCAGCGATGCTGTAGAAGAAACATTTTTGTTTCCCTAAAAAACCTTTCATTTTTTTCTTAGTGTGTGAAGAACATTTTTTAAAGGGGTGGTATAATGCCCTTTTCACAAGATGTAAAATAAGTCTCTGATGTCCCCAGAGTGTGTATGTGAAGTTTTAGTTCAAAATACCTCACAGATATTTTTATATAGCATGTTAAAGTTGTCACTTTTTGAGGGTGAGCGAAAACACGCCGTTTTGTGTCTGTCCCTTTAAATGCAAATGAGCTGCTGCTCCCGGCACAGGGGGCGGAGCTTCAACAGCTTGTGTAATTTTACCTCACACAGACATGCACTGAAAATTTGAAAAACGTTTAGCCTTTAATGTTCAAACTGGAGTCAGACAAAGATGGAGAGACTCAAAAAGAAGTGACAACATGTAGAAGCAACATTTCTGAATGGTTAGTTGATGAATTTATGTAGATGATGTGTAGTTATCTTTTAGTCATTGATTAGCATATTCTGTCTTGATAATCTATAAATCATGCTCCCGGGGGCGGGGTTTATGTAAATTTTAGGGTTTGTGATGTCACTAACCCGGGAGGAATGTCCTGTAGTTCCTATCAGCCGTTTGTTGTAGTCCTTAAAAGCAATTTCTTTAAAAGAAAATATCTTTGCTTTGAACTTTGAGTGTTGTAACTTTGCAGATGTTGTTTATGCTCAAACAGCAACATTACACACTTACTAAAGTTAGAAAAGTGAAATTATAATCAACCACCCTCCATAAAGAACCTTTTATGGAATGATTCGATTCCATTGATGCCTGGTAAGAAGCTTTATTTTTATGAGAACAAGAGAGTCCTGCTTCTGTTCATGATCCGTTATTTCATGCCGGCTGATGCTGTGAAACAAATCGTTCGGTTCTTTACATTAATATAAACTATAAACCATAGTTCAAATGGTTCGGGTCACTTTTTGAAGAGAAGTTAATACTTGTATTTATCAAAGACTCATTAAATTGATCCGAAGCGACAGTAAAGACATTTATAATGTTACAATAGATTATGTTTCAAATTAATGCTGTTCTTTTGAACTTTCTATTCATAAAATAATCCTGAAAAATAACATGTATGACTGTTTTCAACATTGATAATAATCATAAATGTTTCTTGAGCATCAAATCATCATATTATAGTGATTTCTGAAGGATCATGTGACACTGAAGACTGGAGTAATGATGCTGAAAATTCAGCTTTGATCACAGGAATAAATTACACTTTACTATATATTCACATAGAAAACTGCTGATTTACACTGAAATAATATTTCACCGTTTTTACTGTATTTTTGATCAAATAAATGCAGCCTTGGTGAGACTTCTTTCAAAACATTAAAAATTCTCACAGACCCTGAACTTTTGAATGCAAGTGTTTCCTTTTTTTATTACGTTGCTCGTCTAAAGATCCCAGAATCAGCTTGCACTAACTATTATCTGTGAATCTGACATATTAGCACATTTCTCTCCGGGTTCAGAGGTTTTGAATATCATATTCCCTAAATACAGACAATAAGTCATTTTCTTCTTCTCTTTCTTCTGTCATTTCTTTATGACGTGTGACGGACAGAAAAGCTTTTTTATGGCATGTGTGTGATCTGTGTATCCATTAAGACCTCTCAGCTCCAGATGTGCAGATCTCCTTCAGGCCACACGTCTATTAAAGCCATTACCATGTTTTTCGCACATGTACTATGGTAATACCATGGTATACTGTTAATGCTTGAATTGATGTAATGATTTGAAATGTTTCCTCTAGTACATTATTTTACTTGTTGTTCACTCATAACAGCCACTCATGCTCTATACCGGTCAAAAGTTTTTAGTTTTTAGTTTTTGAAAGTCTCTTATACTCACCAAGGCTGCATTTATTTGATCAAAAATACAGTAAAATCAGTGAAATATTATTCCAATGTAAAACAGCTGTTTTCTATGTGAATATATAATAAAGTGTAATCTGTGATCAAAGCTGAATTTTCAGCATCATTACTCCAGTCTTCAGTGTCACATGATCCTTCAGAAATCAGTATAATATGATGATTTGATGCTCAATAAACATGTATGTTTATTATCAATGTAACTATGATACATTTTATTCTTCAGGACTCTTTGATGAATAGAAAGTAAAAAAAAAACGCATTTATTTGAAATAGAATATTTTGTTACATATATAAATGTATTTACTGTAACTTTTGAGCAGTTTAATGCATCAGTGATGAATAAAAGTATTGATTCGTGCAGTTTTCCTGTGGGCTCCGGGTGAAATGGAGGCTGGTTCCAGACATACATGCGGTTTATTGTTTACTCTCTGACGGGACAGAAAGCCTTTAATGAGAAACAGCCTCACAAACTGCACTGTTAGAGAAGCTGAGCACAGACCACAGGCTCCGTACCTTGACATGCTTTAAAATATACAGATATGACCAGAAAATATTTTAGAACAATATATTGTTAAAGGCATACGCTCATTTTTCCTCCCCAAATTAACTAAATTTAATTAATGAATCAAAACATCATCAATGCTTCTTCCAAAACATAATTTTTCCCTGCTATAGAAAAAAAAAATTCCCAAAAAATATATTATTACTTTTTTCATTTTAAAAATCATTACATTATTTACATTTTTAATTATTATTTAAATTTTTATTTCAAGGGGGGGTCATATGCACATGATAGTTACAGTGCCATGTTGCCTATACCATCTTTTCCCAAAGAATATGCTTGTAAAAGAAAAAAGTTCCTCCTGCAAGATATATCGTACATTAAAACTTTCCCTTGACCTTCTGTCCTGCTCTTGAGTGACAATAAACACACTTTTTCCTCAGCGGGAGCCTGGTTAACTCTGTTCTCTTCGGGGGAACTGCACAAACCTGCGTGTGAGAGTTAAATCACAGGATAATGTGGATTTAGGACTTTGAGTTCATTGTCAGTTTGCAACATGTTGAAATTCATAGCAGACGAATGTCATGAAGGGCTTTCACGCCGGAGGATCCTTTTCATAGTTCCTAGAACTACTGGCGGAAGTTCCCGGATGTTGGCGTTTTCGCAGGATCTAGGAACGATTTTATTTCTAGGAACTCTTTTTGGAGGAACTGATTTACTCCTACATCAGAGTCGTTCCAGTCCAAAATTGTCATGCCCTTCACTCGCTAACTTCAATATTATGAAGCTGCAGACTACAGTCCCCCACCCAGAGTCCCACATTCTCAGACCCCTCGTTTTTCCAGACAGCGCCTCCTGCTGTTCGGAAGATCGTATAACACCCTTATCCAAATGCCATTGAAAACAATAGGATGCAATATTACGGTCTCGTTTTATTTAAAGTTATCCAAATAAATATTTGCGTTCCCTGCTTAATGCATCACCCTAATTATAGCCTATATATTTACTCCAGAAACTAACTCTAGAACATGTAAAACAGTGATAGATGAGTCTCTTAATCCAACATAACTTTGAGGAGACCGAGAGAAACATGATTATGTATTTCAGCTCAGCAACACTGAACATCTAACACACGAAATAACCTTTCATTACTGTCTACTTTCTATGAATAACAGTTCTATCTCATAATAACGTATTAGACAGATCGTAAACTAATGAACACGGAGAATACGAGCGCTGTGTGTTCTGCCGTTCTCAGCGCCGTCAAAATAAAAGTCTCAACAACAAGCGCGGCTCACGTCACAGAGTTCCTACTGGTGCTGCGAACGCAACCAGGAACATGTTCCTATGGGATCCATTAGTTCTCAGGGAACCATCCGGGTGACTCGTCCTGACAAATCTGTCATTCAGTGAATCTGTAAGTTATCAATCACTAAACTACAGTAAAGATGAACTGCTGTTGTACTGATGGAGTCTGTTCCTCTGTTCCCGCAGGGTGATCCCGGGATTGAGGGACCCCGTGGGATTCCTGGCATTGTGGGACCTCAGGTAACGGCCGTCAGTTACGCGTCAAGCTGTGTGATCTCTAACCTCATTGGCTGGACACTGAAGATCTTGTTCTCTCATTGGCAGGGCCTGAGCGGAGGGGCGGGGCCTCCTGGAATGAAAGGTGATAAGGTGATTTAAATATTTCTATTATTGCAGCGAACATGTGAAAGTATAAGGTTCATTCCTTTGTAATTATCTATGCATGATCTTTGGGATCAAAAAATAATTTTCTTCTTCAGTATTTTTGTCTTGTTTTCTAAACATTGGTGCTCATTGTCGGTCAAAAATGTTTTGGTTTTTTTTGTCAATTAAATGAATGTACTATATTTTAGTTTGTAAAATGTTTTTTGTTTAATATTTTGTATTTTTAGGGGATTTTTTTATACTAAATTATATTTACGCTGTATTTATAATCCATTTATTCACTTTTTGAGCATAGACCTGAAAATTCAATTTCCAACTTTAACTGTTGTAAATGTCGAATGCTTTAGAGCACAGACTTACGTTTGATCTTTTTTCAAAGACGACACTTGGCAGATCATTGTTTAAAAAGTGAACATAAAAAAGATACAGAATTTTACGTGTATTGTTATGAAAAATCCAAAAAAATACTATTTAAAATTTTTATTTTAAATATTTATTTTTAAATTCACGTTTTACTCTAAAACCGCAAGAGAATCATAGCCATAAATCTAAACAAATTGTGCTCCAAATCTGAGCTTGATATCTCAGTAAATGCTCTTTCAGTGAGAGTGCGTTCCGCTGCAGTACCAAACGCTTCCACTAGAGGAAATTCTCATTCATTTTAAATGCGCTCATTTCTGAACGCGAGAAACACAAGTGTGACTATTTATTTCAGGACCATTTAACCTTTTCCAATCATGTTCATGATTTGTGTGTGTGTGTGTGTGTGTGTGTTGACATAGCAAGTGCCAAAACCTTTACCAAGTTTCGTACCATTCCGATGAAGAAAGAAAAAAAAAAAAATTCGGTCAAAAATAACCGAAGAGCACCAGAGGGTTAAATCAAGATACATTTACTGGAGAAGCAAAATGACAAGATATTAAGTCTTGTTTACTGAACAATTAATTCAAATTAAGTGACTCAATTAATTAATTAATTAATTAATTCAAATAAAGTGACTCAATTATCATTTTAAGAGGGGGATAAATGCTGCGCGTTCGAAGTCAAAATGCAGCGCAGTTTGCATTCGATGTATTTATTTCAAACGATGGCTTATGATCTATTGTTGATGAATTATGACAATGTTTACTTTATGGTGTTAGTATTGTAATATGCTTTAGATGGTTGTAAGAGTCTGTATATTTTAGTTCACTCATATGAGCAGCTGGAAGCAGTAAAAACATTTAAAAATAATAGTCCCGGTATATTTTGGGTTTGTTTATAATTAAAACGCCCACATTTTGCAGAACATATTTTCTTTTCCTGGTTATTATTAGTATTTTCCTTACAAAATAAACTTCATTTAATTCAATGTTTACAATATACATAATTTCATAATTATTTAATAAATTCAATTCAACGCACAAATATTAAAAAGCAGCGCATTTCTTGTTTTCAAATAAATGTAATAATTTTAAAACATTTACTGAAATAAATTTAAATTAAATTTTTTATGTAATTAATTACATGATGTGCCGATGAATTAATCAAATGAATCGCAATTTAATCACACATCAAATCTGACAGAGTTAGTTACAAATTACTCCCAAAAGATTTAAAGTCATTATTGTGTTAAATGAGAAAAACTTCAAATAGACATTACAAAGAATATAGATATAAGATATAATATTTTCTCAGTCATAGTAAAATAACACTAGTTGGAATCTAGACAAAGAAGAAGCTCAAATATAATGTAGATTTTCATTTATGAAATTATTATTCTAATGTGAAAAAATATGTGCAAACTCTTACGTTGTGTTCTGTTCCTTGTATGTTTAATGTTGCGCTGTGTTTTGAGTGTTTTCTAAAATCTGTGATGCTGTATGATCTAGAGTGAACCTGGATTGAGGGGTGAACCTGGAGAAAGTGGTTATCAGGGAGACAAGGTGAGTGTCAAGAGAGTCAGAACGATATATTATCAACCTTTACATGGTCATGAAATTGCAAAATTGGTGCAAACCAACACAGACTGTCCACTGGAGACATTTGAAGACTACAAAAAGTATAGACTCAAAAGCTTGGTTCATGACATACATTAATTACATGTCTTAAATTTAAGCATTTATGTACAGTATTTGAATTGCATTTAATATTACCATCCATTTGGATTACACAGTTTTAGCATAAACTAATAAACTTGTCAGTCATAGCCTACATAAATGAAACCGAAATATTTCTGCACACACAAAATCATGCCATAGTTTATTAATAACTATTTGCAGCCATTTGATTCTGTTTAAATAATCATATTTTCTCATTCAAGAATCAGATTAAATCTGTTAATTAATGAAATTAATTCAGTTTAAAAGTGAAGACGGTTAAAATTGCGAACAAGCGATATTCAATCTGCTTAAATGTATGAGATTGAAACCAATTGGATTTATTGATGATAAATATATAAAACTAGACATTGTGTATTTAAAACACTTTCAGTTTATTAGTGCTATTGCAGAAATATGACCCGTTTCATTTATGTATGAATAACAAATATGCATCACTTTAGGTTTATTCGTTTTTCATGTTAAAACTGTGTGATACAAATGGATGGAAATTGTATATGCAATTAAAAAATCTTATAGTTTTTGAGTTAGATTTTTTTTTTTAATCAGTAATCATTAACTTTAGGTGAAGTAATGAAACTTCACTGGTCTTAGAGTGTGGGAATATTTTCTATGTCTATGGATTTGATGTTTGATGCAGACAGCGAGGAGACTTGGTGTTTTATTTGTGTTTCTCTTCCAGGGAACGGCTGGGAATCCCGGTCCAACAGGACCACGCGGAAAACCAGGACCGATTGTAAGACCAGTGTTTTTACTCTGTGTTAAATACACATGAAGCTCTGTGATGTTCTGTTGAGTGAACTACACTGCAGAAAATGATTTTCTTCCTCTTGTTTTCCAGCACAAATATCTAAACATTCTTAAAACACGATACTTTTGACTGGAGAAGCAAAATGACTTCAGATTAGGCAGAAAATGAACAGAAAATTGTGTCATAAATGACGGGAAATTTGGTCAATGCCGGGAAAGTGTTGCATCATAAATTATGGGAATTTAATTTGGTCAATGGCGGGAAAGCGTTGCATCATAAATTATGGAAAATTCTGTCAATGGCGGGAAAGCGTTGCATCATAAATTATGGAAAATTCTGTCAATGGCGGGAAAGTGTTGCATCATAAATTACGGGAAATTTGGTCAATGCCGGGAAAGTGTTGCATCATAAATTATGGGAATTTAATTTGGTCAATGGCGGGAAAGCGTTGCATCATAAATTATGGAAAATTCTGTCAATGGCGGGAAAGCGTTGCATCATAAATTATGGAAAATTCTGTCAATGGCGGGAAAGTGTTGCATCATAAATTACGGGAAATTTGGTCAATGCCGGGAAAGTGTTGCATCATAAATTATGGGAATTTAATTTGGTCAATGGCGGGAAAGCGTTGCATCATAAATTATGGAAAATTCTGTCAATGGCAGGAAAGTGTTGCATCATAAATGATGGGAAATTTGGTCAATGGCAGGAAAGTGTTGCATCATAAATTATGGAAAATTCTGTCAATGGCGGGAAAGTGTTGCATCATAAATGATGGGAAATTTGGTCAATGGCGGGAAAGCGTTGCATCAAAAATGATGGGAAATTTGGTCAATGGTGGGAAAGCGTTGCATCATAAATGATGGTAAATTTGGTCAATGGCGGGAAAGCGTTGCATCAAAAATTATGGGAAATTTGGTCAATGGCGGGAAAGCGTTGCATCAAAAATGACGGGAAATTTGGTCAATGGCGGGAAAGTGTTGCATCAAAAATGATGGGAAATTTGGTCAATGGCGGGAAAGCGTTGCATCAAAAATTATGGGAAATTTGGTCAATGGCGGGAAAGCGTTGCATCATAAATGATGGGAAATATGGTCAATGGCGGGAAAGCGTTGCATCAAAAATGACGGGAAATTTGGTCAATGGCGGGAAAGTGTTGCATCATAAATTATGGGAATTTAATTTGGTCAATGGCGGGAAAGCGTTGCATCATAAATGATGGGAAATTTGGTCAATGGCAGGAAAGTGTTGCATCATAAATTATTGAAAATTCTGTCAATGGCGGGAAAGTGTTGCATCATAAATGATGGGAAATTTGGTCAATGGCGGGAAAGCGTTGCATCAAAAATGATGGGAAATTTGGTCAATGGTGGGAAAGCGTTGCATCATAAATGATGGGAAATTTGGTCAATGGCGGGAAAGCGTTGCATCAAAAATGATGGGAAATTTGGTCAATGGCGGGAAAGCGTTGCATCATAAATGATGGGAAATTTAGTCAATGGCGGGAAAGTGTTGCATCATAAATGATGGGAAATTTGGTCAATGGCGGGAAAGCGTTGCATCAAAAATTACGGGAAATTTGGTCAATGGCGGGAAAGTGTTGCATCAAAAATGATGGGAAATTTGGTCAATGGCGGGAAAGTGTTGCATTATAAATGATGGAAAATTCTGTCAATGGCGGGAAAGTGTTGCATCATAAATGATGGGAAATTTGGTCAATGGCGGGAAAGCGTTGCATCATAAATGACGAAAAATTCTGCATAAACTCGCATAATTTTGTTGATTCTTTTCATTAACTTAATATCTTCAATCATTTCACTTCTCCAATAAATATATTTTGATTTAAAAATGTTAAGATATCTGTGCCGGAAAACAAGACAGAAACCCTGAGGAAAAACAGCATGTTTGCACATTTTGTGTGGTGTTTATGTGAGGTTTATAGTTGATGTTCTCTCTCTGAAAGGGGAAAACGGGTGAACCGGGCCCTCGAGGGCCTCCGGGGCCACCAGGACCTGAGGTGAGAACCATCACTCAGGAAAACCTGTCGGAATTGACTGTAATTGTCGGAACAACTAATGAACAAACGTCCAGTTTGAATTGAACATCTTCCATTTTGAAAACCCAGATTTTCACTTGATGTTCCTCGTTATTTGGGGTCCATGCTGTGATGAAACTTTCAGATGCTTCTGCCAGATAGAAATGAAAATCAATCACAAAAACAATTGGATTGTTAAGAAATTCTATTCAGATTTTGAAGGAAATTTGCATTTGTGTCTGGATTGTTGAAATTTGTTAAAAGCTTTCAATTGGACCTGAGAGCTTGATACTTTTATTGGAGCCAAAATACTCAATAGAGTGCATTAGTGCTGCCCACTTTTTTACTGGCGTTTGTTCCAGAAGTATTTTTCCCATTCTTTTCTCCCATTGTGATTTTTAAAAGTCTTTGTTAAAGTTACAATCCGTGAACCAAACCAAACCAACCAGCTATGAAGTGAACCAAGACATTACAACCTTTGATTTGAAGCAAAAAAAAATTGAAAAACGGTCAAAAAGACTAGACTGTGAACTTAACTGCTTAGTGAGGGAAAGCACTACAATCCCATGAAGCATTGCGAACGACATAATTGACTGAAAAATTATGGATAAATAATAAACTATTCATTTAAATTTGTTTATTATCTCTAGAAACAATATATTTTTAGTTTATTGCAAAATATGAATATGTAAATACAAATATTTAGGTATTTTGCCAGAATAGCGAAACTGGATTACATGCTTTATGGGACGGGGCGGAGCTAAAGTGCTCTCTTGGGTGTACTCTCTGATTGATGGAATGCTTTGCACAGCACTATGGGTAATGTAGTTTTCACTACGAATTCAGCTGTTAAACACGATTATTTTTAAAAATATGGAAATAATGGCTTCAACTAAACCATAAACCATCCATAAACAACCTCTGAGCTCACAGTAGGGATATCTTTAATGGTTTATAAGTCATTATTAAAAAAAAAAACAATTTCCCTATAAAGAAAACGAATGGGATTGTTACAATACATCTAGAAAGCTAGCCATTAGCTTTCCCATTTATCTCAATGGCATTTGCAAGCGTTTTAAAGGCCAGTAACTGAGGTGGTTTGGTTGTGTGTAATAATCTAATTGTGTTTGAAGGAATTTGGTGCATGTGGACATCAGATGCCTTCCTTCGTAGTTTAATATAACAGAACATTAATCACATTCGTGCTGTTTATAGTCTTCAATAAATAGCCTGAATTATGTCTTTTTTGGCAGGCATGTCTACTTCCTTGTTATTTGTGTTAGTTTTGTGTTTGGGGAAGATGATTTATCTCTTGTTAATCCCAAACATGATTGTGGCTCTTTATTAGTGTAAACACAGACGCATCAGTGTATTGCAAATGGATGAAACTCAACCAGCGCAGGAGTTTAGCGCCTCACATGCTAGTTTGATATCAGCTAAGTGGCTAGTAAGTTGCCCTCTTGTGGCACTTCTGTATTATTTTTATGTATACATTTTTAATATTTCATTGTTGAGGGAAAAAAATTCTAAAAAGGAAATTACTTTTGTTGATGCACATTCCTGGTATAATTGTGTACAGCAAAATGTTTGGAGATATTAAAACTTATAAAACTTTTTAAATTATTAATTAATTATAAAATATTATTTATACACAAATGATATTAAAAATGTATGATAATAAAAATAATAATAATAATTATTATACATTTTATATATTTAATATCTTGCTGCATTCAGAAATATTTTTTTAAGCAAAATATTAGACTTAAGGCATAATAATAGTGATTATGATTACGCAAATATTTATTTAATTTAAAAATGTATTTAAATTGCGATTATTTATTTTAAAATATAATAATCATTTAATTAAATCATGATTTGATTAAGTAGTATTTCTTATCAAAATATTACCAATAGTGTATAATTTTTTGTAATGATACAACTAATAATAATTATGTTATTATTAATTAATAATGAATAATATTAAATAGAAGTATAATAATAATGTTAATTTATTATTTGTTATAATTTGAATTAACGATAATTTATTATTATAATACATTTTATATATTTTTGTCTCATTGTGACATAAAATGGATTGCAAACTGTCAAATAAATCCTGAACTTCTCTTTGGATGGGTTTTGGATCTGACTGGTACCGTGACGACCGCTCGCTGTCCATTCACACCAAATGAAGTCAATAAGAGCATTTTTGTTGAATAACGTGATGGCATATCCAGTTAACCATTTAAAGAACTCTTTTTCATTAGTATAGAAAATACTAGTTATAAATGTAAACTAGGTCTTGCCTGACCGTAATTTATAGCAAGTGGGTGTGGTCTAATGTCAGGTGGGCGGAGCTTAAATGACAGCCGTTTATCACTTTATCAGGTGAACGTAAGGTGAAGCTCAAAATGCATTTTAATGTATTTATGCCCATGATTTTAGGGTTTCCCAGGAGACATTGGTGCACCAGGACCGAACGGCCCCCCGGGACCAAAGGTAGAGAAAACTTTTTGTGCAAATCCGGAATGTTTGTTGTACACAAAGCATAGATATATGCTTGCCTAGATTCCTATACACATCATATTTGTTCCAAAAAGGCAGGTATTAATTTTGTGTTGCCTTCTAAGATACCTTAATTTTAAGTGTAGTTTCACTCGTGATGCTGCTTAGATAGCGAGGCCGCTCACTAGAGTTCATTTGTTAATCTTACCCGGTGTGTGAGTCTCTGAATGAGAGACATGTGCTTTACCCAGGGTTCATCACTGTGTGTGTGTGTGTGTGTGTGTGTGTGTTTAGGGTATTCAAGGATCCCGGGGCCCCCAAGGATCACCAGGGCCAAAAGGAACAGAGGTAAAGTGATGTCTCCTGTCTCACACATCTATCTATCCATCCATCTGTCCGTCCGTACGTACGTCCATCTATCTATCTATCTCTCTATCTATCTATCTATCTCTATCTATCCATCCATCCATCATCCATCCATCCATCCATCCATCCATCCATCCATCCATCATCCATCCATCCATCCAATCTCTCTATCGTTCTGTCTGTCTACCCAGTAGGTATACAGTGTGTGTGATATCAGTTCAGTTCCCTTTCAGTCGCTCACGTTCGACGTAGTCGAAGTGTCGACTGATTGGGATCCCGCTTAGGGAGCCTGTCATCTTCGAGTACTGTTACTGTTCCGCCAAACCTGGCTCAAAAGAAAGAGCAAATTCCTCTGTTCCTAGGTCCCAAGAGGGCCAGACTGGTGGTGTGCGACGCTGTAAAGCCTTGCACCCCTCAGCCCCCTCTTGTATCGCCAGCCGGCAGCTGGGTGTGGTTCGAGGACCCGGTCACTCCTTCTCACGCACCCCCTGCCGTCATGTGGAGACAGGTAAATGTTGTGCACCACACTCAGACCCCGCTTCGGGCCTTCTGAGCGGGGTCCCTGCCCAACCCCGGGTACGTCTGTGGTACCTCTGGTTCCCTGCCCGGTTCGTAGAAGCCTGGAAAGTGCTTCCCAACTGGTCCAGTTGGTTCCTCCATACCATCAGACTCGATTCAGTTCGCCCGACGTACGCCCATGTTAAGCGCTGTTCTTTACACTTCGGTGTTAAAGGGTTAGTTCACCCAAAAATGAAAATTCTGTCAGTATTTACTCACCCTCATGTTGTTCCAACCCTGTAAGTCCTTTGTTCATCTTCGGAACACGAATTAAGATATGTTTGATGAAATCTGAGAGCTGGATCACTCCTCCATACTAGTGCATAGGCTTCTTCAGGGATTGAAACTTGCCAGCCCCGAAAAGTCATTAAAGACATTGTTAAAATAGTCCAAGTGACTACAGTGGCTCAATCTTAAGTTTATCAAACGACGAGAATACTTTTTGTGCGCAAAAAAAACAAAAATAACGACTTTATTTCAACTATTCATTTCCTTCTCTGTGGGCCTCGAGTCAGTTCACTAGTATAATAGCGTAAGCTTCTGTTGTTGTACGTATCACGTATCACCCACATGATCAGCGTCGGCCAATAGTGAGCCTACGTGTGACGTAGCTCTACGCTATCAGACTACGTTAACTGACTAGAGGCCAACAGAGAAGGAAATGAATAGTTGAAATAAAGTAGTTATTTTTGTTTGTTTTTGCACACAAAAAGTATTCTCGTCGCTTGATAAACTTAAGATTGAGCTACTGTAGTCACTTGGACTATTTTAACGATGTCTTTAATGACTTTTCGGGGCTGGCAAGTTTCAATCCCTGAAGAAGCCTATGGACTAGTATGGAGGAGTGATCCAGCTCTCAGATTTCATCAAAAATATCTTAATTCGTGTTCCAAAGATGAACGAAGGTCTTACGGGGTTGGAACAACATGAGGGTGAGTAAATACTGACAGAATTTTCATTTTTGGGTGAACTCTCCCTTTAAGCGAATGTGCCCTGTCATGCGCGCGGACATCGCACTCCTGCTGGCGAAGGATGCAATTGAACCGGTTTCTCCAGCCGATATGAAGACCAGCTTCTATAGCTCGTACTTTGTTGTACCCAAGAAAGGTGGTGGGTTATGGCCAATCTTGGACCTGCAACTCTTGGTTTGGGCCCTGTACAAGCCTCAAGTCTCGGTCTAAAACACCTCACAGCAGGAACATGTCTGGTCGGTGCTTTCAGAAGTGAGAAAGGGTCCCACTGAAATCTTTTCAGAGGCTCCTGGGGCATATGGCAGATGCAGCCACAATGGCTTCCTCCATATGATAACCGCTTCAGCACTGGCTTCACAGCCGAGTCCCAAGGTGGCCGTGGCAGAGCGGCACACTCCGTGTGACAATTACTTGGCCTGCCGCCAAACCCTGTAATCAGACCTTTGTTTCTCCGGGCCACCCGCCCCTAGAACAAGTGTCCACCAAACACCGGCTGAGGGGCCACGTACAATGGGCATGTAGTAACAGGGGTCTGGGCGGGCCTCCGATTGCATTGGCATCAACTGCCTCAAGTTGCTGGCAGTACACCTTGGTTTGAGACATCGCTGTTTAGCAAGCTTGTACTGGTCTGTACAAACACTGTGCTAAGTCAGGGAGGAGAACTAGCAGGTCTTACTAGTTGCCCCTTATTGGTCGAACCGGACCTAGTTCTCCCGAACTTATGCTCCTCTCGACAGCCCTTCCTGACCCATTCTTCTGAGACATTCTCAGGGATGGGGCACCGTTAGCACCCGTGTCCAGACCTCTGGAAACTCCATGTCTGGTGCCCAGAAAGGACGGGACGCCGAGGTTCTATGTGATCTACCACAACATGTCGTAGACGCCATCACTTTTGCGAGAGCACCCTCTACAAGGCATGCTTACGCCCTGAAGTGGAACCTGTTTGTTGAGTGGTGTTCTTCTCTCCGGGAAGACCCCCGAAGATGTTCGATCTCTTCCGTGCTTTCTTTCCTGCAAGATGGGTCGGAGCGAGGGCTATCTCCCTCCACCCTCAAATTGTATGTTGCCTCTATGATTTGACACACATCATGATGCTGTGGATACAATCCATGGGGAAGCACGACTTGATCGTCAGGTTCCTGAGGGGAGCAAGAAGAGAATACCGCCTTGTGCCCCCTCTATACCCTCTTGGGACTTATCTCTGGTGCCACCGCACTCAGAGACCTCCCCTTGAGCCACTTCAGGCAGCTGAGTTAAAAACCTGTTTTTAAAAGAACAGTTCTCCTGCTTGTTTGGCCTCTTTCAAGTGTAGGGGACCTGCACACATTTTCGGTCGACGAATCGTGCCTGGAATTCGGGCTGGCAAACTCTAACGATATCCTAAGACCTCGGCCTGGATATGTGTCCTAGGTTCCTACCTCTGCCTTAAAGGGGTCATATAATGCCATTTTTATACAAGTTAATATGATTCTTTAGGGTCTAAAGAAAAGGAAAAGTTTGTAATATACTTTAATTAAAAATTCTCATTCGTATTGTAAGAAAACAATAATTTTACCTGGTCAAAAATAGCTGTTTTCAGCACGCCATTTAAGTGCATGTGTCTTTAAATGATAATGAGCTTTGCTCACCCCGCCTCTCTGTTCTGTGGGGCGTTTTGACACAACACACGTGGAGTGTTGCCTTGACAACAGTTGAGGGTATATTTTTGGAGAAAGAATAGCAGCGGGAGTCTCTGAAGACACATCTGCGCAACCTTATCAATTTGAACCGGAGTCGGACCAGGAACAAGATGACGTTCGACAAGTAAGGCTCGAACAGGACGTTTCTGAATGGTTGGTTAACGTAATGTCACTTTGATCTATCTTTGTATGTACTGGCTGGGTAGAGTTTAGTGAGTGAGATACGAACACTATGTGTTTACTGATGTATACGTTAGTTCATTGACAGATTGATGTTACAGCTAATGGTCATGAAAAACTTTTTTTCGGTAAATGTAGGCTTGTCAGTGATGTGTAACGTTATCTATGCAGTGTTAGGTACAACTGTCAGATATGATTCACGCAAACATGAAAGCATTGACGTTGATCATGGGGAAAACAAAACTCAGCCACTGCGTCTTCAGCGTTTCGTATTTAGGAACACCAAAATGACTGCTGTGTTCGTTATTACACCCAAGAACAGAACACCACAATCGCTTGGACGCCATTCTGCTCCAGCATATCAACAATGGCGGACTATGATGACAGCTCGCTCAGGGCAGGTCTGTGTTCCAACGCTGCTGTCAGTTATCAATCGTGGGAGGGGCGTCCGATCTAGTGACGTCACAAGATCGAACGGCTCAATTTGAGGCAGGGGAAACATATAAGGAGATTAAAACAAAAACACTGGATGGATTTTTATCATTACATGATGGTTGTGTACAGGCACTGCCAACACACATTTCTGTACAATCAACTTGTAGAAGTGCATGTACCATTATATGACCCCTTTAAACGGGACCATATGGTGGTCTGCAAGCAGGCTCACCATCTGGTCCTCCTCCTCCTTGGAGGAGGCAGACCCAGCCCTGGCCTTTCTCTGTCCCTTCCGCTCCTTGTGGTTATAGCTGGACAGAACGCAAAGCCTCAGGACCTCAGACCAGCTCTTGTCTGTTACGGAAACCAGCAGAAGGGAAGGCTTTCCAAGCAGAGGTTGCCCCACTGGATAGTGGTTGCCATCATCTTGGTGTGTTTACCCAAGGTGCACCGTGCCCACCTGGGTAGTGAGCCTCTTCAAAGAGAGAGTGTAGCTCCTTCCTGGGCGTTGACACAGGGTGTCTCGCTGACAGCTGTTTTAGTGCTGCGGGCTGGGCGACACCAAACACATTCACGAGAAAAACAACCTATGTGTCGAGCTGGTTGCTTCCCATGGGCTCCCTTCACATGAAGCCAGTTTCACTGTAAGCCCGGTTCGAAGTTTCTGCTTGCTGCGCCATTCCCCTCCTATGGACTGGATACGTGCCCCATTCTTGCTCCAGTAGAGTTCCTCTTTAGCCGAACCCTGTTGAGTTCCTCCATACCCTTCGGCAACGGACGTGGTGAAGCGTCCGATGTCAGGCCTAACACTCGTATGCACTGGTGGAACCTGTGTTAGGCTGGGTCCCATATGTTGTGATCCCATATGTGTATTCTTCCACGGTACGGATCCCTGCGGCGAGAGCCCGCTCTACCGTCACTGTCCGGTAAGTCTCCCCTTGTTATAGGCTGGAGCCACCCCAGTGACATCCCATATGTTGTACTGCCCGGTAACGCCCAGTCCATATGTGTATCCTCCACATGTTACCTCCCTACGGGCAGGATGTGGCTTCTGCAGCGTATTCCTTTCCAAAGAAAGGGAACACTTTCCAGTGGTCTTGTGGAACAGCAGTGACTGGCCTAAGCCCTATCCCGTCTCCGCCTCAATAAAACGGGGGGGATCAGAAGGCTTTTGTCTAGGCACTGGAAGGTGGCAGGACTAGTGGCGTTTTAATTGGGATCCCAATCCCGAAAGGAGGGAACAGAGACCTAGTCCCGTCGCCACTATTGCTGGACCACCGCTGACTCCGGGCTCCGCCCAGCTCCTCACCAAAAAACAACTAGTGCATGCATCCACTTCCGTATTTATACCCGCGCCTTGGGGCGGAATGTGAGATGCAGATCTCGCACGCCAAAGTGCATTGACTCATTTTAACAGTACTCGAAAATGACAGGCTCCCTAAGCGTGATCCCAATCAGTCGATTGGTCGACTACGTCTCCGTTCCCTCCTTCAGGGAACGAGGGATACATACTGTACGTAACCGAGACGTTCTTCTCCTTCTCTTTGATTGCTCTGTTTTTCCTGGAGCTTGTGGTGTGATGCGTACGGTGATGGAAGGAATGTAGTCTTGTCTACAGGCGATGTTCTTTGGGATCTGATCGCTGAATGTTTACTAAAACGCTTCCTCGTGTGTTTCTGCAGGGAGACGAAGGCCCTCCGGGTCCACCTGGAAAGCCGGGTCCCAATGTAAGAGTCTTTCTTTCTTCCCTGATTAATCTCAGATTAACATGAAGGAGATCTGATGTAACGGCTTGTTGTGAGTGTGTAGAGGAAGGTTAATTTACATTCATACCTGTGTGTGTGTGTGTGTGTGTGTGTGTGTGTGTGTGTGTGTGTGTGTGTGTGTGTTGATCCTCTACAGGGCCGAATCGGTCGGAAAGGTTTCATCGGTGAACCAGGACCTGAAGGCCTGAAGGTAAGTGTCAGTCATCAACCATTATCTTCATACTAGAACAATATGGGGGGAAAAACAACACTGATTTTTATTTTTCCGATTATAGTTTTTCCAAAATTGTTCACATTACTCTATGCTTGACCAGAATATTGATCATTTGTCCAAATGTAAGATTCATCATAAATTCATATTACTGTTTGGTTTACAGTCATGGATTGTTGTTGATGCAAGTTTGTCATTTTGTTGATCTGATTTTGATTTTTTTTCAGGGAGAAATTGGAGACCCAGGAAATGCTGGGAAAAATGGCCCCCCTGTAAGTACAAATAATATCTATCCATCCGTCCGTCCGTCCGTCCGTACATCTATCTATCTATCTATCTATCTATCTATCTATCTATCTATCTATCTATCTATCTATCTATCTATCTATCTATCTATCTTTCTATCTATCTATCTATCTATATCTGTCTATCTATCTATCTATCTATCTATCTATCTATCTATCTATCTATCTATCTATCTTTCTATCTATCTATCTATCTATACATCCATCCGTTCTATCAGTCTGTCTATCTTTTGGGTTCTCTAGGCAGTTTTTTTGTAAATGAAAGTTGCCTGAACTCTTAGTAACATTGTTTTTTGTTCAGTTTCATTGAGCAAACATGTTTGTTTTCCCATTGTGTGTGTTTGTGTGTTTATGCTCTTGTAAAATCAGAGTCGTGATATGAGGATCTAAAGCTGTTTGGGGAAACTTAAAAAAAAGCCTTTTAATGTGTTTCATGAGAACTTCCTCTCTTTCATTCGATCTTTCGATGGGAAGATGAGACTGCATTCAAGAGTATTTTGAGGAGGATTTGCTTTAAACACGACGCAGAGAAACATGCGGCTCTGTAGTTCTGTGTGAAGGACCCATAATATTTGCGTCCTGGTTTGTGTTGGTCTATAGTGTACAAGCTCACATGTGTGAGGCATTAGAGATCTGTGCACTTCAACAACAGCAATCTGGAGAACACCAGGTCTTTAATGAACGCCATGACATCACTCTCCAAAATGGTTTAAATCTGCAGATGAGTCGCTCGAGTCCTCAACCTCTTGAAGGCCTTCACACCAAGTCTGACTTCTAATAGTGCATGTGTCTTGATTCTATTTGTGCTGAAAAATGACAAAAATAGTTAGGGAGAAGTTTTTCTGCAGTCTTGAGTTTCCACCGAAAGTTTTTTTACTAGTGTGTGCAGGACACTATAGTTCATTTATGTAAGTGAGGAGAGCAAAATAAAGTAAACTGTGATATATTATACCCAAAAATGATTGGGACACTTTGAGCTGATCATGTTTTGCTGAAGTGTTTTTTTCTTTAATAACTAATGCACCTTTTTACAGCACAGACTGAACAACATGAAGCATTGCTTGGTAATTGTTTGAGCTAAACTGGTATTATCTAATTGTGTAGTTAAATTTAACAGCTGACAGATATTCAACATAATTCTTGTGTGAGAGTCTAACAGAAGGACGGACAAAACCAGTCAAATATCAACTGATTTAATAACTCTGAGTTCTTGTCATATTTTATTACCATTTTCGAAACTATAGCGAATAATCTGTGATAATGTGATAAATGTTGAAGGTGTATGATATATTTGGGTTTGACTGTAAGCTAATATTAGCTGCTGGATGTTGATGTAGATGATTTTAGATGCATTCGACGTATCTGGAGTGTGTTTTTCCTCAATATCCGTCCTCTGAGGTTTGGACGAGTGTATTTTGATGTAGTGAGTGTTACAGAAGATCTATGAACTGCTGGCCGTCGCTCAACTTTTCCAGGAAAATACAGAAAGCCTCGTCAATCCCAGCATGCACTTGGTGTCCCTCCCGTCGAACATCTGTGGCGTCTGGCCTGCTTTCAGAAAACACGTTTTTTTTTTATTTCTTGGTTCTCGAGAAGGATCGGTTCCCCTCGCTGTTGACTCTTATATAATCTGTCTGTCCTCTCTGTCTCAGATGTATAGAGATATAAAATAGCAGCTCAGATCATTTGCTCTGAAAAGAATATGATGACAAATGAGTTTTTGATTGCAGATTTTGGCATCTTTGCAAATCTGAGCACAGTTTGAGACGTTTTTGATCTCTTTTGTGACTCTAGAGGAGACCGACGTATGTGAGATTCCTGGGATCTTTTTCTCAAAACAAAATGAATCAGAAGAAAGTCTTTCTTGAGCATCAAATCATCATATTATACTGATTTCTGAAGGATCATGTGACACTGAAGACTGGAGTAATGATGCTGAAAATTCACTGGAATAAATGACACTTTACTATATATTCACATAGAAAACAGCTGATTTACATTGGAATAATATGTCAGAATTTTTACAGTATTTTTTATAAAATAAAAGCTGCTTTGGTGAACAGAAGAGACTTTATTTCAAAAACTGACCCTAAACTTTTGACCGGTCGTATACAGGTTAATGTTAATTAATCTTGAGCAATTTATTAACACTTAAAGTAATTATTTTTCCTGATGGAATCTTTCAAACCTTACAATAACGTCCTTTGTTTTGGAAATGCATGAAACATATAGACATGGAAAAGTCTGTAGGAGCTTTAGTCAAGCGAGCCAAAGATATCTGATGTAATGATTGACGAATGAACCGTCTAACGGAAAGTTCCCCAGGGCTGATGGTGCATGCTGGGAATCGTCCCAAAACCCCACGTGTACTGTAGCAACATACACACAACTATGGAAAATCCTGTGTCTGATTTATGAGTGTTGTGTTCATTCCTCTGGGAACTAACTTTATTTATTCTCTTCTGTCATAATACATCTGTTTGTTAAAAAGAAGATAAATATGAGCAGTTTTGCTCTATGAGCTTGATTAATTCTGTTGATTAATTCTGTTAGTAATTGTCCCTGTAAACAGTGCTGATGATTTTAGCCAGTGTGTCAAAACACTGGACGGTCTTAAAGAGACAGTTTTCACGTTATCTTACTATCTTTTTTTAATAAATCATAGTCATACTCCAAAAATGACACAAAAAAAACATAAAAGCATCCTTACAGTCATTCAATAATCCTTACAATAATTCAAGTCCTCTGAAGTCATACTTTGCACTTTAGTGTTTCATTTTAAAAAATGGAATCTTTAGATATGCCATGATGTCATTGATTCATTTAAAAAACATGACTACACATGAGAATTTATAGCTATGAGAGATCTTAAAGACTTCAATGTCAGTATGGCCATTACTTAAAGCTATTATGTGGTTTGGAAAATAGTGCATTAGTCGTTTTTACTATAAATTTATGGCGATTTTCTGTCATTTTAGGGCTTGACAGACCCAGCCTAAAAATAAATTAAATTTATTTGATCAAAAATACAGTAAAAACAGTGAAATATTATTATAATGTAAATCAGCTGTTTTCTATGTGAATATATAGTAAAGTGTAATTTATTCCTGTGATCAAAGCTGAATTTTCAGCATCATTACTCCAGTCTTCAGTGTCACATGATCCTTCAGAAATCACTATAATATGATGATTTGATGATCAAGAAACATTTATGATTATTATCAATGATGAAAACAGTTCATATTTTATTTGGAAACTGTCATACATTTTATTTTTCAGTATTATTATATTATATTATATTATATTATATTATATTATATTATATTATATTATATTATATTATATTATATTATATTATATTATATTATATTATATTATAAGCATCCTGGATATTCCTCAGATAATTTACAAACACATCCATGTGCAATTCTTCAGTCCCTGTTTGAACGCTTTCCAAAATCTGACTCGAGGAATGCAGGTGTGTGTGTGTGTGTGTGTGTGTGTGTGTGTTTGAGTGTGTGTGTGTGTTTAACCAGCTCTTGTTCTCTGTGTTGTTCAGGGTCTAGTGGGAATGATTGGAATAACCGGAGTGATCGGACAACCTGGAGAAAAGGTAAAAACTGAGTCTTTATCTTAAATCAAATGTACTTCCACCATTTTACCATAAATACATCATGATCTATATTGGAAACATGAAACGTGATGATGTGCCACCGTGATGAAATGGATCAGCTACAGTGAAGATCAGATTTGCAGACTGAAATGTGTGTGTAATTGTGTTCAGGGTGATCGAGGTCCTCCTGGTCCTCTGGGTCCTCCAGGAGAGAAAGGTTCAATAGTAAGAACTTATTTCACATTAACAAACATATATATTAAAATGCATTGCTCTGCAAAAAAAAAAAAAATGTTTTGACTTCTACAAATATCTACAAATAACCCAATATCTTCAGTCATTTTACTTCTCCAGTAAATCTATCGTTTCTTGAATGTAAATTGTTATGCAATGTGAAATGTGTGTAAATCATTAGTGAAGGCGAGTTGAACAGATTTCTGAGTAAATCAGTAGTTGGTCTGATCTTAACCCGTTCAGTAGCTGGTTGGGTCGGTGGTTAGTGGGTTTATGGTGATAACCGTGTGTCTTTCTCTCTGTAATAGGGGTATCCGGGTCTTCCAGGAGGTCCTGGAGATTTCGGCCCACAAGGTCCACCAGTAAGTTTACCCATGATCCTCTGCTGTTTCATCAAATTTCATCTTAAATAATCCTCACGTTTTGTTCATCATGAAAATCTTCACAAATAAAGCCTTAATACAATCGACAGAAGTAAAAAAAAAGCTAAACGTTGGCTATAAACAAACTACACTATGTTCACTTATCACTTTTGACCAATAGGTGGCGCTGTTGCTAAATTGGTGTTGTGTGGTCAGTGTGAGCAGATAATGGCACTTATCAAAGTTTGGTGTCAATATGGCAAAGCGTTGTAAAGTTACAGCCTCAGAATCAGCTTGGCACCATGCCATCAAATTTGTTAATGCGTTATATGATAATGGTTTGGTCAATCAAAAAGTCTTCATGCGGTCTGAAGATAATTTTAAATGATTTTGGTGAAAATCTGTCAAGGAGCAATTTGAAAAAGTAGGCTTTCAAAAAAAATCATAATTACGTACAGCAATTTTGATCAACTATGGTATAACTTGTATCATTATTCTTGTTATGACTCAAGGAATCTATCCAGGACAGTTTCATTAAATTAATCCAAATTAATAAAAAGCTATTAGCATTTGTTTAAATTTCCCAATAAGAGGTGGTCATGATGACACATATAGAGTTTCGTAATGATACCATAATGCATTCATAAAATACAGTATTTTATGACAAAATTTTAAATTGCTGACACTAAAAATGGTTGACACAAAATTGGGTATCATTCGACTCGGCATGATGCACTGAATTAAAAGAGACCAGTTTTATAAATATTTGGGCAAACCATACAGAACTTATAAGTAAAAAGAGCTATTTTTCATATCTCCTGACCAGTAGGTGGCGCTGTGCTGAAAGGTTGCATGTAACCTCAGGTCATGCTTGTGATGGCATGTACCAAGATTCATCTCAATATGTTAAAGCGTTGCAGAGATATAGCCTCGCAACCAATTTTAGCGTGTTCTTTGATGAATTCGTTCACGCGTTATTCAAGAACAGTTGAGTTTATCAAAAAGCTTTCAATAGCTTTTTGCCAGCATGATTTGAAGATGATCTGAACCAATTTTGGTGAAAATCGGTTGAACCACGACGAATCATCTTGAGCCAAGGAATCAGAGAAGAATTTTGTTTCTAGCCCCGCGACGGCGACTCGCAACGACTCTATTTTAGAAACGTTTTCTATTTCTCTGCGACGTCGTGCTGGAACAACAAACACAAAGTGTGGCAATGATAATCTCAGGTACTGTTTGTGCTTTATTTGATGTTAAAAGCGTGTAATGTGACTTTGAATATCGTTTAGTGCTCCAGATTTGCAGCTGTAAAAGCAACAATGGATAATTCACCTCAGATGTTGAAATTAAACAAATGGAAACAAGAACGTTCAAACTGTGAACAAACAAGTGTATTCTTTGACAAAGATTGTTTTAGTAACTCAGCCTATGTATTTTTAATAATGTTTAAATGGTGTAATACTTGTGAATTTGATTATGTAGCTACTTATACATTTTCTTGCGAGTGCCGTCAGGATTACTCTCTGGTGCCGCGAGACTCCGCCCACACGCTGTTCTGATTGGCTGTGGCTTTTGATTGATTTTAACTCGTCTCGCAGTCGCGTCGCGTCTAGTGTGGACAGACTAATTATTTGTCGCTGGAATCCTATCGCGTCGCGTCTGGTTAGGACACGGTTGAAAAGTTATTAGCATAAACTTAAGTGCAACTTCGGTCGGTTTGTGGCGCTAGAGGGATTGAGTTAGAGACGCCAAAATTGCTGTGGTTAATGTTCGGACTGTCTTCCATCTGTGTACCAAATTTCATTATTTTCCTGCAAGCGGTTCTATGGGCTGCTGTAGACTCAAGTGAAAGAAGATGATGGAAGAATAAGAACACTAACAGAAACAACAGGCGCCTACACACATTCAGATATACTTTTGAGTCTCCAACAGTCTTTTACAATATATGATGGTGCTTGAACAATGGTAATAATTGAACTTATGTGATATGTTAAAGTACCATGGTATTATTTTAACTGGTGTGATTTAACAGGTCGATTTTGGGAGAAACGCATCAACGTTGAAACTTTACTTTGCCTCTTTCTGTCTGTCTCTCTTTCTCAAGGGTCCACAAGGGCTGAGAGGAGCAGCAGGCGTTTCTGGGCCCAAAGGACGAAGGGTAAGAGCAGTGAAGGAAAAGTATGATTCTGTCGCTTGTTGCGTTGCTATTGATGTCAATGCGTCAATAAATCAATCAACCAATCACCCAATCAATCAAGCAATCAATCAACCAATCAATCAGCCAATCAGCCAATCACCCAATCAACCAATCAACCAACCAATCAATCAACCAATCAATAACCAATCAATAACCAATCAATCAATCAATCAAGCAACCAACCAACCAACCAACCAACCAATAAACTAATCAATCAACCAATCAGTAAACCAATCAATCAATCAACCAATCAATCAACTTTTATTTATATAGCACAATAAAAGCAACAGTAGTTGGCCATTGTGCTGTACATCAAGATAAATATCTAATAAAACAACCGCAAAACAAGTGATAAAGTGAATTTACATCGAAAACACCAATCAGAAAATTCAACGTTAAAATCAAGGACAGTTGTTTGCCTTTGAAAAGAGCTAGGTTTTTAACTCATATTTAAAAAAAAGCAAAGCAAACAGGAATCTGAACTGAAGGAGAGCAATTTGATTGGTGGAATGCTTTGATTGACAGTTTTGCATGATGTGAAACTTTTGTTTTTGTCATTTTTATTAGTTTTTTTCATGTTCATGGTCAGTTCATTTTAAATTCTGTTGCTGGTTTGAAATATGTAATTTAATTGTGAGTAGTTTTTGAGATTTCAGGGTTCTCCCATTCAAGTAGATAAGACTTCTCTTGAAAAAGACTTTTACCGTTGCCTGATTGTCCTAGTAATGAGTTCACAAGCTCTGTTTGTACAACGCTTCAGTTTAATGCATTCAGCTCTCTATCTGTTCAGCGATCAGTGTGACTACAAGTTTTGTCGTGTTTTGTTGAGTGAGTGAATCGTGTTTCCCAGATAAACTACAGGGACCTCTAGCGGTCAAACTGAATATGACCCCAAAATCAAAAAGAAATCTAACTACCGTGTGTATACACAATGTAAAATATAAATGTTTGTGTGTATAATATTTGAGCATCATTAAAACACAATTATAATTTTTATATTTTTAATTTCGTTTTAGTAATTTAATTGTGTGCTATTGTCATTTTTATTCTTTTTTATTGTCTATATAGTTTTTATTAAGTTTTAGTTAATTTAGTTTTAGTTATTTTATTACTTAAACATAAATAAATAAAAAATGCTGTCAACTATCTCAAATATAATGTTTTTTATGTATATATTTTTTTTAGTAAACTTTTATATTTATAAAATTCTAAGCTTTTGTTAGATTTTCATTATTGCACTTATTTAATTTGCCTTATTGACTTTTTTTGCATAATGTAATGAGAATTTGGGGGTAATTGAGGGTTAATTGTCATGAATGTAATGTAATGCAATGCAAAATATTATTTATTTCTGTTGATTTTGAAATGATCTATGAACTTGACGTGTATTTGACAACTTTAGATCAGAGTCACCTGGTTAATAAGATAATTCAAGGAAAATATTTAATAGACGCAGTGATTTCTGGATTATGACATTTTTGAGTTACCCTTTTGTCTTTGTAGGGAAGTTAATTTAGATTTACATTATTCTGGCGTATAACAGACAAATGTTCATAACCAATGCAACATAACGTAAAGAGTTAAACTGTCTTAAAGGTACAGTAGCAAAACCAGCCAGGTTAATTGATAACAGGTCAGTGTGAGGATAAACGCTCATGAATTATGAGCAGGAAACCTTGACTAACATAATAAGCGTGGAAGAGAAAGAGTGTGTTTGACGTGAGTGCTAATGACACAGGATGAAGTGTGTCAAAGGCCACAGAAGCTGATGAAAAGAGGTTTGAGGTTTATGCCAAACTCTGCAATTAAGAGAATGTTCCCCTCTGTTCTGTTTATATAAAACTGTGCAGATCTCATTTTAATGATGGTGAGGATGGGCGACTTTAAACCCCCGTGTGAAAACATGGCAGACAGATCGCTTACACATCCTGAACAAAGAGCTCAGGCCTTCTGAAGAACGTCTAGAGTCTCCGTTCATGAACCCAACGTCAACAGATGAGACTCCTCTTATGTAAAACACACACCTAGACCGCTTTTAAGACATTACAGGCCAGTTCCAGATTCAAAATCCTTTTAAGGATTGTTTTAAGGACTTTCAAGAATTAATTTTAAGATCAACTTCTTTTGGCCAAATTCTAAGGCAGCGTTGCATGGCACTCCCAGAATGCACTGCAACAAGCTCAGTTGAACACAATGAGAGAAATGTTGTTATAAATATCCCTGTAATTAATTCAGTACTGAAAGTATAGATTGACAAATAGTTTAATGATATGTAATATTTAAACCAGTGTTTTTAGTATTATTTAGATACTTTGTAGTATTTATTCATATTTTGAATTAGATTTTATTTGTTTTTTGAAGTTTGTTTACTGTCATTTTGGTTTAAGTTTTTTTGCAGTATTGTTATGTGCTTTTGTCATTTTTATTTCAAATGTTTCAGTTTAGCTTAAACATATTTTAGTTTTAGTAATTGCAGTTCTTTAATTTATTTATTTCAGTTAGTTGCAAGCAAAATGTTTTTTAGCTTTATTTCAGTTTATTTTTTTATCTTTAGTTAACAATAACAACATTGATAAGTTCTTTTGTGTCTGTGAATTTAAGTTTTAAGTTTTAATAATATAAGTTTAATACGTTTGATCCTTTTTAAAATATTGTCATTTTAAAAAGGATCAAACGTATCAAACGTAATAATTGTATATTTTATTATATTTATATTTTATTATTTATTTTTAATAGTTTAGGAAAAAATAACAACACTGACATATCACATAAAACACCAAACATCTTAACACCAAACTATTATTATTATTATTATTTTTATTGAGGTTCCATCTCAGTTAGGGTTCGACAGCGATGCAGTGTTACAGAACGTCTCTGGTTTTGTTTGGTTTGTAGTTTTGGTTTTGTTTGGCTTGTGCTGGATTCTCGTTGTGTTTGGTCTGGCGTGTTGTCTCCGCTCTGCTGGCTCATTGATCAACTATCTGGACTGTTTATAAGGATGGACTTGATTAAATAAATCTCACAAGATGATCATGAAAGTGTTTTCAGTGTGTATAGATGATATATGATAGTCATGATGTTTAAGGCAAGATGCTACAGGAAAAAAAAATGTTTTTCATGCACTGGTCAATTTTGAGATTTTGGACCATAACATGTCCTCTTTCAGACCAGTGGAAAGAAAACATCTAAAATGCACATTTAAGTGTTTTATCGTATTGGACGTTTTCTCTTTGCATCGGTATATTTCAATTACGATACAGATCTTTAAAGCCTGTGAGTTTTTTCCTCCATGTCAGCAGCAAGTATAAACACCAAACTTTACAGTTTTATTCCTGTCTATATTCTGAAGGTTTTTACTGAGGGGTTTGTTCATATACCATTTACATTGATTTATATAACATTTTATTCCCAAAAACATATTTTTCTCCGTCTGTTGACAGTAGTTTCTGATATATGCAGTGATAAAAAGAGATATCCAAAATCCCCTCAGTAAAAACATTTAACTCTAATATGTCAACAAAATCAAACAAGAATTTTGAACCTGGCTTTATTCAATGTTCAGATCTATTGCCTGGAAATGAATGCAAATTAGTGCTCATTCAATTAGACAATGCCTCATTTGCATATATTTAAACATAACTTTTCAGAAAACATGTAATACAATTTTTTTTCAATTCTTAATGTAATCAATCAGCTGAGGAATCATGGTGATTTGGGGGGGGGGGGGGGGGGTTTGATAGAATTTATAATATATAAATCTCTATATTCTATGCTCTATATTCTATCTTAGCCCCTAGCATGAGAAATATTTATTATTTTAGAAAGTTATTTTAGAACATATTAATACCACTCTGTATGACAGATGTATAGCTTTAATTCAGTTTGTTCTTTTTTATTCAAAATATTTATAAATTTGTTAATTATGTCATGAACTATATGATATATTCTGATTGTCAAATATGTGGAAGGAAATGTGTTTTGTCGTTTAAACACCTTTATAATGATCATGTTAGTTGATCTATGACATGTTAGTTAGTTTTCATCACAATTCAGAGAATCGCTTCTGTCGGATTTCTGTAAATTCATCTATTTCTCCCAAAATACATCAAAGTAAGTGGCCGGTGATCTGGGAGAAGAATAGAGTCAACTTTATAGTTTCCTACACAATGTGTATCTGATATAAGTAAAACACTTAGTCAAATTATAATTTAAATGATTATTATTGGAACTTTCATCAGTTTATGGAATTAAATTAAATATCTTTTATTTTAGTGTGAAACCACAGCGAGATTTGTTGGGCTCATATATGGTGTGTGTTTTTGTCTTTTAGGGCCCGAGAGGACCTGACGGCCCTCCAGGAGAGCCAGGCCACGAGGGCGTAAAGGTATATCACCATATGTCTTCTACACTATGAGAATAAAAGATTCTTGACTCAATTTTAAAGAACCCTTTATGCTCAAATATTTCTATACAAGTAGAAATGTCTGAAATGACTGCATAACACTTTCAGGTTTAACAGGTTATTTTTTTTATAGTGATAAAGTTGAAATTGAATCAAAATTAAAAATGAATTCAAGCTAAATCCATAAAATGATCCCATTATGGGAACCACTTAAAGGTTCTATATATGAAGCCCCTGTCGGAAGCCATTTAGGTTTTATATGGAACCGTATCTTCTTACAGTGTATTATATTCACACATTGACAATTATATAAAAGCTAAACTCTTTTATTCTGGGAAAACATTGCAATGGCATCATTTATGTCCCTAGAACTTCCTGTTTCACTGCAAAAAAATGCTTTTCTTACTTAGTATTTTTGTCTCGTTTCCAGTCCAAATATATAAAAATTCTTAAAGATGCATTTACTAGAAGAGCAAAATGACATAAGATATCATGTCCTGTTTTCTGGGGAATTTATCAAAATTAAGTGAGTTGATGCTTAAAAAAGCAAAAATATCTGCCAATGGTGTAAGAAAAACAATTAACTTAATTTAAACAGAAACAAGATTATTTTTCTTACCCCATTGGCAGATCATTTAGCTTATTTTAAGCAAAAACTCACTTCATTTTTATTTATTTCCCCAGAAAATAAGACTTAATATCTAATCATTTTACTACTTTAGTAAATGCATCTTGATTTAAGAAATGTTTGATATTTGGACTGGAAACAAGACAAAATACAAAGTAAGAAAAGCATTTTTTGCAGTGTTCAAAAGGAAATATATCACACAGGATAGAAAACTGCACTCTTTAGATGGTTTCATGGGGCCTTTCACACCATCGCAGATCCTAAAGCAATTACACTGATTAGCATTATAAATGCAGTGAATGATCTGATGCTCAGAAACACGTCACACATGCTTGACGTCTCGACTGCTTTTATTTCTCAGGGTGAAAAGGGATCTGGAGGGAAGAATGGAGATCCGGGATTCATCGTAAGCACCTCTGTGTTTAGTTTATAGATAAAGTGAGATAAAATCTTCATTTAAGGACATCCTCAAGTGGGAAAACTATTCATACTTCAATTAAATGTGTGTTTTTGAGGGTTTGTGCTAGTCTGTAGTCATCATAACAAGCTTTATATGAAAACAATCATCATATATGAGACTGTATGTCCTCAGTTTGATGTGCTAGATCAACTTGTTTTTCTGCAGATTAGACAGTCACACACACAAAATTGAAAATTGAAATAAAGATAAAATAACAAATATTTGTTGAAAAATTTAAAAAAGAAAAAAAATCATTCAAGTTTAAAGTACTAAAGTTGAAACTTTAAGCTTAATGAAATTAAATCTAATGTTAAATTAAATTTAAGATAAATAGTAATATAAACCTTAATAAAGCACATAAAAAGAACATATATTTATAAAAATTTTAACCAAATTTAAAATAAAAACTTAAAAAAGGCTAATTTGAAATATGAATAAATACTATAAACTAAACAAAAATAATTATACATACATGTATGTATATTAGACCAATTAAAATAACTACAGACCTGGGTTGTTATAATTAACTAAAAATAAAAATAAATAAAAAATTCAAATATTGAAGAACTTAAACTTATTTATTTCAGGCAGGAATGAAGGCAGCATTATTTTTTATTTAGATTTTAATTTAGTTTAACTTGATCTACTAAAATAACAAAAACTGAAATAAACAAACAAATAAATAAATAAAACTATATGCACATATAAGAATTTACTTTAAATAAAAAATAAAAAATGACAAAACATACAACAAAATTACTAAAACTTTAACACAAGTTTTGACATTTTCAGAAGTGAATAAAGACATGATTTAGCCCTTTTTGGACCATAAAATCTGTCTAAAGACATATGCAATATGATTTTTGGCGGGATTTAGAACATTTCTAGGGTCATATTTTTAGTTTTATTCCTAAAAGCACATCTAGTTACAAAAAATACTAAATACACACAATTTACATCACTCATTAGTTATTAAAGTGCCTGAGATTGGATCCATAACTCTGGTCTGATGTAGGAGACTTCTGCTTCATCTTTACAGCTAGCTGAAGGTGTGTGTGTGTGTGTGTGTGTGTGTGTGTGCGTGTGTGTGTGTGTGTGTGTGTGTGTGTGTGTGTGTGTGTGTGTGTGTGTGTGTGTGTGTGTGTGTGTGTGTGTGTGTGTGTGTGTGTGTGTGTGTGTGTGTGTGTGTGTGTGTGTGTGTGTGTGTGTGTTTGCAGGGTAAAGCTGGAGGTCCAGGGAAGAGAGGAGCAGCAGGACCCTCTGTAAGTCTCTGAAAACTGTCATGCTTCTGGCTTAACTACGCTTCGGTTTACAGTAATAAGAACATCGGTTCTTATGAGCCAGTCACAGAGACTCACTGAACTACATCATTATACTCTAATCATGTCCAAAATGAAATGAACTGATATTTTTAATTGTGTCATGTTGTTTTTACGGACATAAATGAGTCTAAGTATTGATTTATGGAAACATGAGATAATAACTGATACTTTGATTTAAAAAATAGTCAAATATGTTGCCAAAATACTATTGTTTTTGTTCAAATAAATACTATTATTTTGTTTAATACTTAAAA
>JAPDVR010000021.1:2747299-2757299 GCA_026230005.1 Gila orcuttii
GACTTTTAACAGTGTCTCTTGAATGCATTCAGCACCAGAGCGGCACGCGTAAATCTGATTTATATGACCAGAACAAGACCGAGCTGGACTGTTTATCGGAAATTCATGTTTGTTTTTTGGGAATTGGGCATGATTTCATATTTATTTCATATTTATTTGAATGTGACTGTTTGGTTTTGATCGCTTAGGGGTCCAGAGGTCCTCCGGGGGACGCGGGACCAGATGGAGAGCAAGGTCACGAGGTATTTCCTAAAATAAACATATTGAAGTGTATAACAGAGTTCTCCTGTATCCAATTATGTAGTAAAATGTGCATTTGAGAATTAAATAAGGGATAATACAGTATAATCAGACTGATCCGAGTTACATATTACGGTTAAATTCAATAGATTACATAATATAAGCACCCTATGGAGTGTAACACATCACATTACACTGCAGAAAAGTCAATAATAGCCCAATTTGATTATTTTTAGTAAATTAATTATGTTGCAGGGTATTTTATTGAGCTTCATCTGTGTGTTTTGGGTCTAAAATATGACCTTTAGTTCTCGTCGTCTTGTGATTTTCCCTCTTTTGTCCGTGCTCAGGGGCCTCCAGGACCTGAAGGAGAGCAGGGACCCGTGGGTGAACCTGGACTCAAGGTGACACAGAACATCCTAAAACTCTTAAAGGGATTGTTTATCCTAAAATTACCAATGCTGTATTATTTAAAGGGATAGTTCACCCAAAAATGAAACTTTTGTTAGTAATTACTCTCCCTCATGTTGTTCAACCCCGTAAGACCTTCGTTCATCTTCTGAACACGAATTAAGATATTTTTGATTAAATCTGAGAGCTGGATCACTCCTCCATAGGCTTCTAAGGGATTGAAACTTGTTCCCTGAAAAGTTATTAAAGACATCGTTAAAATAGTCCAAGTGACTACAGTGGCTCAATCTTAAGTTTATCAAGCGACGAGAATACTTTTTGTGCGCAAAAACAAACAAAAATAACGACTTTATTTCAACTATTCATTTCCTTCTCTGTGGGCGTCGAGTCAGTTAGCGTAGTGTGATAGCGTAGAGCTACGTCACACGGAGGCTCACTATTGGCCGACGCTGGTCATGTGTGTGATGCGTGTGACGTACAACACAGAAGCGCTGCGCTGTTACACTAGTGAACTCACTCGACGCCCACAGAGAAGGAAATCAATAGTTGAAATAAAGTCGTTATTTTTCCTCGAGTCAGTTCACTAGTGTAACAGCGCAGCGCTTCTTTTGTTGTTCGTCACACGCATCACACACATAACCAGCGTCGGCCAATAGTGAGCCTACATGTGACGTAGCACTACGCAATCATACTACGCTAACTGACTAGAGGCCCACAGAGAAGATAAAGTCGTTATTTTTGTTTGTTTTTGCGCACAAAAAGTATTCTTGTTTGATAAACTTAAGATTGAGCCACTTGGAGTCACTTGGACTATTTTAACGATGTCTTTAATAACTTTTCGGGGAACAAGTTTCAATCCCTTAGAAGCCTATGGAGGAGTGATCCAGCTCTCAGGTTTAATCAAAAATATCTTAATTTGTGTTCTGAAGATGAACGAAAGTCTTACGGGGTTGAACAACATGAGGGAGAGTAATTACTGACAGAATTTACATTTTTGGGTGAACTATCCCTTTAAACTCTTCCGTAGAACGCAAAAGGAGACATTGTTCAAGCTGCTGTCTGCAATGGAATCAGATGATTTATACTGACAAGCTTTAATAATAATAACAGTATCAAAGTGAGATCTATTGGCATTTGGCAAGTGTGTATTTCTATCTTTTTCCAGGGTGAAACGGGGCCTGTTGGAGAAGAAGGTGAACTGGGCCAACTGGGCATCAGAGTGAGTGTAAAACCCATACGACTCCAAAACGTCCGAGTGAACGCGATCCATCAGTGTGTTTTTATTGCTTTAGCTGACGTGAGCCAAACAGTGTCAATAATCTGACAGACGGACCCTCGGGCCGTCCACACACTCGCACACACTGAACCTCTTTGTCTCTGGTTTGTTATTGGATATTATGACATTGTGTGAATCTCATGAAGCCTGTCATGAATTTATCCGGCTCATATTTCACCCTAAATTCAAAAGAAATAAATCATAAATTCTCATTACTGCCTTGTGGAAAAAAATTCTGATATGTTATTCAAACAGTAAAATATTTATTCCTAATCTCGCTAATAGGTATGTTGATTTGCTTATACAAATTGAAATGGGAGTAACGGCCTCTAGGAAAAGCAAATGAGCACATTTCTGCTGCAGTATCAGCATCAGGATCAGGATCAATCCCATAATGCTTTTCTAAATCTGTTTCCATTTGTCTTAGGGTCCTCCAGGGCCGCCCGGAGAAGACGGGCATCAAGGGAAGGACGGACCAAAGGTGAGACTGCAGATTAAAGCTGTCCTAGGATGTTTCTGAAGTGTATTTTTTGGTTAAAAAAATATTTTTTCTGCAAGAACCCTTGCAAAATCATTTTAAATAGATTAAGAAAGCCACCACTACTGGTCACATCTATGGTTAGATTGATTTGTTTAGATCCAGTGAAGTCGTGTCCCACCACTTTTTCTCTGGATCGATATTGTCCCCCACCACTCTTTGAAACATTGAAGCACGGATGTACCTAATACAAATAAATAAAACATTTCCAGTTAACTAGCAGAGCATTCATTTAGTTCGCTATTAAATAAGAGATCTAGCGCTAAAATGTGTTGTTTTTTTAAATCAAGCTGAGCGCTCGTTGCCGCGGCGATCGGTTGCATGGATACAGTGTTCTCTTGTGGCGCGCGCAGTCTTCACTCGCGCTTCAATCTATCGCCGTTGTGGAGACTCGCTATTCATTACGGTGAAATCACTAAATAAAATGCACACAAACGTGTCCCTGCTTGATATACTGTAACCACTGATGAACATATTCAGTTTTGATGAGAGGAAAAAAAAAATACGAGTGCGGATTAAAACCCGTAACCTCTGACACGCTTGGCAAAAGATCTACCACTAGACCATTTAAGTACTCAAACAAAATAGGCGGATCGATGCATTTATTTACGGGTTGAGCAGAGAGACTGCACAGTTTGACCAGCGGGTAGCGGCCGCACACCAGGCCACCGGATGGTGTTGCTAAGAACTTGCGATGTATAACTATTATCAGACCGGCCCTCGAAACACTACCGGCCCACCGGGAAAAGTCCCGACTCTCCCGATTGCCTCTCCGCCCCTGGTCTCTCCCCTGTGAAGGCCTCCTTCACCTCTGTACAGATAAAACGTTATCAGAATGTTTCCAGTTCACATGGATACTAGGGGTAGGAATTGGCAAAAATGTGACGATTCGATAGTATTGAGATATTTGGGCCACGATTCAATATTATTGCGATTCTCAATATATTGCGATAAAATGCGTTTCGATTCTGCGATACATTGCGATTCATGTCCCCCATATTATTCAAAGGCATTACAAAAAATTTGGAAAATAAGACTCAACTCACTTCAAATGTCACATTTAATTCTGTAAACATTATCTTCTACACATTAACTGAAGTGCAAAAACTTGAAAACTTGTTCTTGAACATTCAGGACACAGGACCTTATTACAGGACAGGACGTAATTATTCTCTGAGTAGGAGTCCTCTCACACGAATGGTGAGCTCTAGACTTGCTACGATAGTCGGTGTTACACGGTGTCGCAACAACGGTTTCATCACTTGCCCACCGCGGCACCGCAACAACAACAAAAAAGTTTAAAGCGTTAAAAATATTTAACGCATTTACGCAGTATCCGTTAAATCCTGCCTGTATTTCACACACACACACGCACGCACACACACGACCCACAGAAAAGATGCGCGTCAGTATCGAGTTCTCTTTCGGGCTTGAACAAACCATAACACACACAAATTATGCCAAAATGTCCGTTTTGTCGAGTCTCCTCATAAGAGCAGTCTTAAATGATTTAAATAAAGTCTTAAATGAACGTAGAGATTTGTGAGAAAATGGGACGCGTGTCAGATCGCGTTTCTGTCTCACATTGCACTGCATTAACGAATGTAAAGCTTATGTAGCCTACGCTCAACGGCTGTCCGAATTCGCTCATTCGTTTTCATTCACTCCTTCAAGTGAACAGTATTAGTGGACTAACCTAGGGAATAGGCCTAACTTAGTGACTGAGGGTTTAGGGGGCGATTTAAATAATAAAAGATCTATACTTGGCGCCCGTGTATCGATACAGTATTGCCACAGAAAGTATCGATAATTTCCCCCACCCCTAATGGATACGCGAAAGCGACAAAAAGAATCTGTATTATGAATTTTTAAGGCCAGACAAGTAATTTGTTGAGGTCACTTTGTAGAGAAAGACTACACGCCTGCACACATATATATATATTCAAACGCTCATACCTATAGACTGAACAGGTAATACGCAGGTGCACGCCGTCAGCGTTTACACAGATTCACGTTTTTGAAGTTTGCGCAGAGATGATAACGTTTTTTAGTTAGTTTAGTTAGTTTAGTTTCTTTATTGTCCACAAGTGGACATTTGTCTTTGGCTTCACTATACACCACACACAAGGACACCAACACAAACATACAAATATACATTAAAAAAATCAAATAAAACAATAACATTCCCATGTACCTATGCATAGCCTACATATCCACCCCTACTCATATTCATATCTTCTCAGCATTTAACACTCGAATGCCAGTTGGCACAAATGACATCTGGTACACATTTTTAGAAGAATCCTCTATAATAACCCATGCTTTTTGTTTAACTTTTAATAAATATATCTCATTCAGTTGTCTTTGTGTCTTTGCAACAATTGCGCTAGCTATGTGAACCACCCTAGACAATCTCTGCTTTGATTTAACAGTCAGAACTCCGCACCACAGAGTCATATTAAAAGACATAATACTCTCTACAAGATTCTATTAGACCATCTCTAAAATATTTTTGCTCACGCCAAAGTGTTTCAGCCTCCAAATAAGATGCAATCTCTGCATTGCCTTTTTAAAAACATAATCCACATTTCCAGCAAAACTCAAGTTACTCTCTATGAATGTTCCCAAGTATTTTAAACTCTTGACTATTTCTACCTGGTATCCATTGAGTTTTGCAATTTTTCATAGATTTCACATTTGTTTCTACTAATCACTAATTCCTTAGTTTTATGCAAATTTATCTCAAGTCCACTCAATTTGCACCATTTTTGCATAGAATTTATATAATCATGATATCATTTATTTATTTCGGTTCCACCTTTGTACAACAACTAAAAACTAACTTTAGCTGGACAATAACTTTATTCTAGAGCTGCTGTAAAGCCAAAACAATTACTTTAATTTCCTATTATCACTATTAACACAATGTTTTTAAAAATGCTATATAAATAAAATTGTTTTGTATTGTAAGTTAATAGCAATTTCTATACCAATTACTAAATGAAAATTGTTTCAAAGTAAATCCTACACCATTTTTTTGTGTTTGCTGTGAGTTTTTTCTGTGGTTTGCCCAGAATGTTTAATTCGGCATATAATTTTTTCTTTCTTTGTTTATTTAATCATGGACAATACACATAAATAATACATGAAAGAAATATATATGTAAAATGTGGTAGTTTTAGCCAAATTTACACATTTTTATCCATAGTCCCTAGATAGGTTGATGTTAAAGACAAAGTTATGATGATTCCTAAAATCATTGTACCTAAACCCACTCATTATTGGAAATATTTTTTATGTAATTTATAATTGTATTGTTTTCTCACTTCTTAGGGTGAGCCAGGTGACCATGGACCAATGGGAGAAGCTGGGGAAAGGGGCGAGATCGGTGACTCCGGCCCACCAGGACTTTCTGGAGATCCTGGGAAAAAAGGCTTCCCGGTTAGTGATGAAAGAGTGATGCAGTGCATATGTTTTTTACACGGCACATCAATGGTGTAGATATAGTAAAGCAGAAATGAAAAAGCTTCAGGTGGCATTTAAAGATGCATTAAGAATTTTGGTGGAAAAGTGCTAGCCAAATGTTCGTATCTACATTGCATGCTGTGTTAAGGAATTATATGTATAATTTCATGTGTCGATTGGGTGATTCGAGAAATACAATCATAATTGTCTTAAATGATCCTATATTAAATGATACAAGTTATTCCTCCGGGTTCTGGAAGCACTCGAACTCAAGTTTGTATGTTCTAAAATAATGTTTGGTGTATGCAAATCTATGTTTGAATGTTATACTTTTATCTCTGTTTCTTTTACTTTGTGATATGGACCTAAGGGTCTGGAATAAAGAATTCATATAATAATAAAACAGCTCTTTAGATAATGCAAGTCTGTTGTGAGATGTTCTGAAATATCTCCTGGTGATGTGAAGTTAAAGCAATGTTTTTATATCAGGGACCCGAGGGAAAACAGGGTCTGCCGGGCATCCGTGGACGTCCAGGAAAGAAGGTACCAGCGTTTCTGGATCAACATTATTTATAGCCACAAAATTGCATTAAATTACATCAAAGCAATATGGGGAACCTCTACTTTGTAAATGCTCAAGAAGGGAGACTGAAGTGTTTTCAATATGGAGTATTGTGTCAGAAATAAAATGGACCTCGAATAGAGCCCTGTGGTACTCCTTAAAGTTTCGTTTGTTAAAACTAGTTAACTGCATTAATTAACATGAACTAACAATGAACAACACTTCTACAGCATTTATCAGTCATTGTTATTGTTAATTCCAGCATTTATTAATAAAGAATTAGAATTTAAAGTTGTATATGTTAACATTAGTTAATGCACTGTGAACTGATATGAACTAACAACGAACAATTATATATATATTTTAACTAAAATCAAGCTAATTTTTCTTTGACCATTTCACTGTGATTTACTCAGTCAGCTTATGTTAGTTAATACATTAACAAATCAGACCTTACTGGAAAGTGTTACCAACTTTTCACAACACCCCTTAATAACAAGCTCTTCTTTGTTTTGTCTTGTTTGGGACACGTCTTGCTCTTTATTTTCATATTACATTCGCATTTATCTCGTTGTCCACACATGTAAATAATGTAGACCAGTCCTTCCCTTTGATATTTTCATCTTCCTCTTTGGTAGGGTGAAAAAGGTCCGCCGGGTCAACTTGGAGAAATGGGTTCGGCTGGTGAAATCGGACAGATTGGCGAGAGAGGACTCAAAGGTGCTCGTGGAACCAGAGGACCCGCAGTTAGTGTGCTTTCTTCTTTAACACATCCCTACACTCTTTCTCCAAGTCTTTTGAGCTTGAGATTGAGAATTGGCTGTGCAAATCCCAAAGATGATTACCATTAACCAGTATCCTAATCACGAAGCCTTCAATAGCAGTGCCAAACAATACAGTCCGAATCAGAGAAATGGATGCACTGAAATTTGGGAATGTTGTGTAGCTTGAACCCACAACCTTAACATTATACTGCTTTGTGTTGCTGTATTTGATTGCACTGGGGGAGTCCTATATAGTCAAGTCACATTTATTTATATAGTGCTTTTCACAATACAGATTGTTTCAAAGCAGCTTTACAGAGATAACAGGAAATTAATGTTTCCAGAAGAAAATAGCTTAGATAATGGTGTATTATATAAATAATTGTTGCCTTTTTGCCACACAATTACAGTACAAATGTGAGATTTGTTCAGAGTAATGTTAGGGGATTGTTTTGTTGGTTAAATTGTAAACCATTAACTAACATTAAGCAATACATTTGAATAGCATACAACATATTTTTCTTAAAAATGCATTAGAAAACTTTATTGCAAAGTGTTACCGTTAAATGAATTGGGTATTTAAAATAATTGCTGTATGAGCTGAATCAGTGAGTTACAGAAGCGTAATAATTTCCTCAGGCTCTTTAACATGCTGAGAACGAGTTTTGCCCTCAACTCGCTGATTTAACTGGATCAATTAAGGTGTGTGTAAACATTAGCAGGATTTGGAATTGAATCAAAGATTTTTGATGGGATTTACACTAATGTTGTTAGAGATACTAGGGTCTAATCCGCTTTTCTTGTACAATGCAGTTAAGCGCCTGCTGATTTGGTGGCAGAGAAAATGTCTGGGATTTGATAGTGTTTAACGACATCGATGAAATGTAAAAACAAGTGTTGTTAGGGAACCTAGCGTCTTGTTTTCATAAGCGAATGCTTTTCCAAGGAGCCATAATGAGATGAGCAGCAGGAGTAATTTTTTTAAGACCCCATAGAATAATATGTTTTTCAGGACAACTTTGCTGATAGGAAACACTTGGGTTATTTTTAGCCGGTTATTTGCCACCAAACACAAGCTAACATACGTGTGTGTTTTGTTCATTACCTTGCAGGGTCGACCTGGAGTTATGGGACCTCAGGGAGAGCTGGGACTGCAAGGTTACACAGTGAGTTGCAAACATATGCATTTGTGAATCCTTACAAAAACAAACACTTAAACTGGCAGAAAGTTTTGGTATTTTCTGGCACTTAAACTGGCAGAAAGTATCGCTTTTCTATAATTATCGATTGATTATATAAAATGTCTGCCAATTAATCAGCTCAACCAGCCAATCACCATTCAAAAAATAATATTACTTTAGATTAGACAAGAAAATTATCTATTTTTATCTTATCCATAGGGTCACACTGGCAAGCAAGGTCCAGCAGGCCCCCCGGGACCAAAGGGAGAAAAGGTTGTACAACATAATTTGATATTTTGAACAAAAATCTTAGTCTAAATGTCTAATTTGGGTTAAATTAGTACATATAATGCTTAAAACTCTATGCAGTCTATGCAAATCTTCTAAAGCAGTAAATTATATTGTGAAAGCATCTATAATTGGTGTTATTAGTCTCCATTCTGAATTTGATTATGTGTGTTTTTTCAGGGTTACCCAGGAGAAGACAGTAAAACGGCAGGACCACCCGGGCCCTTAGGTGAACCAGTAGGTCTTAATTTCCTTTAACTTCCTGTTTTTGTTGAACATCTGGACTGAAATCACAAAATAAAGAGCCGGTAATATTTACATCTCTATGATGAAGAAATAAAACAACATATCAATGTGTGTGTGTGTGTGTGTGTGTGTGTGTGTGTGTGTGTGTGTGTGTGTGTGTGTGTGTGTGTGTGTGTGTGTCTACAGGGCACTCTAGGAGAGAAAGGTGAACGTGGGGAACCAGGAGATAATGGATATCAGGTTAGTGTCTCTGTAAGGAGGTATATCATGCTTTGGAAAAAACATTCCTGTTCGCTAACTAGCTTATTTTTGTTTATAGCAACACCCTAGCAACCACACAGCAACATGATAAAACACTCTCTTAGAACACATCAGCAACTGTATAGCAACACCCTAGTAACCACGCAGCAACATGATAAAACAAACTCTCAAAACATATCAGCAAATGCATAGCAACACCCTAGCAATCATACAACAACATGATTAAAACACTCTCAGAACATCTCAGCAACTGCATAGCAACATCATGGCAACCACATAACAACATGATAAAACACTCTCAGAACACATCAGCAACTACATAGCAACACCCTAGCAACCACACATCAACATGATAAAACACTATCAGAACACATCAGCAGATGCATAGACACACCCTAGCAACCACGCAGAACCATGATAAAACACTCTCAGAATACATCAGCAACTACATAGCAACACCCTAGCAACCACACATCAACATGATAAAACACTATCAGAACAAATCAGCAAATGCAAAGCAACACCCTAGTAACCCAACAGTAACATGATAAAACAAACTCATAACAACTCAGCAACTGCATAGCAACACCATAGCAACCACAGAGCGACATGATAGAAAAACTTTCAGAAGCATAAGCAAATGCATAGCAACACCCTAGGAACCACACACCAACATGATAAAACACTCTCAGAACACATCAGCAGATGCATATCAGCACCCTAGCAACCACGCATCAACATGAGAAAACACTCTCAGAACTTCTCAGC